>JAURSC010000233.1:0-357791 GCA_030788265.1 Drosophila americana
CGAACATTAAATTGTTGTATGAAAAACATTGTTTTTTTTAGATATATTGACCAAGCTCGGCATTTATTAGTTTTACTATACTCCTTATATATAAGCCAAATCATATTAAGATCGGACCACTATATCATATTTCATATACCATAGAACGAACGGTCGAAAATTAAGTTTTTGTATAAAAATCAATTTCTTTTTTCAAGATATCTTGACCAACTCTCCATTTTTAATTTTACTATACTCCTCATATATAAGCAAATCATATAAAGATCGGACCACACTATATCATATAGCTGCCATAGAAACGATCGGTCGAAATTAAGTGTTGTATGAAAACAAATTTCTTTTTCAAGAAATCTTGACCAAGCTCGGCAATTATTAGTTTAACTATACTCCTCATATGCATGCAAAATCCTATTGATATCGGACCACTATATCATATAGCTGGCACAGGAACGATCGGTCGAACCTTAATTGTTGTATGAAAATATTGTTTTTCAAGATATCTTGACCAAACTCGGCATTAAAAGGTTTTAACTATACTCCTTATATATAAGCAAAATCATATTAAATCGGACCACTATATCATATAGCTGCCATAGAAACGATCGGTCGAAAATTAAGTTATTGTATGAAAAAACACTTTGTTTTTCAAGAAATCTTGACCAACTCGGCATTTATTAGTTTTACTATATCCTTATATTTACGCAAAATCATATTAAGATCGGAACACTATATCATATAGTTCCATAGGAACGATCGGTCGAACATTAAATTGTTTATGAAAAACATTGTTTTTTAAGATATATTGACCAAGCTCGGCATTTATTATTTTTTTTACTATACTCCTTATATATAGCCAAATCATATTAAGATCGGACCACTATATCATATTTCATATACCTATGAACGAACGGTCGAAAATTAAGTTTTTGTAAAAAATCAATTTCTTTTTCAAGATATATCTGACCAAACTCTCCATTTATTAATTTTACTATACTCCTCAAATATACAAAATCATATAAAGATCGGACCACTATATCATATAGCTGCCATAGAAACGATCGGTCGAAAATTAGTTGTTGTATGAAAACAATTTCTCTTTCAAGAAATCTTGACCAAGCTCGGCAATTATTATTTTAACTATACTCCTCAAATGCATGCAAAATCCTATTGATATCGGACCACTATATCATATATCTGGCACAGGAAACGATCGGTCAAACATTAAATTGTTGTATGAAAATATTGTTTTTAATAAGTTTTACTATACTCCTTATATATGTAAAATCATATTAAGATCGGACCACTATATCATATAGCTGACATAAAAACGATTGGTCGAAGTTTAAGTTGTTTTAATAAAAAACATTTATTTTTCAATATATCTTGACCAAACTCTCCATTTTAATTTTACTATACTCCTCATATATATGCAAAATCATATTAAGATCGGAACACTATATCATATAGCTGCCATTGGAACGTTGTAATGAAAAAAACATTTTGTTTTTCAAGATATCTTGACCAAACTCGGCATTACCAAGTTTTTACTATACTCCTTATATATGAGCAAAATCACATAAAGATCGGACCACTATATCATATAGCTGCCATAGAAACGATCGGTCGAAACTTAAGTTGATGTATGAAAACAATTTCTTTTTCAAGAAATCTTGACCAAACTCGGCATTTATTAGTTTAACTATACTCCTCATATACATGCAAAATCCTATTGATATCGGACCACTTTATCATATAGCTGGCATAGGAACGATCGGTCGAACATTAAATTGTTTGTATGAAAAATTATGTTTTTTCAAGATATCTTGTTGTACTATACTCCTTATATATAAGCAAAATCATATTAAAATCGGACCACTATATCATATAGCTGCCATAGAAACGATCGGTCGAAAATTAAGTTATTGTATGAAAAAACACTTTGTTTTTCAAGAAACTTGACCAAACTCGGCATTTATTAGTTTTACTATATCCTTATATTTACGCAAAATCATATTAAGATCGGAACACTAAATCATATAGCTACCATAGGAACGATCGGTCGAACATTAAATTGTTGTATGAAAAACATTGTTTTTTAAGATATATTGACCAAGCTCGGCATTTATTAGTTTTACTATACTCCTTATAGATAAGCAAATCATATTAAATCGGACCACTATATCATATTTCATATACCATATGAACGAACGTTCGAAAATTAAGTTTTTGTATAAAAATCAATTTCTTTTTCAAGATATCTTGACCAAACAACTCTCCATTTATATTAATTTTTACTATACTCCTCATATATAAGCAAAATCATATAAAGATCGGACCACTATATCATATAGCTGCCATAGAAACGATCGGTCGAAAATTAAGTTGTTGTATGAAAAACAATTTCTTTTTCAAGAAATCTTGACCAAGCTCAACAATTATTAGTTTAACTATACTCCTCATATGCATGCAAAATCCTATTGATATCGGACCACTATATCATATAGCTGGCCAGAACGATCGGTCGAACATTAAATTGTTGTATGAAAATATTGTTTTCAAGATATCTTGACCAAACTCGTTATTAATAAGTTTACTATACTCCTTTATATGCAAAATCATATTAAGATCGGACCACTATATCATATAGCTGACATAAAACGATTGGTCGAAGATTAAGTTGTTTTATAAAAGACATTTTATTTTTCAATATATCTTGACCAAACTCTCCATTTATTAATTTACTATACTCCTCATATTATGCAAAATCATATTAAGATCGGAACACTATATCATATAGCTGCCATTGGAACGTTTGTATGAAAAAACATTTTGTTTTTCAAGATATCTTGACCAAACTCGGCATTAACAAGTTTTACTACACTCCTTATATATAAGCAATATCCTATTAATATCGGACCACTTTATCATATAGCTGGCACAGGAACGATCGGTCGAACATTAAATTGTTGTATGAAAAACATTGTTTTTTAAGATATATTGACCAAACTCGGCATTAATTAGTTTTACTAGACTCCTTATATATAATAATATTAAGATCGGACCACTATATCATCTAGCTGTCATAGGAACGATAGGTCGAAAATTATTGTTGTATAAAAAAACATTTTCTTTTTCAAGATATCTTGACCAAACTGAGCATTTATTAGTTTTACTATACTCCTCATATATATGCAATATCCTATTAATATCGGACCACTAAATCATATAGCTGCCATAGGAACGATCGGTCGAAAATTAAGTTGTTTGTATGAAACACATTTTATTATCAAGATATCTTGACCAAACTGAGCATTTATTAGTTTTATGATACTTCTTATATGCATGCAAAATCCTATTGATATCGGACCACTAAATCATATAGCTGCCATAAGACGATCGGTCGAAAATTAAATTGTTGTATGAAAAACACATTGTTTTTCAAGATTTCTTTTGACCAAACTCGGCATTAATTAGTTTAACTAGACTCCTTATATATAAGCAAATCATATTAAGATCGGACCACTATAGCTGCCATAGAAACGATCGGTCCAAAATTAAAAAGTTGTATGAAAAAACATTTTGTTTTTCAAAAATCTTGACGAAACTCGGCATTTATTAGTTTTACTATACTCCTCGTATATATGCAATATCCTATTATATCGGACCACTAAATCATATAGCTGCCACAGGAACGGTCGGTCGAAAATTAAGTTGTTGTATGAAAAAACATTTTGTTTTTAAGATATCTTGACCAAACTCGGCATTTATTAGTTTTACTTTACTCCTCGTATATATGCAATATCCTATTAATATCGGACCACTAAATCATATAGCTGCCACAGGAACGGTCGGTCGAAAATTAAGTTGTTGTATGAAAAACATATTGTTTTTCAAGATATCCTTACCAAACTGAGCATTTATTAGTTTTACTATACTCCTCATATATGTGCAATATCCTATTAATATCGGACCACTAAATCATATAGCTGCCACAGGAACGGTCGGTCGAAAATTAAATTATTGTATGAAAAACATATTGTTTTTCAAGATATCCTGACCAAAGTCGGCACTTATTAGTTTTACTAGACTCCTTATATATAAGCAAAATCATATTAAGATCGGACCACTATATCATATAGCTGCCATAGGAACGATCGGTCGAAAATTAGGATGTATAAAAAACATTTTATTTTTTAAGATATCTTGATCAAACTGAGCATTTATTAGTTTTAGTATACTCTTCATATGCATGCATAATCCTATTGATATAGGACCACTATATCATATAGCTGCCATAGAAACGATCGCTCGAAAATTAAGTTGTATGAAAAACAATTTTTTTTCAAGATATCTTGACCAAACTCGGCATTTAATAGTTTTACTTTACTCCTCATATATAGGCAAAATCATATTAATATCGGACCACTATATCATATAGCTGCCATAGGAACGATCGGTCGAAAGTTAAGTTGTATAAAAAACATTTTATTTTTCAATATTATATGCATGCAAAATCCTATTGATATCGGACCACTATATCATATAGCAGCTATAGAAACGGTCGCTCGAAAATTAAGTTTTGTATGAAAAAACATATTGTTTTTCAAGAAATCTAGTTCCAACTCTACATTTATTAGGTTTACTTTACTCCCCATACATACCAAAATAATATTAAGATCGGAACACTATATCATATAGCTGCCATAGAACGATCGGTCGAAAATTAAGTTGTTGTATGAAAAAACATATTGTTTTTCAAGAATCTAGACCAAACTCGGCATTTATTAGTTTTACTATACTCCGTATATATAAGCAAAATCATATTAAGATCAGAGCACTATATGATATAGCTGCCATAGGAACGATCGGTCGAAAATTAAATTGTATGAAAAACATTTTGTTTTTCAAGATATCTTGACCAAACTCGGCATTTTTTAGTTTTACTGTACTCCTTATATGCATGCAAAATCCTATTGATATCGGAACACTACATCATATAGCTGCCATAGGAACGATCGGTCGAAAATTAAGTTGTTGTATGAAAAAACATATTGTTTTTCAAGAAATCTAGACCAAACTCGGCATTTATTAGTTTTACTATACTCCGTATATATAAGCAAAATCATATTAAGATCAGAGCACTATATGATATAGCTGCCATAGGAACGATCGGTCGAAAATTAAATTGTATGAAAAAACATTTTTTTTTCAAGATATCTGTACTCCTTATATGCATGCAAAATCCTATTGATATCGGAACACTACATCATATAGCTGCCATAGGAACGATCGGTCGAAAATTAAGTTGTTGTATGAAAAAACATATTGTTTTTCAAGAAATCTAGACCAAACTCGGCATTTATTAGTTTTACTATACTCCGTATATATACGCAAAATCATATTAAGATCAGAGCACTTTATGATATAGCTGCCACAGAACGATCGGTCGAAAATTAAATTGTTGTATGAAAAACATATTGTTTTTCAAGATCTTGACCAAACTCGGCATTAATTAGTTTTACTAGACTACTTATATATAAGCAATATCCTATTAATATCGGACCACTAAATCATATAGCTGCCACAGGAACGATGGGTCGAACATTAAATTGTTGTATGAAAATATTGTTTTTCAAGATATCTTGACCAAACTCGGCATTAACAAGTTTTACTATACTCCTTATATATAAGCAAAATCATATAAAGATCGGACCACTATATCATATAGTTGCCATAGAAACGATCGGTCGAAAATTAAGTTTTTGTATGAAAAACAATTTCTTTTTCAAGAAATCTTGACCAAACTCAGCATTTATTAGTTTAACTATACTCCTCATATGCATGCAAAATCCTAATGATATCGGACCACTATATCATATAGCTGCCATAGGAACGATCGGTCGAAAATTAAGTTGTTGTATGAAAAAACATATTGTTTTTCAAGAAATCTAGACCAAACTCGGCATTTATTAGTTTTACTATACTCCGTATATATAGCAAAATCATATTAAGATCAGAGCACTATATGATATAGCTGCCATAGGAACGATCGGTCGAAAATTAAATTGTATGAAAAAACATTTTGTTTTTCAAGATATCTTGACCAAACTCGGCATTTTTTAGTTTTACTGTACTCCTTATATGCATGCAAAATCCTATTGATATCGGAACACTACATCATATAGCTGCCATAGGAACGATCGGTCGAAAATTAAGTTGTTGTATGAAAAAACATATTGTTTTTCAAGAAATCTAGACCAAACTCGGCATTTATTAGTTTTACTATACTCCGTATATATAAGCAAAATCATATTAGATCAGAGCACTAAATGATATAGCTGCCATAGGAACGATCGGTCGAAAATTAAATTGTATGAAAAAACATTTTGTTTTTCAAGATATCTGTACTCCTTATATGCATGCAAAATCCTATTGATATCGGAACACTACATCATATAGCTGCCATAGGAACGATCGGTCGAAAATTAAGTTGTTGTATGAAAAACATATTGTTTTTCAAGAAATCTAGACCAAACTCGGCATTTATTAGTTTTACTATACTCCGTATATATACGCAAAATCATATTAGGATCAGAGCACTTTATGATATAGCTGCCACAGGAACGATCGGTCGAAAATTAAATTGTTGTATGAAAAACATATTGTTTTTCAAGATCTTGACCAAACTCGGCATTAACTAGTTTAACTAGACTACTTATATATAAGCAATATCCTATTAATATCGGACCACTAAATCATATAGCTGGCACAGGAACGATCGGTCGAACATTAAATTGTAGTATGAAATAATGTTTTTCAAGATATCTTGACCAAACTCTGCATTTATTAGTTTTACTATATCCTTATATTTACGCAAAATCATATTAAGATCGGAACACTATATCATATAGCTGTCATAGGAACGATCGGTCGAACATTAAAATGTTGTATGAAAAATATATTGCTTTTTAAGATATCTTGACCAAACTCGGCATTTGTTAGTTTTACTAGACTCCTTATATATAAGCCAAATCATATTAAGATCGGACCATTATATCATTCTTCATATACCATATGAACGAACGGTCGAAAATTAAGTTTTTGTATGAAAAAACATTTTGTTTTTAAGATATCTTGACCAAACTCTACATTTATTCATTTTTCTATACTCCTCATATATACGAAAATCATATTAAGATCGGAACACTATATCATATAGCTGCCATAGGAACGTTGTATGAAAAACATTTTGGTTTTCAAGATATCTTGACATATGTCAAAACCACTGGATCGGGCCACTGTTTCATATAGCTGCCATAGAAACGATCGGTCGAACATTAAATTGTTGTATGAAAAATATATTGTTTTTCAAGATATCTTGACCAAAGTCGGCATTTATTAGTTTTACTAGACTCCTTATATATAAGCAAAATCATATTAAGATCGGACCACTATATCTATAGCTGCCATAGGAACGATCGGTCGAAAATTAGGATGTATAAAAAACATTTTATTTTTAAGATATCTTGATCAAACTGAGCATTTATTAGTTTTTGTATACTCTTCATATGCATGCATAATCCTATTGATATAGGACCACTATATCATATAGCTGCCATAGAAACGATCGCTCGAAAATTAAGTTGTATGAAAAAACAATTTGTTTTTCAAGATATCTTGACCAAACTCGGCACTTAATAGTTTTACTTTACTCCTCATATATAGGCAAAATCATATTAATATCGGACCACTATATCATATAGCTGCCATAGGAACGATCGGTCGAAAGTTAAGTTGTATAAAAAACATTTTATTTTTCAATATTATATGCATGCAAAATCCTATTGATATCGGACCACTATATCATATAGCAGCCATAGAAACGGTCGCTCGAAAATTAAGTTGTTGTATGAAAAAACATATTGTTTTTCAAGAAATCTAGTTCCAACTCTACATTTATTAGGTTTACTTTACTCCCCATACATACCAAAATAATATTAAGATCGGAACACTATATCATATAGCTGCCATAGGAACGATCGGTCGAAAATTAAGTTGTTGTATGAAAAAACATATTGTTTTTCAAGAAATCTAGACCAAACTCGGCATTTATTAGTTTTACTATACTCCGTAATATAAGCAAAATCATATTAAGATCAGAGCACTATATGATATAGCTGCCATAGGAACGATCGGTCGAAAATTAAATTGTATGAAAAAACATTTTGTTTTTCAAGATATCTTGACCAAACTCGGCATTTTTTAGTTTTACTGTACTCCTTATATGCATGCAAATCCTATTGATATCGGAACACTACATCATATAGCTGCCATAGGAACGATCGGTCGAAAATTAAGTTGTTGTATGAAAAAACATATTGTTTTTCAAGAAATCTAGACCAAACTCGGCATTTATTAGTTTTACTATACTCCGTATATATAAGCAAAATCATATTAAGATCAGAGCACTATATGATATAGCTGCCATAGGAACGATCGGTCGAAAATTAAATTGTATGAAAAAACATTTTGTTTTTCAAGATATCTTGACCAAACTCGGCATTTTTTAGTTTTACTGTACTCCTTATATGCATGCAAAATCCTATTGATATCGGAACACTACATCATATAGGTGCCATAGGAACGATCGGTCGAAAATTAAGTTGTTGTATGAAAAAACATATTGTTTTTCAAGAAATCTAGACCAAACTCGGCATTTATTAGTTTTACTATACTCCGTATATATACGCAAAATCATATTAATATCGGACCACTAAATCATATAGCTGCCACAGGAACGATGGGTCGAACATTAAATTGTTGTATGAAAATATTGTTTTTCAAGATATCTTGACCAAACTCGGCATTAACAAGTTTTACTATACTCCTTATATATAAGCAAAATCATATAAAGATCGGACCACTATATCATATAGTTGCCATAGAAACGATCGGTCGAAAATTAAGTTTTTGTATGAAAAACAATTTCTTTTTCAAGAAATCTTGACCAAACTCAGCATTTATTAGTTTAACTATACTCCTCATATGCATGCAAAATCCTATTGATATCGGACCACTATATCATATAGCTGGCACAGGAACGATCGGTCGAACATTAAATTGTAGTATGAAAATATTGTTTTTCAAGATATATTGACCAAACTCGGCATTTATTAGTTTTACTATATCCTTATATTTACGCAAAATCATATTAAGATCGGAACACTATATCATATAGCTGCCATAGGAACGATCGGTCGGTCGAACATTAAATTGTTGTATGAAAAATATATTGTTTTTAAGATATCTTGACCAAACTCGGCATTTATTAGTTTTACTTTACTCCTCATATATAGGCAAAATAATATTAAGATCGGACAAATATATCATATGGCTGCCATAGAAACGATCGGTCGAAATTAAGTTGTATAAAAAACATTTTATTTTTCAAGATATCTTGACCAAACTCTCCATTTATTAATTTTACTATACTCCTCATGTATATGCGAAATCATATGAAGATCGGAACACTATATCATATAGCTGCCATAGGAACGATCGGTCGAAAATTAAATTGTTGTATGAAAAACACATTGTTTTTCAAGATATCTAGACCAAACTCGGCATTAATTAGTTTTTCTAGACTCCTTATATATAATAATATTAAGATCGGACCACTATATCATATAGCTGCCATAGGAACGATCGGTCGGAAATCAAGTTGTTGTATGAAGAAACATTTTTTTTTTAAGATATCTTGACCAAACTGAGCATTTATTAGTTTTACTATACTCCTCATATATATGCAATATCCTATTAATATCGGACCACTAAATCATATAGCTGCCACAGGAACGATCGGTCGAAAATTAAATTGTTGTATGAAAAACACATTGGTTTTCAAGATATCTAGACCAAACTCGGCATTAATTAGTTTTACTAGACTCCTTATATATAATAATATTAAGATCGGACCACTATATCATATAGCTGCCATAGGAACAATAGGTCGAAAATTAAGTTGTTGTATGAAAAAACATTTTCTTTTTCAAGATATCTTGACCAAACTGAGCATTTATTAGTTTTACTATACTCCTCATATATATGTAATATCCTATTAATATCGGACCACTAAATCATATAGCTGCCATAGGAACGATCGCTCGAAAATTAAGTTGTATGCAGAAACATTTTCTTTTCCAAGATATCTTGACCAAACTGAGCATTTATTAGTTTTACTATACTCCTCATATGCATGCAAAATCCTATTAATATCGGACCACTATATCATATATCTGGCATATGAACGATCGCTCGAACACTAAATTGTTTTATATAAAAAAACATTGTTTCTCAAGATATCTTGACTAAACTCGGCCTTTATTAGTTTTTCTTTACTCCTCATATATAGGCAAAATATTATTAAGATCGGACCACTATATCATATAGCTTGCATAGGAACGATCGGTCGAAAATTAAGTTGTATGAAGAAACATTTTCTTTTTCAAGATATCATGACCATACTGAGCATTTATTAGTTTTACTATACTCCGTATATATAAGCAAAATCATATTAAGATCAGAGCACTATATGAGATAGCTGCCATAGGAACGATCGGTCGAAAATTAAGTTGTATGAAAAAACATTTTGTTTTTCAAGATATATTGACCAAACACGGCATTTTCTAGTTTTACTGTACTCCTTATATGCATGCAAAATCCTGTTGATATCGGACCACTATATCACATAGCAGCCATAGAAACGATCGGTCGAAAATTAAGAAGTATAAAAAAAAATTTTGATTTTCAAGAAATCTTGACCAAACTCGGAATTTATTAGTTTTACTATACGCCTCATATATATGCAATATCCTATTAATATCGGACCACTAAATCATATAGCTGCCATAGGAACGATCGGTCGAACATTAAATTGTTGTACGAAAATATAGTTTTTCAAGATATCTTGACCAAACTCGGCATTAACAAGTTTTACTATACTCCTTATATATAAGCAATATCCTATTAATATCGGACCACTTTATCATATAGCTGGCACAGGAACGATGGGTCGAACATTAAATTGTTGTATGAAAATATTGTTTTTCAAGATATCTTGACCAAACTCGGCATTAAAAGGTTTTACTATATTCTTATATTTACGCAAAATCATATTAAGATCGGAACACTATATCATATAGCTACTATAGGAACGATCGGTCGAACATTAAATTGTTGTATGAAAAACATTGTTTTTTAAGATATATTGACCAAGCTCGGCATTTATTAGTTTTACTATACTCCTTATATATAAGCCAAATCATATTAAGATCGGACCACTATATCATATTTCATATACCATATGAACGAACGGTCGAAAATTAAGTTTTTGTATGAAAATGAATTTCTTTTTCAAGATATCTTGACCAAACTCTCCATTTATTAATTTTACTATACTCCTCATATATAAGCAAAATCATATAAAGATCGGACCACTATATCATATAGCTACTATAGGAACGATCGGTCGAACATTAAATTGTTGTATGAAAAACATTGTTTTTAAGATATATTGACCAAGCTCGGCATTTATTAGTTTTACTATACTCCTTATATATAAGCCAAATCATATTAAGATCGGACCACTATATCATATTTCATATACCATATGAACGAACGGTCGAAAATTAAGTTTTTGTATGAAAAACAATTTCTTTTTCAAGAAATCTTGACCAAGCTCGGCAATTATTAGTTTAACTATACTCCTCATATGCATGCAAAATCCTTTTGATATCGGACCACTATATCATATAGCTGGCACAGGAACGATGGGTCGAACATTAAATTGTTGTATGAAAATATTGTTTTTCAAGATATCTTGACCAAACTCGGCATTAAAAGGTTTTACTATACTCCTTATATATAAGCAAAATCATATTAAAATCGGACCACTATATCATATAGCTGCCATAGAAACGATCAGTCGAAAGTTAAGTTGTATAAAAAACATTTTATTTTTCAATATTATATGCATGCAAAATCCTATTGATATCGGACCACTATATCATATAGCTGCCATAGAAACGATCGCTCGAAAATTAAGTTGTATGAAAAAACAATTTGTTTTTCAAGATATCTTGACCAAACTCGGCATTTAATAGTTTTACTTTACTCCTCATATATAGGCAAAATCATATTAATATCGGACCACTATATCATATAGCTGCCATAGGAACGATCGGTCGAAAGTTAAGTTGTATAAAAAACATTTTATTTTTCAATATTATATGCATGCAAAATCCTATTGATATCGGACCACTATATCATATAGCAGCCATAGAAACGGTCGCTCGAAAATTAAGTTGTTGTATGAAAAACATATTGTTTTTCAAGAAATCTAGTTCCAACTCTACATTTATTAGGTTTACTTTACTCCCCATACATACCAAAATAATATTAAGATCGGAACACTATATCATATAGCTGCCATAGGAACGATCGGTCGAAAATTAAGTTGTTGTATGAAAAAACATATTGTTTTTCAAGAAATCTAGACCAAACTCGGCATTTATTAGTTTTACTATACTCCGTATATATAAGCAAAATCATATTAAGATCAGAGCACTATATGATATAGCTGCCATAGGAACGATCGGTCGAAAATTAAATTGTATGAAAAAACATTTTGTTTTTCAAGATATCTTGACCAAACTCGGCATTTTTTAGTTTTACTGTACTCCTTATATGCATGCAAAATCCTATTGATATCGGAACACTACATCATATAGCTGCCATAGGAACGATCGGTCGAAAATTAAGTTGTTGTATGAAAAAACATATTGTTTTTCAAGAAATCTAGACCAAACTCGGCATTTATTAGTTTTACTATACTCCGTATATATAAGCAAAATCATATTAAGATCCGAGCACTATATGATATAGCTGCCATAGGAACGATCGGTCGAAAATTAAATTGTATGAAAAAACATTTTGTTTTTCAAGATATCTTGACCAAACTCGGCATTTTTTAGTTTTACTGTACTCCTTATATGCATGCAAAATCCTATTGATATCGGAACACTACATCATATAGGTGCCATAGGAACGATCGGTCGAAAATTAAGTTGTTGTATGAAAAAACATATTGTTTTTCAAGAAATCTAGACCAAACTCGGCATTTATTAGTTTTACTATACTCCGTATATATACGCAAAATCATATTAATATCGGACCACTAAATCATATAGCTGCCACAGGAACGATGGGTCGAACATTAAATTGTTGTATGAAAATATTGTTTTTCAAGATATCTTGACCAAACTCGGCATTAACAAGTTTTACTATACTCCTTATATATAAGCAAAATCATATAAAGATCGGACCACTATATCATATAGTTGCCATAGAAACGATCGGTCGAAAATTAAGTTTTTGTATGAAAAACAATTTCTTTTTCAAGAAATCTTGACCAAACTCAGCATTTATTAGTTTAACTATACTCCTCATATGCATGCAAAATCCTATTGATATCGGACCACTATATCATATAGCTTGCATAGGAACGATCGGTCGAAAATTAAGTTGTATGAAGAAACATTTTCTTTTGCAAGATATCATGACCATACTGAGCATTTATTAGTTTTACTATACTCCGTATATATAAGCAAAATCATATTAAGATCAGAGCACTATATGAGATAGCTGCCATAGGAACGATCGGTCGAAAATTAAGTTGTATGAAAAAACATTTTGTTTTTCAAGATATATTGACCAAACACGGCATTTTCTAGTTTTACTGTACTCCTTATATGCATGCAAAATCCTGTTGATATCGGACCACTATATCACATAGCAGCCATAGAAACGATCGGTCGAAAATTAAGAAGTTGTATAAAAAAAAATTTTGATTTTCAAGAAATCTTGACCAAACTCGGAATTTATTAGTTTTACTATACGCCTCATATATATGCAATATCCTATTAATATCGGACCACTAAATCATATAGCTGCCATAGGAACGATGGGTCGAACATTAAATTGTTGTATGAAAATATTGTTTTTCAAGATATCTTGACCAAACTCGGCATTAAAAGGTTTTACTATACTCCTTATATATAAGCAAAATCATATTAAAATCGGACCACTATATCAAATAGCTGTCATAGAAACGATCGGTCGAAAATTAAGTTATTGTATGAAAAAACACTTTGTTTTTCAAGAAATCTTGACCAAACTCGGCATTTATTAGTTTTACTATATTCTTATATTTACGCAAAATCATATTAAGATCGGAACACTATATCATATAGCTACCATAGGAACGATCGGTCGAAAATTAAATTGTTGTATGAAAAACACATTGTTTTTCAAGATATCTAGACCAAACTCGGCATTAATTAGTTTTTCTAGACTCCTTATATATAATAATATTAAGATCGGACCACTATATCATATAGCTGCCATAGGAACGATCGGTCGGAAATCAAGTTGTTGTATGAAGAAACATTTTTTTTTTAAGACCAAACTGAGCATTTATTAGTTTTACTATACTCCTCATATATATGCAATATCCTATTAATATCGGACCACTAAATCATATAGCTGCCACAGGAACGATCGGTCGAAAATTAAATTGTTGTATGAAAAACACATTGTTTTTCAAGATATCTAGACCAAACTCGGCATTAATTAGTTTTACTAGACTCCTTATATATAATAATATTAAGATCGGACCACTATATCATATAGCTGCCATAGGAACGATAGGTCGAAAATTAAGTTGTTGTATGAAAAAACATTTTCTTTTTCAAGATATCTTGACCAAACTGAGCATTTATTAGTTTTACTATACTCCTCATATATATGTAATATCCTATTAATATCGGACCAATAAATCATATAGCTGCCATAGGAACGATCGCTCGAAAATTAAGTTGTATGCAGAAACATTTTCTTTTCCAAGATATCTTGACCAAACTGAGCATTTATTAGTTTTACTATACCCCTCATATGCATGCAAAATCCTATTAAAATCGGACCACTATATCATATATCTGGCATATGAACGATCGCTCGAACACTAAATTGTTTTATATAAAAAAACATTGTTTCTCAAGATATCTTGACCAAACTCGGCCTTTATTAGTTTTCTTTACTCCTCATATATAGGCAAAATATTATTAAGATCGGACCACTATATCATATAGCTTGCACAGGAACGATCGGTCGAAAATTAAGTTGTATGAAGAAACATTTTCTTTTTCAAGATATCATGACCATACTGAGCATTTATTAGTTTTACTATACTCCGTATATATAAGCAAAATCATATTAAGATCAGAGCACTATATGAGATAGCTGCCATAGGAACGATCGGTCGAAAATTAAGTTGTATGAAAAAACATTTTGTTTTTCAAGATATATTGACCAAACACGACATTTTCTAGTTTTACTGTACTCCTTATATGCATGCAAAATCCTGTTGATATCGGACCACTATATCACATAGCAGCCATAGAAACGATCGGTCGAAAATTAAGAAGTTGTATAAAAAAAAATTTTGATTTTCAAGAAATCTTGACCAAACTCGGAATTTATTAGTTTTACTATACGCCTCATATATATGCAATATCCTATTAATATCGGACCACTATATCATATAGCTGCCATAGGAACGATAGGTCGAAAATTAAGTTGTTGTATGAAAAAACATTTTCTTTTTCAAGATATCTTGACCAAACTGAGCATTTATTAGTTTTACTATACTCCTCATATATATGTAATATCCTATTAATATCGGACCACTAAATCATATAGCTGCCATAGGAACGATCGCTCGAAAATTAAGTTGTATGCAGAAACATTTTCTTTTCCAAGATATCTTGACCAAACTGAGCATTTATTAGTTTTACTATACTCCTCATATGCATGCAAAATCATATTAAAATCGGACCATTATATCAAATAGCTGTCATAGAAACGATCGGTCGAAAATTAAGTTATTGTATGAAACAACACTTTGTTTTTCAAGAAATCTTGACCAAACTCGGCATTTATTAGTTTTACTATATTCTTATATTTACGCAAAATCATATTAAGATCGGAACACTATATCATATAGCTACTATAGGAACGATCGGTCGAACATTAAATTGTTGTATGAAAAACATTGTTTTTTAAGATATATTGACCAAGCTCGGCATTTATTAGTTTTACTATACTCCTTATATATAAGCCAAATCATATTAAGATCGGACCACTATATCATATAGCTGCCATAGAAACGATCGGTCGAAAATTAAGTTATTGTATGAAAAAACAATTTCTTTTTCAAGAAATCTTGACCAAGCTCGGCAATTATTAGTTTAACTATACTCCTCATATGCATGCAAAATCCTTTTGATATCGGACCACTATATCATATAGCTTTCACAGGAACGATGGGTCGAACATTAAATTGTTGTATGAAAATATTGTTTTTCAAGATATCTTGATCAAACTCGGCATTAAAAGGTTTTACTATACTCCTTATATATAAGCAAAATCATATTAAAATCGGACCACTATATCATATAGCTGCCATAGAAACGATCGGTCGAAAATTAAGTTATTGTATGAAAAAACACTTTGTTTTTCAAGAAATCTTGACCAAACTCGGCATTTATTAGTTTTACTATATCCTTATATTTACGCAAAATCATATTAAGATCGGAACACTATATCATATAGCTACCATAGGAACGATCGGTCGAACATTAAATTGTTGTATGAAAAACATTGTTTTTTAAGATATATTGACCAAGCTCGGCATTTATTAGTTTACACTATACTCCTTATATATAAGCCAAATCATATTAAGATCGGACCACTATATCATATTTCATATACCATATGAACGAACGGTCGAAAATTAAGTTTTTGTATAAAAATCAATTTCTTTTTCAAGATATCTTGACCAAACTCTCCATTTGTTAATTTTACTATACTCCTCATATATAAGCAAAATCATATAAAGATCGGACCACTATATCATATAGCTGCCATAGAAACGATCGGTCGAAAATTAAGTTGTTGTATGAAAAACAATTTCTTTTTCAAGAAATCTTGACCAAGCTCGGCAATTATTAGTTGAACTATACTCCTCATATGCATGCAAAATCCTATTGATATCAGACCACTATATCATATAGCTGACACAGGAACGATCGGTCGAACATTAAGTTGTCGTATGAAAATATTGTTTTTCAAGATATCTTGACCAAACTCGTTATTAATAAGTTTTACTATACTCCTTATATATGCAAAATCATATTAAGATCGGACCACTATATCATATAGCTGACATAAAAACGATTGGTCGAAGATTAAGTTGTTTTATAAAAAACATTTTATTTTTCAATATATCTTGACCAAACTCTCCATTTATTAATTTTACTATACTCCTCATATATATGCAAAATCATATTAAGATCGGAACACTATATCATATAGCTGCCATTGGAATGTTGTATGAAAAAACATTTTGTTTTTCAAGATATCTTGACCAAACTCGGCATTAACAAGTTTTACTACACTCCTTATATATAAGCAATATCCTATTAATATCGGACCACTTTATCATATAGCTGGCACAGGAACGATGGGTCGAACATTAAATTGTTGTATGATGAAATATTGTTTTTTCAAGATATCTTGACCAAACTCGGCATTAACAAGTTTTACTATACTCCCTATATATAAGCAAAATCATATTAAAATCGGACCACTATATCATATAGCTGCAATAGAAACGATCGGTCGAAAATTAAGTTATTGTATGAAAAAACACTTTGTTTTTCAAGAAATCTTGACCAAACTCGGCATTTATTAGTTTTACTATATCCTTATATTTACGCAAAATCATATTAAGATCGGAACACTATATCATATAGCTACCATAGGATCGATCGGTCGAACATTAAATTGTTGTATGAAAAACATATTGTTTTTTAGGATATATTGACCAAGCTCGGCATTTATTAGTTTTACTATACTCCACATATGCATGCAAAATCCTATTAATATCGGACCACCATATCATATAGCTGGCTCTGGAACGATCGCTCGAACCTAAATTGTTGTATATAAAACAACATATTGTTTTTCAAGATATCTTGACCAAACTCGGCATTTATTAGTTTTACTTTACTCCTCATATATAGGCAAAATAATATTAAGATCGGACCACTATATCATATAGCTTGCGTAGGAACGATCGGTCGAAAATTAAGTTGTTATATGAAGAAACATTTTCTTTTTCAAGATATCTTGACCAAACTGAGCATTTATTAGTTTTACTATACACCTAATATGCATAAAAAATCCTATTAATATCAGACCACCATATCTTATAGCTGGCATATGAACGATCGCTCGAACCTAAATTGTTGTATATAAAAAACATATTGTTTTTCTAGATATCTTGACCAAACTCGGCATTTATTAGTTTAACTTTACTCCTCATATATAGGCAAAATAATATTAAGATCGGACCACTATATCATATAGCTTGCATAGGAACGATCGGTCGAAAATTAAGTTGTTGTATGAAGAAACATTTTCGTTTTCAAGATATCTTGACCATACTGAGCATTTATTAGTTTTACTATACTCCTCACATGCATGCAAAATCCTATTAATATCAGACCACCATATCATATAGCTGGCTCAGGAACGATTGGTCGAAAATTAAATTGTTGTATGAAAAACATACTGTTTTTCAAGATATCTTGACCAAACTCTCCATTTATTTATTTTACTATACTCCTCATATATATGCAGAATCATATTAAGATCGGAACACTATATCATATAGCTGCCATAGGAACGATCGGTCGAAAATAAAGTAGTTGTATGAAAAAACATTTTGCTTTTCAAGATATCTTAACCAAACTCGGCATTTATTATTTTTACTATACTCCTTATATATACGCAAAATCATATTGAGATCAGGGCATTATATCAAATAGCTGCCGTAGGAACAATCGGTCGAAAATTAAGTTGTATGAAAAAAACATTTTGTTTTTCAAGATATCTTGACTAAGCTCGGCATTTATTAGTTTTACTGTTCTCCTTATATGCATGCAAAATCCTATTGATATCGGACCACTATATCATATAGCTGCCATAGAAACGATCGGTCGAAAATTAAGTAGTTGTATGAAAAAATATTTTGATTTTCAAGAAATCTTGACCAAATTGGGCATTTATTAGTTTTACTATACTCCTTATATATAAGCAAAATCATATTAAGATCGGACAACTATATCATATAGCTGCCATAGGAACAATCAGTCGAAAATTAAGTTGTATGAAAAAACATTTTATTTTTCAAGATATCTTGACCAAACTGAGAATTTATTAGTTTTACTATACTCCTCATATGCATGCAAAATCCTATTAATATCGGTCCACCATATCATATAGCTGGCTCAGAAACGATCGGTCGAACATTAAATTGTTGTATGAAAAACATACTGTTTTTCAAAATATCTTGACCAAACTCTCCATTTATTAATTTTACTATACTCCTCATATATATGAAGAATCATATTAAGATCGGAACACTATATCATATAGCTGCCATAGGAACGATCGGTCGAAAATAAAGTAGTTGTATGAAAAACATTTTGTTTTTCAAGAAATCTTGACCAAACTCAGCATTTATTACTTTTACCATACTCCTCATATATATGCAATATCATATTAATATCGGACCACTATATCATATAGCTGGCATAGGAAAGATCGGTCGAACATTAAATTGTTGTATGAAAAACATATTGTTTTTCAAGATATCTTGACCAAACTCGGCATTAATTAGTTTTACTAGACTCCGTATATATAAGCAAATTATATTAAGATCAGAGCACTATCTCATATAGCTGCCATAGGAACGATCGGTCGAAAATTAAGTTGTTGTATGAAAAAACAATTTGTTTTTAAAGATATATTGACCAAACTCGGCATTTAATAGTTTTACTTTACTCCTCATATATAGACAAAATCATAGTAAGATCGGGCCACTATATCATATAGCTGCCATAGGAACGATCAGTCGAAAATTAAGTTTTTGTATGAAAAAAAAAACGTTTTATTTTCCAAGATATCTTGACCAAACTGAGCATTTATTAGTTTTACTATACTCCTCATATGCAAGTTAACAACTAAGCATAAATATATTGCCCTAGCAATTAAGTAGCTTCGTATTAACAATGCTGACGCGCCAGAACTGAGTTCAGCGCTCTGCGCTAAGAACAGCCAGCAGCGGTAAGCTGACACTGCATGGAATGCTGAGTCGGCTTGCCGACCATGCTTTGATGGCGTGATGCATTGAGGCTTAGGGTATTTGTATAATTTGCTTGTCCCCTAGTTTTTAGTTTTATATGAAGCGCGCAACACATAAGTCGCCAAAATAAATATACTGCTCCGGCATTGCCGATAAAACATATCTTTCGTAATATTACTGGATCAAGGAGAACATATTTTGATCAAGGGCAGCGCGGGATCAACGCAACTTACCCAAGATAACATTGTGTTACATCGCAGAACATACATTAATGAATAACTGGCGCCCAACCAATAAATAGGAACCCATACCATGTAAGTTCATAAGTGATTTCAGTTTGAAGAAATTATTCTCGAACGCCACGTACCGATACGTGTGAATTTTAAAAAAAAAAAAAAAAAAAAAAAAAAAAAAAAAAAAAAAAAAAAATTGTAAAGTAAAGTAAATATTGCTGCTCTCTTCTGCCAGCATTTCATTCCTTTAAATCATTGCATACTTTCACTAAAAACTGTTGCATACTTTTACCAGCGTTCCTTGTCAATAAAGCATTGCATACCTTAAACGAATAATTATTGCATACTTTCGGCAGCATTACATTTTTTGCTGCATACCCCTAACAATTCTTTATAATAAATATTGCATACCCCAAGATTCACCAGTTTCCACTATTGCCAACAGCGTTACCTGCCGATCTTTCTCGATCGGCCTAAGTTTGAAAAGTGCCAACCATAAGCCAATGAGTTGGAATTATAGGGAGATAAAAGTCGAATATAATAGTGACGATAGCTGGGAGGGGGAAATCAATTGCTCAGTAGATCCTACTCCTGCAGATACCGTTGTAACTGAAGAAATGGAGCCGGCTCAAGTTCAGAATCTCATTGAGGGTGCCATCAGGCAAGCTTTAGCGCAACAACAAAATCAGTTTCAAGCACAAATAACCGCTTTAGCTTCACAAGTACAGAGTTTGCAGGTGGAGGCGCCGCAAATCGTCACATACGAGAAAATATCCGTCGATCCAAACGCCAAATGCGATATTCCCTTGGACATTATTAAATCTGTGCCGGATTTCTCCGGCGTACAGGATGAGTATGTAGCGTGGAGGCAAGCAGCCATCTACGCGTACGAACTATTCAAGAACTATCCAAAGAGCACTGCACACTACCAAGCGGTAGCGATCATTAGGAACAAAATCAAAGGCCCAGCTGGAGCCTTACTAGTGTCTCACAACACTGTCCTAAATTTCGATGCAATACTAGCTAGGCTAGATTGCACATACTCGGACAAAACATCCTTGCGCTTGCTGAGACAATGTTTGGAGTTAGTTACGCAGGGCGAAATGTCCCTGATGCAATACTACGATGACGTCGAAAAGAAACTCACGCTCGTAACTAACAAAATTGTAATGTCTCACGACCAAGAAGGCGCGGATTTGCTCAACCGGGAGGTCAGAGACGACGCCTTGCACGCCTTTATCTCCGGTCTTAGGAAGCCGTTGAGAGCGGTTGTGTTCCCTGCACAACCAAAAGATCTACCATCCGCTCTGGCCCTTGCCAGAGAGGCAGAAGCTAGCATTGAGAGAAGCATGTTCGCGAACTCTTACGCTAAAGCCTTGCAAGACCGAGCGCAAATTGCTGAAAGTAACAAAACCGTGCCCAAGGCAAGCAAACCAGATTTAACAAAGATGAGCAAAATCAGGAGAGAAATCCCCATTTTGTGAAACGCCAAAAGGGCGGTCCCCAGCCCCAGGCCCCTAAAGATAATCAAACTGAGGCTCCACAGCCCATGGAAGTTGACTCTTCCTCCAGATTTAGACAAAAAACCGACTACAGCAAGCGTCAGGCTAATGAGTCCAACGCACCAAAACGCAAGAATTCGTCAGACCGTTCAACAGGTCAAAGACGACAACGCGTTAACAATGTCGTACAATCAGATTCCAAAGAAGCCGTAACAGAATTCGAGAAGGCGGCCAAAGAGGCAGTTGAAGAACTAGAGAGTGAGAACGAGTACGCACCTGGTGACGACTCGATTAATTTTTTAGGGAACACTCCCGGCTTCCGTACATTGAACGACGGTTGGCTGGGAGAACTCTGAAGATGTTGATTGACACTGGCGCGGCAAAAAATTATGTGAAGCCCTTAACAGAGCTAAAGACCATAACGCCGGTCGCCAAGTCATTCTCGGTAAACTCGATCCACGGGTCTACCGAAATCAAGCGCAAATGCTTGATGAACATTTTCCAACATACCTCCCCGTTTTTTCTCCTCGATACCCTAAGTTCTTTCGACGCCATCATAGGCTTCGACTTGCTAACACAAGCCGGAGTCAAATTGAACTTGGCAAAAAACACTCTGGAATACCAGAGTACATCCGAAAAACTCCAGTACTATCAATGTGCTGATGTGAACTTCACCGATGTCAACGACATCGTAGTCCCCCCTTCCGTAAAGAAAGAGTTCAGGGACATGATACTCAGAAACAAAAGAGCCTTCTCAAATGCAGACGAAGCTCTCCCTTTTAATACTGCTGTTATCGCTACAATCCGAACAGTAGACAACGAGCCCGTGTATTCAAGATACCCGAGTCTCATGGGTGTTTCTGACTTCATAAACAAAGAAGTCAAACAATTACTGGACGATGGCATAATCAGGCCCTCCAGATCGCCTTACAACAGCCCAACATGGGTGGTTGATAAAAAAGGCACTGACTCATACGGTAACCCAAAAAAAGGTTGGTAATCGACTTCAGGAAACTGAACGAAAAAACCATACCGGACCGCTACCCCATGCCGAGCATCCCCATGATCTTAGCAAATCTAGGAAAGGCAAAATACTTCACTACCCTCGACCTAAAGTCGGGGTACCATCAAATTTACCTTGCGGAGCATGACCGCGAAAAGACTTCATTTTCAGTAAGCAGCGGCAAGTACGAGTTCTGTCGCCTACCATTCGGCCTGCGCAATGCAAGCAGCATATTCCAAAGGGCAATAGACGATATCCTGAGGGAACATATAGGAAAGATTTGCTTTGTCTATGTAGACGACGTCATAATTTTTTCTAAAAACGAAACGGAGCACCTTCAACACATTAACATTGTGTTAAAATGTCTAATCGACGCAAACATGCGTGTAGGCCCCGAAAAGACTCGTTTCTTCAAGGAAAGTATCGAATTCCTGGGTTTCATTGTAACCAAAGACGGAGCAACATCCGACCCCAAAAAAGTTAAAGCCATTCAGGAATTCCCTGAACCAAAGAATGTCTACAGCGTTAGGTCCTTCTTGGGGTTAGCCAACTACTATAGGGTCTTTATTAAGGACTTTGCCGCTATAGCGCGTCCGATATCGGACATACTTAAAGGGGAAAATGGTTCAGTTAGTAGGCACGTATCAAAGAAAATCCCTGTTGAATTTAATGAAGTTCAACGCGATGCATTTCACCGTCTGCGGAGTATTTTGGCATCAGAAGACGTCATGTTAATGTATCCAAACTTCCAGAAACCGTTCGATTTAACCACTGATGCTTCGGCCAGTGGAATTGGCGCGGTTCTTTCCCAAGGCAATAGGCCAATAACAATGATTTCTCGCGCCTTAAAACAGGCCGAACAAAACTATGCCACTAACGAAAGAGAATTGCTGGCCATTGTGTGGGCTTTAGGCAGATTGCAGAACTTTCTGTACGGTTCTAGGGAAATTAACATTTTCACGGACCACCAGCCGCTCACGTTCGCTGTGTCGGACAAGAACACGAATTCCAAGATTAAAAGATGGAAATCTTACATTGACCAGCACAATGCCAAAATGTTTTATAAACCGGGCAAAGAGAATCTGGTGGCGGATGCCCTTTCAAGGCAAAACATTAATGCTCTGCAAGATGGGCCCCGTTCGGACGCTGCAACCGTTCACAGCGAACTTTCCCTGACCTACACGGTCGAGACAACAGACAAACCTTTGAATTGCTTTAGGAACCAGATTGTCCTAGAGGAATCGCGTTTTCCGCTAAAGCGAAACTTGTTGCTGTTTCGCAGCAAAACACGCCACTTGATCAGTTACACTGACAAGAGCTCAATTCTCAAAACCCTCAAAGAAGTTGTGAATTCTGGAGTCGTTAATGCAATACATTGCGATCTTCCCACGTTGGCAAGTTTCCAACACGACCTGATTTTGTATTTCCCTGCTACCCAATTCTGGCATTGCAAAAATCTTGTGCAAGATATAACGGACAAAAACGAGCAGTTAGAAATCATCACTGCCGAGCACAATCGAGCGCACAGAGCAGCTCAGGAAAACATTAAACAAGTACTTCGGGACTATTATTTTCCCAATATGGCCAGTCTGGCCAAAGAAGTGGTTGCAAACTGCAGGGTCTGCACTAAAGCCAAATACGATAGGCACCCGAAGAAACAAGAACTCGGGGAAACGCCTATACCAAGTTATACTGGCGAAATGTTGCATATTGACATTTTCTCGACAGACAAGAAACAGTTCTTGACCTGCATAGACAAATTCTCAAAATTTGCAGTCGTCCAACCGATATTATCCAGAACGATAATCGATGTCACAAGCCCTCTACTGCAAATTGTTAACCTTTTTCCCGCAACCAAGACAATTTATTGCGATAACGAGGCGGCCTTCAATTCCGAGACCATCACTTCGATGCTCCGAAACGCCTACGGCATTTGCATTGTGAATGCGGCTCCGCTTCACAGCACCTCAAACGGCCAGGTGGAGCGCTTTCATAGCACCCTGACCGAAATTGCGAGATGCCTCAAGTTAGACAAGAAAATCAGCGACACTACAGAATTAATCTTAAAGGCTACGATAGAGTACAACAAAAGTTTGCACTCAGTAACCCTCGAGAAACCAATTGAGGTCGTTCATGCAGCAGCTTCTGATCGTCGCGGGAACGTCAAAAACAGGCTAATTAAGGCACAGCAAGACAATATCAAAAGGTGCAATGCATCCAGACAAAACCGCGTTTTCGAGGTAGGAGAAAAGGTGTTCCAGAAGAACAACAAGAGGCTAGGGAACAAGTTAACTCCCTTATGCTCAGAACAAAAGGTCGAAGCAGACCTGGGAACGTCTGTCCTCATTAAGGGGAGGGTGGTCCATAAGGACAACCTGAAATAAGTTTTCCTCCACAATTAGCTAGTAAGCCAACTCAGAGTTTAAACACCGTCTTATATTGTTCGTCCATTTCAGGTTTGCACTCACTTTGCTTGTGGCACTAGCAGCGGTAAATGCTCGGATCACCGACTTCTCGCATGTCAACTACATTCCGGTCTTAGACGGGGAAGTACTGGTGTTCGATCAACGTAGCTACTTGAGGCACTCAAGTAACATTTCCGAATTTGTTAGTATGATAGACGAGACGGAAAGACTGTCCGATTCCTTTCCACAGTCGCATATGCGCAAACTACTAGACGTAGATACAGATCACCTTAGAACATTGTTGTCCGTTCTTCAAGTGCATCACAGATTTGCACGAAGCCTCGATTTCTTAGGCACTGCCTTGAAGGTTGTTGCTGGCACCCCTGATGCTTCAGATTTCTTAAGGATCCGCGTTACAGAGACGCAGTTGGTGGAGGCTAACTCCAAACAGATACTAATAAACTCCGAAACTCAAAAACAAATAAACAGACTAACGGACACTATCAATAAAATTATCAGTTCCCGCAAAGGCGATTTGGTTGACACTCCTCATTTATTCGAGACCCTGTTGGCAAGAAATAGAATACTGAACACAGAAATTCAAAATTTAGTACTCACCATAACGTTGGCAAAAGCAAGCATAGTAAATCCTACAATCCTTGATCATACCGATCTAAAATCACTTATCGAACAAGATACCCCAATAGTTAGCTTGATAGAAGCTTCTAAGATCAAGGTCCTTCAGTCCGAGAATATTATCCACATATTAATAGCCTACCCTAAAGTTGAGTTTAGGTGCCAAAAGGTCTCCGTCTACCCCGTTTCACACCAACAAACCATTCTGCGACTCGACGAAGACACGTTGGCGGAATGCGAAAAGGATACCTTTGCAGTTACTGGATGCACCGTAACTACGCATAACACCTTCTGCGAACGAGCACGGCGCGAAACCTGTGCTAGCTCCCTTCACGCGGGAAACATCGCCAACTGCCACACTCAACCTAGCCACCTGAAAGCGATAATGCCTGTAGATGACGGCGTCGTGGTTATCAACGAAGCGACAGCGCGCGTCCGAACAGATGATGACGCAGAGGTAACCGTCTCAGGAACCTTCCTGATAACTTTCGAACGGTCTGCAACTATCAATGGCACAGAATTTGTAAACCTGCGCAAATCACTAAGCAAGCAGCCTGGCATCGTGAGGTCACCGCTCCTAAACATCATCGGACATGACCCGGCACTAAGCATACCACTCCTGCATCGTATGAACATCAACAACTTGCTATCAATTCGAGATTTCAAGGAGGAGGTAGTTGCGGCTGGCTCGCCTAAATTCTGGTTCGCGATTGGCGCGGTCCTGAATGTCGGACTAATTGGCTCATTCTTCCTTTTTCTGGTGCTAAGGAAAAGACGAGCCTCCATGCAGATGCAGAAGGCGATTGACAAATACGACATGCCCGAGGACGGCCATCATCCTGAGGGGGGGGTAGTTAACAACTAAGCATAAATATATTGCCCTAGCAATTAAGTAGCTTCGTATTAACAATGCTGACGCGCCAGAACTGAGTTCAGCGCTCTGCGCTAAGAACAGCCAGCAGCGGTAAGCTGACACTGCATGGAATGCTGAGTCGGCTTGCCGACCATGCTTTGATGGCGTGATGCATTGAGGCTTAGGGTATTTGTATAATTTGCTTGTCCCCTAGTTTTTAGTTTTATATGAAGCGCGCAACACATAAGTCGCCAAAATAAATATACTGCTCCGGCATTGCCGATAAAACATATCTTTCGTAATATTACTGGATCAAGGAGAACATATTTTGATCAAGGGCAGCGCGGGATCAACGCAACTTACCCAAGATAACATTGTGTTACATCGCAGAACATACATTAATGAATAACTTGCATGCAAAATCCTATTAATATCGGACCACCATATCATATAGCTGGCTCTGAACTCGCTCGAACCTAATTGCGCAAAATCGAACCTTTAAATATGTTCTATATAAAAACTCGGCATATTGTTTTTACAAGATATCTTGACCAAACTCGGCATTTATTAGTTTTACTTTACTCCTCATATAGGCAAAATAATATTAAGATCGGACCACTATATCACATAGCTTGCGTAGGAACGATCGGTCGAAAATTAAGTTGTTATATGAAGAAACATTTTCTTTTACAAGATATCTTGACCAAACTGAGCATTTATTAGTTTTACTATACACCTCATATGCATGAAAAATCCTATTAATATCAGACCACCATATCGTATAGCTGGCATATGAACGATCGCTCGAACCTAAATTGTTGTATATCAAAAAACATATTGTTTTTCAAGATATCTTGACCAAACTCGGCATTTATTAGTTTAACTTTACTCATATATAGGCAAAATAATATTAAGGTCGGACCACTATATCATATAGCTTGCGTAGGAACGATCGGTCGAAAATTAAGTTGTTATATGAAGAAACATTTCTTTTCCAAGATATCTTGACCAAACTGAGCAATTATTAGTTTTACTATACACCTCATATGCATGAAAAATACTATTAATATCAGACCACTATATCATATAGCTGCCATAGAAACGATCGGTCGAAGATTAAGTTGTTGTATGAAAAACGATTTCTTTTTCAAGAAATCTTCACCAAGCTCGGCAATTATTAGTTTAACTATACTCCTCATATGCATGCAAAATCCTATTGATATCGGACCACTATATCATATAGCTGGCACAGGAACGATCGGTCGAACATTAAATTGTTGTATGAAAATATTGTTTTTCAGGATATCTTGACCAAACTCGGTATTAATAAGTTTTACTATACTCCTCATATGCATGCAAAATCCTATTGATATCGGACCACTATATCATATAGCTGGCACAGGAACGATCGGTCGAACATTAAATTGTTGTATGAAAATATTGTTTTTCAGGATATCTTGACCAAACTCGGCATTTATTATTTTTACTATACTCCTTATATATACGCAAAATCATATTGAGATCAGGGCATTATATCAAATAGCTGCCGTAGGAACAATCAGTCGAAAATTAAGTTGTATGAAAAAAACATTTTGTTTTTCAAGATATCTTGACTAAGCTCGGCATTTATTAGTTTTACTGTTCTCCTTATATGCATGCAAAATCCTATTGATATCGGACCACTATATCATATAGCTGCCATAGAAACGATCGGTCGAAAATTAAGTAGTTGTATGAAAAAATATTTTGATTTTCAAGAAATCTTGACCAATTGGGCATTTATTAGTTTTACTATACTCCTTATATATAAGCAAAATCATATTAAGATCGGACCACTATATCATATAGCTGCCATAGGAACAATCAGTCGAAAATTAAGTTGTATGAAAAAACATTTTATTTTTCAAGATATCTTGACCATACTGAGCAATTATTAGTTTTACTATACACCTCATATGCATGAAAAATACTATTAATATCAGACCACTATATCATATAGCTGCCATAGAAACGATCGGTCGAACATTAAATTGTTGTATGAAAAACATACTGTTTTTCAAAATATCTTGACCAAACTCTCCATTTATTAATTTTACTATACTCCTCATATATATGAAGAATCATATTAAGATCGGAACACTATATCATATAGCTGCCATAGGAACGATCGGTCGAAAATAAAGTAGTTGTATGAAAAAACATTTTGTTTTTCAAGAAATCTTGACCAAACTCAGCATTTATTACTTTTACCATACTCCTCATATATATGCAATATCATATTAATATCGGACCACTATATCATATAGCTGGCATAGGAAAGATCGGTCGAACATTAAATTGTTGTATGAAAAACATATTGTTTTTCAAGATATCTTGACCAAACTCGGCATTAATTAGTTTTACTAGACTCCGTATATATAAGCAAAATTATATTAAGATCAGAGCACTATCTCATATAGCTGCCATAGGAACGATCGGTCGAAAATTAAGTTGTTGTATGAAAAAACAATTTGTTTTTAAAGATATATTGACCAAACTCGGCATTTAATAGTTTTACTTTACTCCTCATATATAGACAAAATCATAGTAAGATCGGGCCACTATATCATATAGCTGCCATAGGAACGATCAGTCGAAAATTAAGTTTTTGTATGAAAAAAAAACGTTTTATTTTCCAAGATATCTTGACCAAACTGAGCATTTATTAGTTTTACTATACTCCTCATATGCATGCAAAATCCTATTAATATCGGACCACCATATCATATAGCTGGCTCTGGAACGATCGCTCGAACCTAAATTGTTGTATATAAAAAAACATATTGTTTTTCAAGATATCTTGACCAAACTCGGCATTTATTAGTTTTACTTTACTCCTCATATATAGGCAAAATAATATTAAGATCGGACCACTATATCACATAGCTTGCGTAGGAACGATCGGTCGAAAATTAAGTTGTTATATGAAGAAACATTTTCTTTTACAAGATATCTTGACCAAACTGAGCATTTATTAGTTTTACTATACACCTCATATGCATGAAAAATCCTATTAATATCAGACCACCATATCGTATAGCTGGCATATGAACGATCGCTCGAACCTAAATTGTTGTATATCAAAAAACATATTGTTTTTCAAGATATCTTGACCAAACTCGGCATTTATTAGTTTAACTTTACTCCTCATATATAGGCAAAATAATATTAAGGTCGGACCACTATATCATATAGCTTGCGTAGGAACGATCGGTCGAAAATTAAGTTGTTATATGAAGAAACATTTTCTTTTCCAAGATATCTTGACCAAACTGAGCAATTATTAGTTTTACTATACACCTCATATGCATGAAAAATACTATTAATATCAGACCACTATATCATATAGCTGCCATAGAAACGATCGGTCGAAGATTAAGTTGTTGTATGAAAAACGATTTCTTTTTCAAGAAATCTTCACCAAGCTCGGCAATTATTAGTTTAACTATACTCCTCATATGCATGCAAAATCCTATTGATATCGGACCACTATATCATATAGCTGGCACAGGAACGATCGGTCGAACATTAAATTGTTGTATGAAAATATTGTTTTTCAGGATATCTTGACCAAACTCGGTATTAATAAGTTTTACTATACTCCTCATATGCATGCAAAATCCTATTGATATCGGACCACTATATCATATAGCTGGCACAGGAACGATCGGTCGAACATTAAATTGTTGTATGAAAATATTGTTTTTCAGGATATCTTGACCAAACTCGGTATTAATAAGTTTTACTATACTCCTCATATGCATGCAAAATCCTATTGATATCGGACCACTATATCATATAGCTGGCACAGGAACGATCGGTCGAAGATTAAGTTGTTGTATGAAAAACAATTTCTTGTTCAAGAAATCTTCACCAAGCTCGGCAATTATTAGTTTAACTATACTCCTCATATGCATGCAAAATCCTATTGATATCGGACCACTATATCATATAGCTGGCACAGGAACGATCGGTCGAACATTAAATTGTTGTATGAAAATATTGTTTTTCAGGATATCTTGACCAAACTCGGTATTAATAAGTTTTACTATACTCCTTATATATGCAAAATCATATTAAGATCGGACCACTATATCATATAGCTGGCACAGGAACGATCGCTCGAACCTAAATTGTTGTATATAAAAAAACATATTGTTTTTCAAGATATCTTGACCAAACTCGGCATTTATTAGTTTAACTTTACTCCTCATATATAGGCAAAATAATATTAAGATCGGACCACTATATCATATAGCTTGCATAGGAACGATCGGTCGAAAATTAAGTTGTTGTATGAAGAAACATTTTCTTTTTCAAGATATCTTGACCATACTGAGCATTTATTAGTTTTACTATACTCCTCACATGCATGCACCATATCATATAGCTGGCTCAGGAACGATTGGTCGAAAATTAAATTGTTGTATGAAAAACATACTGTTTTTCAAGATATCTTGACCAAACTCTCCATTTATTAATTTTACTATACTCCTCATATATATGCAGAATCATATTAAGATCGGAACACTATATCATATAGCTGCCATAGGAACGATCGGTCGAAAATAAAGTAGTTGTATGAAAAAACATTTTGTTTTTCAAGATATCTTGACCAACTTCGGCATTTATTAGTTTTACTATACTCCTTATATATAAGCAAAATCATATTGAGATCAGAGCATTATATCAAATAGCTGCCATAGGAACGATCGGTCGAAAATTAAGTTGTATGAAAAAAACATTTTGTTTTTCAAGATATCTTGACCAAGCTCGGCATTTATTAGTTTTACTGTTCTCCTTATATGCATGCAAAATCCTATTGATATCGGACCACTATATCATATAGCTGCCATAGAAACGATCGGTCGAAAATTAAGTAGTTGTATGAAAAAATATTTTGATTTTCAAGAAGTCTTGACCAAACCGGCATTTATTAGTTTTACTATACTCCTTATATATAAGCAAAATCATATTAAGATCGGACCACTATATCATATAGCTGCCATAGGAACAATCGGTCGAAAATTAAGTTGTAGGAAAAAACATTTTATTTTTCAAGATATCTTGACCAAACTGAGAATTTATTAGTTTACTATACTCCTCATATGCATGCAAAATCCTATTAATATCGTACCACCATATCATATAGCTGGCTCAGGAACGATCGGTCGAACATTAAATTGTTGTATGAAAAACATATTGTTTTTCAAGATATATTGACCAAACTCTCCATTTATTTATTTTAATATACTCCTCATATATATGCAGGATCATATTAAGATCGGAACACTATATCATATAGCGGCCATAGGAACGATCGGTCGAAAATTAAGTTGTTATATGAAAAAACATTTTGTTTTTCAAGATAGCTTGACCAAACCAAAGCACGTTAGTGCTTGTTGACTTGGGTTTTGAGAATGTCTTTATTCAAAAGGAAAGTATTTCGCTTAGCCTATGGATACATGTATATACTTATGCTGTTATTGGTTAACAGCTACAAAGAGAGGGAGAGTGAGTAGCTTGCATATGCCTGTGTTAGTGAGCATATATGTTGCTCATGGAATGCGCTCAAAAGGAGCGTGGGAAATGCAGCGTAAGCATAAACAGTCAGCTAGAGAGGCTAGTGAACTGCGCTGCGTAATATGAGCCAGAGCCAATATATAAAGTGGCTCTGGGCTTGTTTAATGTATAATTGTTGTTGTATTCTACAAAGTGCCCCATACTTTATATTTGTATATAGGGTGTTGTTTTAAGGCATATACACACTGCACCTCCTTCTTTTTAAGAAATAACGTAACATTATGGATGTGGAGTTATTTAATGAAATTAATTATTTCAAATAAAAGATTTTTTTTTTGTGTATATAATTTTTTTTTTTGTCATAAAATAATAAAATGTAATAAAAGGATTAAAATAATTTGAATTTAAAAAAAATTATTTGAAAATATTTTAAAATATAAATATATAAAAATATAAAAATCTAAATTCATTATAGTAATTTGTTTTTCTCAAGGATTGATTTTTATTTTTTTTTTTCAGTTGGTTGATCAGGCCAATGTTATTTTTTTTTCTTGTGAATTCATAAAGGAACATAAAGAACATTTATATGCTTTATTCGTTAAAAAATTGTAGTCTATCTTTATGAACTGTTTGTTTTTACTCTTATTTCCGGAAATAACTATATTATCATTATCTTCATTAATTTCCTATAAACCTTGGCTTTTTCTAACATAATTCTAGCTCTTTTGTATGCTATTTCTAATCTTAACTTTATTTCTCTAGCATAATCATCTATATTATATAGGGGATCTATCTTATCTATATTATTAAAATCAATGAACTGTTTCGGAAGTCTGCCAAATACTAGTTCGTATGGTCAATACTCATGCGTTGCTGATGGTGTCGTGTTGAAGCAATAAGTGAAATATTGAACCCACACATCCAAATCAGATTTGTCTGCAGAGATGTATGAACGAATGTATTCCTTAAAAGTTCGATGACTTCGTTCTATTGTCCCTAATGTTTGATGATGATATGCAGTAGAGGTGAGATTCTTGATCTTCAAATACTTGCATAAATCAGTTAAAATCTGGTTTTTATACTCTGTTCCCGTGTCCGAGATGAACGTCTTCATTGGACCAAACTTGAGTATGAAATTTTCGAATATAGCTTTTGCGACATTATTTGCGCTTTTGCTTTTTATTGGAATGGCTACTAAATATTTTGTAAGGTCGCATATTAATGTGACTATGTATTCATTACCATTTTCCGATTTGGGTAGTGGACCAACTGTATCCACTATCACTATATCGAAAGCATTCACAGGTGTTTCTGTGATAGTCAGAGGAGTTTTTGTGTGCGTCTTTGTTTTAGACATTTGGCATTTTTGACATCTACGTACATACTCTTTTATATGACGTGTCATATTTTTCCAGTAGTAGTGTCTTTTTATTTTCGCTAACGTTCTTGTTATGCCGCTATGACCTCCTTGAATTGGGTCGTCATGGTATGTAGACAATATTTGTTGTATCTCTTTTTCATCTTTTATTTGGGTCACCGGCTGGAGTAGCGCTACTCTTAAAGATTTTAATATATCATTGCCCATATTTTTAAAAGAATCTATTGAAACTGATTCAAAGATCTTTTCGCTCGGTGCCACCTTGAGTTGGCTGATTTTTAATATACCGGCCTCTTTTTCGACTCTTTAGATGAACTGACCTAGGTCGAGAACTCCATTAGTATATAAATCGCTAACTTCAATTCTTGCTATAATTTTATTTCCATGTTTAAATAAACATTTAGATGCTGTTATGCGCAAGGTCACTACTTTTCGTACTTCATCATTTGTATGAAGTCATTACGTTGGGCTTAGATACATTTTTTGACTTTGCCTTGGCAGAAGATCATAATTTTCTACTGTACAGTTTTTTTGTCTACTTTGTCGCCTGGTAGTGACTTTCAGGACTTTATGTTGCATATCTTTGAGCTCTTTTATATTAATACGCGAAAGTGCGTCTGCTACGAAATTATCTTTCCCCTTTAGGTATTCTACAGTGAAGTCGTAGTCTTCAAGCTCTAGCCGCATGCGAGTACATTTCGAACTGGGATTAGTCATAGAAAAAAGATATGTCAATGGTCTGTGATCCGTTTTAATAGTAAAATGTTTGCCATAAATATATGGTCTAAAATGGGTAATTGCCCAATGAATTGCCGCTAACTCTTGTTCTGTTGTACTTTTATTACTTTCTCCCTTAGTAAATGAAAGTGATGCATTAGCAATTGGGAGTTGGAGTCCAATATGGTTTTGAGTTAAAACCGCTCCACAAGCCTGCTTACTTGCATCAGTTATTATGCAAAATTCTTTGATGAAATCTGGGTATTGTAATAATATTGGGTTTATTAGTGCCGATTTAAGATGTTCGAATGCATGCTGTCTGTCGGCTGTCCATTCGAATTTAACATCCTTTTTACATAATCTTGTTATGTGACGAGAATTGTCGGCAAAATTTATTTTTTAAAACGTCTGTAATAATTGCAAAATGCAACGAATCTTCTAACGCTGTCCGCATCGTGTGGCACTGGATAGTTTTAAATGCCGTCAAACTTTTTGTCGTTTGGCAAGATTCCTTTATCGGTGCATTTGTGTCCCAGAAATGTGACTTCATGCATAAAAAATGAACATTTTTCAGGAGGTAACCTAAGGTTGTATTTCCTACATTTCTCAAAAACATCAGCTAAGTTTTTAAGCATATGTTTTTCGGAACAACCTATAACTATTAGATCATCCATATAAAGGAATGCTTGAAAGGTTATAGTCCAGAGAATGCAATAGTCATCATTCTCCGAAATGAGTTTGGCGCTATTTTTAAAACAAAAGGTAATCGCGTAAAGCGATATGAGCCATTGCTCGTTGGTGAAAACCTGACATTAAGTCAAGGCATAAAAAGTATTTTGCTCTACCTAGTTTTGCTCTACCTAAATATCATCAATTCTCGGTAGTGGAAACTTATCGGACACCTGTTTATTATTTATCTGACGATAGTCAGCTGAGCCTGGAAGTGCTTTCTTCGGGATTATTAGAAGGGGGCTATTGTATTCTGACACTGATGGTTCGACAATTTTATCGGAGATTAATTTGCCTACTTGTTTTTGAATTTCTTCTTCTTGACTATGCGAGCTTCGATTGTTTTTAATATAAATTGGTTCAGTATTCTTCAATCTCAATTTTTGTTTATAAAAATTATTTGTTGTTATTGATTCGGTTTCAAGTCCGAATACATCACTATACTTTGTGCATAATTCTTTTAACTGTGGTTTAAATTGGTTTGGAAAGTTTTACTTAATTGAGCTAGTACTGTGTTCTTTCTATTTTCTGGAGTGGTTTGAACTACGTTGTAGTTTGAAAGTGGTTCAAAGTTTAGATTATTTATATTAGTTAATTGGTCCCTTTTGGTCGTATTAAGAAATCGGACAAATGCATTTTTTTGTGTTGAAACTGTGTTTGCAACGTAAATTCCAGGTTGAATTTCCTGGAATGAATATGTATATAAGTATTGAATTGTTACCAGAACCGTTTTGGTCTTATTATAAACCAATCTTTGGACGGTTCTAGGTCTATTTTGTAATTAAGACCTATTATGAAATCTATGCCTATTATTCCGTCACACGGTATAGCGAAATTTGCATCGACTATATGAAATTGTTGGGGATTACATAGTTGTCAGCTTGTAGCTCAGTTGGGGCGAGGCCTTTGGATTTTATCATTCCTTGGCCTCTACCTTGAATGTCTATAGTGTTATTCAACTGGATGTGGCTGAAGACATCAGAATCTTCTTTTAAAATTGAGATATCTGCACCTGTATCTATGAGAAATACCAGTTTTTTTTCCTGATTCTACATTATAAAAAGAGACAAAAATATGAGATTAAAGTTTATTGAATGAACCTTTATTAGTTCTGTGTATGTAAAGGGGGTTGTTGGTTTTCCGAATTATTTTGGGCTACCCTAACATGTGCCTGTTGTTATTGTTGTTGCCTGGGTTCGACTTGCCACGGCCTCTAGAGTTTCCTTGTCCTTTGTTGTTATTATTGTAGCCGCCTCTGTTGTATGGTCGGCCTCTATAATTACCTCTGCCGCGATTTCCACTACGATCAGAGTAATTTTGTAATAAAGGACAGTATTAGTTTGTCCGGTTGCTTCTGTGCAACTATCAACAAATTTTGAAATGGCATTATTCATGTTGTGGAATGTGCATGCCTACATGATAAGTTTTACTTTATCTATAGCGCAGTTCTTTGTCATAGCTTTTACGGCTTTGGCTGTGCTGTATTTGGTGGCTAAATCTGAATTTAAACAATCATTAATATAAGCACCTGCCAGAGCTTTTCCCAGATGCTAAACTTCTTCTGTTGGCAGTTTTGAAATTTTGCTGAAGGTTCACGAGTTTAGCTGATAGCACTTCAACTGATTCTCCTTTTTACCGTTCTTGATAATTTTATATTATTTCGGCGAATGTTTTCTTGCCGCTTATCAAGTTTCGTGCATGGCCTTTTAATTTTGTAAGATTGTATGACTTTAATGCATTGTTTGCCATGTTCTTGTGTTAGTTTATCTTTAATGGAATCTACTGCATGTACTATATTATTATATTGTTTAATCAATATTTGTACATGGTATATTAGTATTTCTACCTTATAGGTATGCCTTTATTGATGCATTTATATAACTTGTCAAATTGGTCTTTGAAGTCATTGATATTTTTCACTAATATACTCTTCAGTTACTAGTTTTACTGAGACATATTGCAACGTACTTAGTATGATTCCCTTTTCAATTTTTGAACAATATATCAATGGACCTATATGAGTATTGAACATGTCCGTGTATTCGTATTCGAAACACTTTTATAAAATCTCTATGTAATCGTAGTACGTTTCATGGGCGAGTACGTAAGTTTGGCTCATCTCTATACGTAAACCTAATGATTGCCTCTATATCTGACATATTCAATATATTTATACCTATCTAGTCCGTCTGCTCTACTGCTATAGCGTTTCTTAATTTTCTTTGTATGCATTGCATACACTTTCAATGATAGTGATACAAGAGATACTGTAGTAATTATAATTAGCAAAATAGTAATATTTTACTGCTTGGGCTGTGCTATATTTGGTGGCTAAATCTGAATTTAAACCATCATTAATATAAGCACCTGCCAGAGCTTTTCCCAGATGCTAAACTTCTTGTGTTGGCAGTTTTGATCTCTTGCTGAAGGTTTACGAGTTTAGCTGATAGCACTTCAACTGATTCTCCTTTTACCGTTCTTGGTAATTTTATATTATTTCGGCGAATGTTTTCTTGCCGCTTATCAAGTTTCCCGCATGGCCTTTTAATTTTGTCTTTATAAGACTGACAGCTGTTGCTTCATGATCTTCTTTTAGTGAGTCTATAAGACACAAGGCGTCTTTGAAGCTTTGTAAGTTTGCTGCCTTTCCATCAAACTCTGGCAAGAGCGATGAGGCTAGTTTGAAAAAACTTATAGCTGTTTGGGCCATTGTGTTGTCAATGTCGATATCGATATTTATATCGGTAATTGGCTTCGACTCATTCAGATCTTGCAGCTGGTTTTGTTCAAACTTTGCTGGTAAAAATAGATCTTCTGGAACGTTTATTATGATATTCTGTCTAATGCCAATGCTTTTCAAACTTGTATTTAAAGATTGTATGACTTTAAGGCATTGTTTGCCATGTTCATGTGTTAGTTTATCTTTAATAGAATCTACTGCATGTACTATATTGTTATATTGTTTAATCAATATTTGTACATGGTATATTAGTATTTCTACCTTTATAGGTATGCCTTTATTGATGCATTTATATGACTTGTCAAATTGGTCTTTGAAGTCATTGATATTTTTCCCTAATATACTCCATTCCATCTTATTATAATAGATATCTATCGATGCAGTCGCACCATTAGTATCGTTGCTGGTCCCAAAATTGGGTGTTCTTCAGTTACTAGTTTTACTGAGACATATGGCAACGTACTTAGTATGATTCCCTTTTCGATTTTTGAACAATATATCAATGGACCTATATGAGTATTGAACATGTCCGTGTATTCGTATTCGAAACACTTTTATAAAATCTATATGTAATCGTAGTACGTTTCGTGGGCGAGTACGAAAGTTTGGCTCATCTCTATACGTAAACCTAATGATTGCCTCTATATTTAGTGTTTATTTATTTATTTATTTATTAATGGTCGACAAAACGAGTGTCTTCCTCATTATTCAATAGAATATACAATAGAATTTTATGCTAAAAGCCTAGTTAAAGGATACAATTTTCTAAATAGCATCACCGACCGATGGAGGTGTTTTATTTGCCAGTCCGGCCAGCTGTGCCCCTTTTCACAGCTAATTTTGTCAGTGACGCTATTAGAGCCTACATCTAAGCAGAAGGTTGTAAGTAGGAAAAGAGTGTTTTCAAGTAACATTAAAATAATCTTAATTTGCTATATTAATAAAGAAAATACAATAAATAGGAAAAATGAAAGTAAGAAGATTGTTAATAAAGTAAAGCAATGTAAGTTAGATAAAGAGTGTTAAGTAGATAGGACAGAGAGAAAAGTAATGGGAAATCACCGACCCGGTCGGGGAAAAATTTTCAGCCTGTCCGGCAAGCTATGCCCCTGCTCATAGCTGAGAATGGTCAGCGACTTCCCGAAGGTATCCTGAAAGCAACGATTTTATTAGGGGTAGAGATAGTTCGGTAGAGAAAACGTGATGCAAACTATTATAATTTTTACATAGCACGCGAAAAGGATTGTGCATAGCGTAGTCTGTTGTGCACGTAGATAGTAAAAAGGGGCGATAATTTCTGGTTGGTCTAGCCGGAACAGAGAATTGAAGACGCCCTAGCAGAAAAGGAGAATCTATGTCGCCAATAATCAACTTATGTAGAAGGACAACACCGAGAATTGTCCTACGGTTGGTTAACGACGGAAGGTTGAGAAGAAGCAGTCTGCTGGAGTAGGATGGCAACCGAAGATTAGGGTCCCAATTTAAACCTCGTAAGGCAAAAAGCAGAAATTGCTTCTGAACAGATTCAATACGATCCTGGCTGTTGTTATACTGTGGAGACCAAATGCAAGAGCAGTATTCAAGGATAGGGCGAACAAGAGAGATGTACAGAAGTTTTGTTATAAAAGGATCGTTAAACTCTTTAGACCATCGTTTAATGAATCCAAGTACACCTTTTGCCTCATTAACGATGGTATCTATGTGAAGATTGAAACAGAGTTTAGAATCAAAAATTACGCCTAGATCCTTAACTGTTAGTATACGTTGCAAAGGGATATTGTCGATTGTATAACTGACAAGATAAGGTGTAGTACGATTAAAAGTCATAAACATACACTTTGAACAGTTTAGATGCAATTGATTGGCCGAACACCATAGTTGCATAGCGAGAATGATGTAGGGGATTAGTGTATGATAGAAAAAGTTTGACATCGTCCGCATACATGAGTACACGGGCATGTGATATGACAGAGGGGAGATCATTTATAAAAAGGGTAAAGAGTAAAGGTCCAAGATGACTACCTTGAGGAACACCAGAAGTAACGTGAACCCGTTTAGAGGTAGTCAGCCTCAGCATTACTCTTTGGGTCCTACCTTTTAAATAAGAATTAATCCAAAGCAGAAGAGACAGGGGGAAACCTATTCGGTCAAGTTTAAAAAGTAAAATGTGATGGTGCACAGAGTCAAACGCCTTACTGAAGTCAGTGTAAATGACATCAGTTTGCATTTTCGAAAGGAAAGCATCGTTTACCAAGGAAGTAAACTCAAGCAGATTGGTCGTAGTTGACCGATTCTTTACGAATCCATGTTGAACAGGGGAAACAACTGATTTGCAGAAATGCTGCAAATTCGAAGTGATTATTTTTTCAAATAATTTAGGAATAGCGGACAGTTTTGCAATGCCCCTGTAATTTCGTATATCAGACTTCCCACCTTTCTTGTGAAGAGGAATGATATAAGATTCTTTCCAAAGAGATGGAAAGACAAGTTTCAAGGGATAGATTAAAAAGCTTTAGCAATGGATAAAGAAGGGAAGAACTACACTCCTTGAGAAGACAACTAGGAATATTGTCCGGCCCAGGAGAGTAAGAAGACTTTAAAGAGTTTATAGCTAATAGGAGAGAGGAGTGTGAAATAATTAGAGGAGGTATATAACTTGCGGAAGAAATAGTATAAGGGTAAGCATTAGTATTAGGACAGACTAAAGAGTAAGTTGATTGGAAAAAATTAGCAAACAGGTTAGCAGAATCAGTGTCATTGCTAGCTTTATCCAAGCCAAGAAAAAAAGAAGATGGCAAACTTGAAGATTTACGCTTCAAGTTTACAAAATTATAAAACTGTCTCGGATTTCGGGAAAATTGTCTTTTACAACGTATTAGATAATTCTCATAGCATTGAGAATTAAGAAGAAAGAAGTTCGACTTGGCTATGGAATATTTAGCCAAGTCTGTACACGAACCAGACTTTTTAAACTTTTTAAAATATTTGGATTTTACATTTTTTAGATGTGATAATCTGGTAGTAAACCAGGGTGGTTTTGAAAAAGTAGTCGAAGGAATTGACTTAGGAATACACACATCTAAGAGGGAGATTAGGGTGATGTAAAAAAAATTAATAGCTGTATTCATATCAACTGAGTCATATAAGAAAGACCAATCGGTTGAATAAATAAGCTGATTCAGCAAAGAATAATTTCCTTTGCGAAAGCAATAGCGGGGCTTATTGGCTGATGAGCACGAAATGAAAGGATTACAATTTAGCATTGCAATCTCTAAAGTTGGATGATAGACATCCTCAGGAAGAGATAAAGGAGGGGACCTAGACACATTAGAAATAAGGTAGTCGTTAACAAATACAAGGTCAAGTGTTCTAGTCAGATGATTAGAAATTGAATTGATTTGAAACAACGAAAGATCAAGCATGCAGTCTATAAATCGTGCTGTGCTGAGGGCACTAGATAATTTTTGGCAGTAAATAATGACCAAGAGATGTTGGGCAAATTAAAATCACCCAACACCATAAATAGGTTACTATCACGCACGTGTGAAGAAACTTCTTTAATACAAGTAATATGTTTCATATAAACTTGAATATCAGAAGAAGGTGGGACATAAGAGCATGTTACATAGACATTCCGTGTAGGAAAAGACACCTTAACTGAGACAATCTCAGCGTCAGTAGGCGTACTAAAGCAGAAAAGTTCAGACTGGAGAGTGGCTTTAACGGCAATTAACACCCCACCACTCGAGTCGGCCGATCATTTCGATACAAACTAAAGTTATTTGATAAAATCTCAAAATCAGATATGGTTGAGTTCAACCATGTTTCTGAAAATGCTATTATATCCGAATTGAAGGAAGTGCTGGCCATGAATAGATTTTTAAGTTTTGAAATAAGACCTCTAACATTCTGATAATGAATAAAGATTTGGTCAGAAGCTAGTTTTTGGGGCAGAAATGGTACCCTGTATTGAAGGGACTGGAAGGGTGACAGGCTGGTTACGCTTTTTTAGGCTTGAACTCGTGAACAATCATGTGTGGAGGCCAAAATTTGGGATCACAAATGGTTGGGAACATATCATGTGAAACATTTATTTTGAATGATGATATTTCACGAGGGGTGGAGAAATTAAATTTAGTTATTGACACGCTAGCAGAAGATTTGCTAGCAATATAGGCTGCCAATGACTCAGAAGTGGTGTCCGACGAAAGTCGAGACACAAAGACTTGCCTACGAGGGGCAACTACCGTTAAAGTAGGCGCTGGTGGGGCTGTAGGTAATACAGGAGTTGGGGGAGCTAACGAGGCACAATGATTGTTTTTAACAATCTGGGCAAGATTGCGCGCAGGTCTACCTTTGCGGCCAGGAGCTGATGGGGCTGAGGCAGTTTAATTAATTAGGACGGGATCAGGTACGGGCTCTACTGGGACTAGTACAGGGGTTGAAACAGGGGTAATTGGACAGTCGCTTGGAGAAGGCGATAAAGACAACATTGGAGATACATCCAAGTTGCTAGGAAGGGACAAGAAAGTAGTAGGTGTCTGAACAGACGTAGAGGGCAATTGCAAAAGTTGAGGCTCCAACCGGCGATTGGTTGGGGACTCAAATTTATATTTGCCAAACAGCTCGAAACTCGAGTCAAAATTACTCGAGAGCTGCTTAGCTACATTATTTAATTTTAAGAATTGACTTCTCACAGAATTATACATTCTAGAGAAATCAATTTGCTTGTCGATGCATTCTGGGCACGACCAACGCAAGCCACCACAGCCCTTCTTGGCAATAGCAGCGATCTTGTCGCAATCACGCCCAGTGAGACCTGCACATTTAGCATGCATCATATTCTCACACAGCCAGCAATTAACAAATTGCGGCAGTGCAGAATCATCAGCCTGCTTGAACGTGCACGGTTTCTTACAGCACAACATAATTATTTAATGCGTATGCAAATTGCGAGAGCACAGAGCAAAACGAAAACGGTGCACAAGATAGAGCAAGTAAATACACAAACAAATTGTTTGGAGCAAAAAGCAATAGAAAAAGTTTGCGAGAGCGCGATGCACAAGCAGCAAGTATGCAGCGAACACACGCACAAACAAGTGTATGCACAGGGGAGCACCAAAGCAAAAGAATCAAAACAGGCAATAACAACAACACGGAACTGATGCCGCGTTTTATAAAATGTAATAATTAACAGACTTACGCTGCACAACAGATAACACTTTGCACAGTTTATTAAAGCTTCTTAAATAAAGCACCGAAAAATGCAAAATTTTGAAATAAAAAGCAGGATAAAAGCGCAAAAATATATAAAAATCTTGGAGCACAAGTAAAACACGTCAATCACTCTCAACTGAGAACTCTCTCTGATATATTCAAATATATTTATACCTTATCTAGTCCGTCTGCTCTACTGCTATAGCGTTTCTTAATTTTCTTTGTATGCATTGCATACACTTTTAATGATAGTGCTACGAGAGATACTGTAGTAATTATAATTAGCAAAATAGTAATATTTTCTAAATGTTCTTTATGGTCAATTATTTTTACGTTATTCATAACATTTGCGGCTGATTTTTCAACCTTGGATTCGTTCAAACCCATTTTAATTAAAATTTCTTACAAAAATTGATATAATGTTTTACATTTCATATCATGTTTTTATGTGATATATAGTGTTTTTAGTTTTAAATGCCAATGTTTTCTCAATATGTAATGTTTTTAGATTCAAGGTTTCAATATTGCTTATAACACAAAATACTACCTAGCATTTCGCATAGCTTTACAGGCTATGCTGCTAATCGGCCGGAGGTGTTTCCGCTCAATTTTCCAAAAATTTTTTTTTTTATTTTTAATTAAAGGATATAGCTGCAACTGTTGTTCATCGAGCATCAGCTGGGCGTCGCCGGATGTGGCACGCTGATGCTCCCTCGTATGTGCAAGGGCCTTCGCAATCCTGTGGGCACATTCGTTTTTGTTTTGGCAGGCTGGTTGCGGCAATGGGTGTAACTTTATTAGATGCTTGGTTTATTAGAGCTTTTATATTTGAGTGAGTAGTGGTGTTTGGTTTTCTCTGCTTAATTTCATCTTGCAGATAGTCGAGCTCATTTTGTAACTTCTGAGCTGTCGGCCATGCGGGTGTTTGCTTTTTTATGTATAGCAGCCACCTTAGGTGCGCTATTCTATTATTAATTTTATTTTTTAAGCCACCGCGTTTATGAACCATAACACTCACTCTCTACTCACTCAGAATACGGGATGCTCAATCTCCAAGTTACGACGGCAGTTGTTATAGATGGCCTCTCGTTGATCATGAAGTTCCTTTTCCACTTGGATATTATATATATAGATGGCTTCTTTGTTGGCCATGAACTTCCTTTTCAAATTGTATATTATACATGGCCTCTTTGTTGGCCATTAAGTTCCTTTTTCACTTGGTCTACTGCCTCAAGGCAGGGATGCGTGACCAAGTCACGGTCGCCATGTAATGTTTGGTTTTTTTGATAAATATTTTACAAAGCACGTTAGTGCTGGTTGACATGGGATGAGAATGTCTTTATTCAAAAGTAAAGTATTTCGCTTAGCCTATGGATACATGTATATACTTATGCTGTTATTGGTTAACAGCTACAAAGAGAGGAGAGTGAGTAGTTTGCATATGCCTGTGTTAATGAGCATATTTGTTGCTCATGGAATGCGCTCAGACGGAGCGTGGGAAAAGCAGCGTAAGCATAAACAGTCAGCTAGAGAGGCTAGTGAACTGCGCTGCGTAATATGAGCCAGAGCCAATATATAAAGTGGCTCTGGGCTTGTTTAATGTATAATTGTTATTGTATGCTACAAAGTGCCGCATACTCTATATTTGTATATAGGGTGTTCTTTTAAAGCATATACACATAACAGTATGCAAAATCTTATTGATATCGGACTACTATATCATATAGCTGGCCCAGGAACGGTCGGTCGAACATTAAATTGTTGTATAAAAATAATGTTTTTCAAGATATCTTGACCAAACTCGGCATTAATAAGTTTTACTAAACTCCTAAAATATAAGCAAAATCATATTAAGATCGGACCACTATATCATATAGCTGCCATAGAAACGATCGGTCGAAAATTAAGTTGTTGTATGAAAAAACATTTTGTTTTTCAAGAAATCTTGACCAAACTCGGCATTTATTGGATTTACTATACTCCTTATATGCATGCAAAATCCTATTGATATCGGACCACTATATCATATAGCTGGCACAGGAACGATCGGTCGAACATTAAATTGTTGGATGAAAATATTGTTTTTCAAGATATCTTGACCAAACTTGGCATTCATTAGTTTTACTAGACTCCTCATATGCATGCAAAAACCTATTAAGATCGGACCACTTTATCATATAGCTACCATAGAAACGATCGTTCGAAATTAAGGTGTTGTATGAAAAAACAATTGTTTTTAAAAGTGACTTCAGTTTACTATGCTTTTCATATAAATGCAAATCGTATTAAGATCGGTACACTATATCATATTTTTGATTAAAAACCTTTTTGTTTTTCAAGATACCTTGACCAAACTGAGCATTTATTAGTTTTACTAAGCTCCTCACATACATGGAAAATCCTATTAAGATCGGACCACTATATCATATAGCGCCATAGGAACGAGCGTTCTAAAATTATGTTGTATGAAGCGTTCTAAAATTATGTTGTTAAAAATGTCTTCAGTTTACTATGCTTTTCATGTAAATGCAAAATCGTATTAAGATCGGTACACTATATCATATAGCTGACACAGGAACGATCGGTCGAAAACTAGGTTTTTGATTAAACCTATTTTATTTTTCAAGATATCTTGCCCAAACTCGGCATTAACTATTTACCCTGTGCTTCTTAGATACGTTCAAATCACTATAAACATTATGAAAGGTTCGGTCTGCAAGGGTATTAGATCTTCGGCATGCCGAAGATAGACTTTCTTTCTCGTTACCGTTTGTGATTGTTTTTGCAAGAGATGCGTCAACCGATGTAAGTCGACCAAGGGCTCCTAGGGCTGTTAAGATGGGTATTAGCGGTAAGAAGCCACCAAATTTAACGCTAATCACTCGAGGAATTTCTATTTCATTGTTTTTTTTTTAACCAATTGATATGTGTATAGCTTTCCGAACTATTTTAATTGCACTCTCAACATCAAGGGGTCTCTCCCTTTTCAAACGCTTATCAGTTGCCTTAACCAACTGCACAAACCTTTTCCTTTTTGTGCTAATTATTACCTTTTTCTTATTGCTTCTCTTTTTTTTCATTTCTTCTAGGATACCCACACCGAAGTTTTTTTGTTTGCATTGTGTTCGTAACGAAATATGCAGAAACTTTTTCTCAAATGCTGCTATTAGACGCTTTGAGTCTCTCCCAAGCCTTATCGGCTAAATTTACATCAGCTATGTGCCGTTTAGCTAATTCTTTGTTTTCTGAATATGCTATATCATGCTCCCTGCAAGCTGCGTCTAATGGGTTAATTCCGTTATCACTACGTTGTAGGCGTTCTTTGAGTTTTGTACCTGGGCCACAAAATTGATAGCCCGGTAAATGCAATCGGAAGGCTATTAATTTTGTTATTAACTAGACTACCTCCACAATAGGCACTTGGTTTACATTGTTGATTTCATCATAGAAATTTTTGATAGAACGAAAACTTATTATTCATTACTCTGATCTCACAATTTAAAGCAATAACAACACACTTCAAGTGACACTTCAAGTCAAGATATCTTGATAAACAAAACTTAACAACAAGAGGGACACCCCCACACCGCAACAATAGAGGTACCAACAACAACAACGAGAGAGGCAGATCCTATCCAGTGCGAAGATGGTCTCGCCTTCGCGAAAGAGTTGATAGAACTCCACCGCAAGCCGACCAAGCCGATTCACCTCTGCCAATCAAATGCGACGCTATAAACTGCATTGCAGGAGGTGCGAGTTCGAATACGCCGAAGAGAGGCAGAAGTTCGGGAAACCCTGAAAGCACGCCCCGGAAAACACCGTCTAAGCGGGCAAAGAGCACAAAGGACTCCTGCTCTACCTAGATGAAGAAACTAGGAACAATCCAAGACGAGATAATCTATCTCGTCAATGAGAAAAAGCCGGTGGTGAGACACAAAAACCAGGGAATGAAGGACTCGCTGGCACAAATGAAGAAGATCCAGGAGGCAGTGTGCGCCCAAATTTGCGGATAGACAAATGCAAAAAAGATGCTAAGAAGCAAAGCGACACGGAACCGGTTGCGCAGATCAAGAACTGCAACAACTGCGCGCACGTCACCGCCGAAGACAGTAAGCCCCACAGTAAACGCAGGCAAACAGCGAAGGCAAAAAACAGAATACAGAAAAAATATCAATAAAATACAGCGAACAGCCGCTGGAGAGCTGTTCGACAGCGAAACAGATCAAGGCCGTACAAAAGAAGATGAGAGAACTCGCGGAAGTCAAAACTATCTCTGAAAAAGGCATGATAGAGGTCTAAGATATACCCGAGTGGTGCTCAAATACCGATGTTTTGGGTGCAGTTTTAGCAAAATCAACGGGGACATTCCCGTAGAAGCCACTCCCATGCTGCGAGCAGCATACCGGGGAGCCCATACGGCCAGATTCCTTCTACCCAAAGAATTCTTCGAACAGCTGCTGATAATCGGGCAAAAAAAGAATTGGATGGGCAATCTACCGCATTCGGCTTAAAACCGACCTCAGGAGATGTTTCAAGTGCCTAGAATTCGGGCTCTTCGCAACCAGGTGCAGAAACAGCCATGACGAAACAGGCAAGTGCTACAACTGCGGTGGAACAGAGCATGCATCAAAAGTATGTCAAGAGGAACAAGCGGGCAGAAGAACACGGGACATAACACCCTTAGCAGGTCATGTACGTTATTCTTAAAGGCCGCAAATAAAAGAAACTAAAAATGAAGCTACTACAGCCTAATTTAAGTCAATGCAGAGCCGCGCAGGAGCTACTTATCCAAACAGCCAGAGAGATACGAGCCGACGTGGCATTACTGAGCGAGCCATAAGCAGCAATGTCTTAAGAGAGTTGGGTCCAAAACATCGAACATGGTGCTGCTGTATGGAGCTGCGGAAACCCACCACTCTTGAGCGACAGGAAGACGGCTCTGGGATACGCAAGTGCCAAGATCGGCGGCATCTATTGGTATAGCTGCTATATGGCCCCCAGCGTTCAACTCGACGAATTTGCACGAATGCTTGATGAACTAGTGGCGGACGCTCAAACACACTTCCTACTGGTCATTGCCGGCGATTTCAACGCGTGGGCAGTGGACTGGAACAACTTAAATTAAATTTGTATGAATATTTACAATCTACTTATTCTACTGGTAAGTCTTATATACAAATATACAGTGTCAACTATATAAATCGATCTGAGAGATCTATTGGGTGAAACCTTCGTAGTCTCCTCCGCGTTCGGAGTCCTCCAATTCTGCGCCTATTCAGAAGACGCCTAGCCAGTCGATTAGGGTGACTTCTCAGTCGCGCTATATAGTTTGCGGCCTGTGTATTTATTATGTCCCCGACTTTGGGCACTCCTAAGTCTTTTTCCAAGTCGGAGGCTCTCATATACCAGGGGGCACCAGACAGATATCGGAGCGTTTTTGCTTGGAGCACCCTGATTTTGAAAGACTGGACTTTGCAGCAATGCCATATACCTGGATACCATAACGCCAGGCGGGAGGTATGCAGGATTTATAAATGGTGACTTTATTTTTCAATGACAACGCATTTCTACTCCTCAGAAGCCATCTTAGTTTCCCTATTCTGTTCTTTAGGGTTACAGAGACACTTGTGATGTGCTTGTTAAAGTTCAAGCGTCTGTCTAGGTGCACACCTAAGTATTTGTGGCTGTTGAAGTGCGTCACCAATTGGCCGCGCAAGAAAACTCCCGGACACATGTCCCTCCGTAGCGCATAGGTCACATTGGCGCATTTATTTAAGTTAATGCCAATATTTCAGCGCTTGGCCCACATTTCAAATTGGTGGAGATATTGCTGCAGGACGTCGGTAGCTTCGTAGACACATTCGTTTCTTGACAAGATGGCTGTGTCATCTGCAAAAGTGGCGATTGTAAGGTCGTGGGGGTCCGCGACTTCAATTGTAGAGCCAGTGGGCATATCGTAGGTAAAGAGGGTGTAGAGCGTGGGCCCTAGCACACTCCCTTGAGGAACGCCAGCCCCGATGGCCTTCATGTTGGACTCAACTCCATCGAGTACTACCGAAAATGACCGGTTTGTCAAATAACTCTGCAAAATTAAATATAGTTGAGGTGGCAGTAAGGGCTTAATTTTGCAGAGTAGCCCATCATGCCAGACTCTGTCGAAGGCTTGTTTTATGTCTAAGTACGCTGCCACTACGTACTCTTTGGCTTCGAAACCCTCGAGGATAAAATTCACCACCCTATTTAGCTGTTCCGGTGTGCCATGAGATTTTCGGAACCCAAACTGAAAGGGGGGAATTTTTTCTTTAATTCTGTCCAAAGACAGCAGTCTCGTAAGCAGACAACGTTCGAATAGTTTTCCGATCGTGGGCAACAAACTAATAGGCCTGTATGAGTCTAGGGACGAGGGGCTCATTCCAGCCTTATAGATCATGCATATTCTCGCCTTTTTCCATTGGCTTGGAACATGCCCCAATCTCAATACCGCATTAAAGATTAACACTAAAATAGGACTGCTCTGACCGGCAATGCTTTTAGTGTTATGTTGTCGATGCCATCATCGCCAGGAGCTTTTCTTGTCTTAAGTGCTGCTATGTGGTCTGATACTTCGTTGACAGTGATTGGAGCAACTGGGAGGCTTAGCTGGCCTGGGCTCTCCAGTGTGAGTTGAACCCTTCTGTTCATGCTTGCCGAACTTGTATTAAAAGGCTTGAAGCGATCCTCCAAGTCTTCGGCAAATGCATCAGCCCGTTCCTTTGGGGATCTGGCCCAAGATCCATCAGGCTTTCTGATCGGAAATTTGGGGGACACTTGCTGTTTGTACCTTCTCGTCAGTCTCCATAGGGAGTGACTTGAGGATTCATCTGGAGAAACATTTTCCAAAAAACGGTCGGTTTCCCTTTGTCTATTCAGCTGCAGCAGCTTTTTGACACGGTTCGACACTCTACGGTAGATCCTGTCCACAATTGGATCTCCGGTTCGACAGTACTGCCTTCTAATCCTTCTCTTAATCAGCAGTAGTGTATGGATTGCTGGCGGAAGTCTCACTTGTGGTCGTGAGCTTTCTGATCGGCTTACTGGCGCAGAAATGAGGGCTGCCGAGTGAACCTTGTTCAGGAATAGCGCATATACATCTTCGATGTCTTCTGGTGCAAGTATTTCCAAGTTTAGGTCTAGAGTTTCCTCTAGATCTCGTCGAAAAGCAGCAATGTTGGCTCCAGGAGGCAGCAGACGACCTTTAATTGTTTTGCCCTTTGGAATACAGTCGTAACCAACTACTAGTGGGATATGATCAGAGGATAGCTGAAACTCAGGCCTTATACTTAAGCCATCTGGGTGAAGTCCGTTATAAATAAAGAAGTCAATGGCACTCGGCGTGTAACTTTGGGCAAACGGGAAATGAGTGGCTTGCCCAGTCGCTAGTATTTCAGATGATGAATTTTGCACCGCGTCCAGTAAGCAGGTGCCTCTTGCGTTAGCTCTAAAGCAACCCCAGCATCTGTTTTTGGCGTTAAAATCGCCTCCTATAAGGAACATTCTTCCTAGTCCGCTGAAAAGTTGCTGGAATTCCATTGCCGACCACGACAGTTGCGGCGGGAGATATGCCGAAGCAATGGTTAATTCACCCCTGCTAGTTGCAATCTGGATGCTGGCCATTTGCAATTTCTCCATCCTTACCGGTTCATTTTGGAAATATTCGATCTCCTGCTTAATAAGCACCGCCGCTCCTCCTCTTGCTCTATCGCTAGGATGATCCGCTTTGTGAATTTTGTATCCTGGAATAAAGATGGATACACCGGTCTGAAGCCAGGTCTCTGTAATTAGCATCACGTCAATATTATGTTCAGTTAGGAAGTGCTTAAGCTCCTCCACATGCCCAGAGATACCACGGGCATTCCACAATCCGAGGCATAGTGAACTGTGCATCATTTTTTGGCGTTCAATAGACTCAGACACATTTGTTTAAGGAACTGATTCGTCTCCTGAAGTTCCTTAAACATAGCTTGTAGAGTGTCGACTTTCACAGTGAGTGTTCTATTGCAGCCTCCAGCCTTGAACTATTGTGGGGTGGGGTGGTGCTTGGGGGTAGGGTTCCTAATTGACGTCTCTTTATTGAACTTTTCCAGCCCAGTACGCAGAGTATCGGCGTACGAAATATTTCCTCGCACTAAGGTTGCTGGAATGTGTTGCTGACGGTCTTTTTTGCCGCTGACATTACTTTTAAATCCAAGACTTACTTTGGTCTTCTTTCTTGCGTTCTAGCTTTGAACACAATACACCGGCGAAATGTTGCACATAGACATATTCTCAACCGACAAAAAACAATTTTTGACTTGCATCGACAAGTTTTCCAAATTCGCCTTAGTACAACCAGTACCATCAAGAACAATTGTCGACATTAAGGGTCCCTTGTTGCAAATTGTGAATATGTTTCCCAACATTAAAACAATATATTGCGATAATGAACCCTCATTCAACTCAGAGACCATTACGTCCATGTTGAAAAACCAATATAACATCGATATTGTTAACGCTCCGCCCTTACACAGTTCATCAAATGGCCAAGTGGAACGATTCCACAGTACGTTAATTGAGATCGCTACGTGCCTAAAGATTGACAAAAAAATCGAGGACACGATCGAACTAATACTGAGAGCAACAGTAGAATACAATAAATCGCTACACTCGGTCATTTGAGAAAAACCAGTTGAAATTCTTCATGAGGGAACCGAAAAGCGCAGTTCAGGTATTACCTCCAAACTGGCAAAAGCCCAACAAAACACCATAGAAAGGTGTAACGTAAATAGGAAAAACCGCGTATTTAAGGTAGGAGAGGAAGTATTCCTCAAAAACAACAAGAGGTTAGGAAACAAGCTAACTCCTCTCTGCACCAGACAGGAAATACAAGCAGACCTAGGAACGTCTGTCTTAATTAAGGGCAGGGTGGTCCACAAGGGCAACCTAAAATAGTTGTACCTTATATTTAGTTAGGAAATAAGTTCCCCAAGACAAAGCACCACAATTTTACCGCCTAATCCAATTACAGGTTCACCTTCATAGCGCTTACCATCCTTGCAATAGCAAATGCTCGAATCACCGACTTCTCGCATGCCAACTACATCCCGGTAATAGACGGTGAAGTATTGGTGTTCGAACACCGTGACTACTTAAGACACACTAGCAACCTTTCCGAATTCGTTAACATAATAGAAGAAACAGAAAAATTGTCCGATTTGTTCCCACAATTACATATGCGCAAACTGCTTGATGTTGATTCCGACCACTTAAAAACACTACTGTTCGTACTCAAGATACACCATAGAATGGCTAGAAGTTTAGACTTCCTAGGCACAGCCCTGAAGGTAGTAGCAGGTACCCCAGATGCCTCTGATTTATTAAAAATCAGGGTAACAGAAGCCCAATTAATCGAATCAAATTCCAGACAAATAGCCATAAATTCCGAGACACAGAAACAAATAAACAAACTAACTGATACCGTAAACCAGATAATAAAAGCTCAAAAAAATAAATTAACTGACACTCCATACCTGTATGAGACGCTTTGGCTAGAAACAGAATGCTAACCATCGAAATTCAAAATTTAATTCTCACAATAACCTTGGCAAAATCTGGTATAGTAAACCCTACAATATTAAATCACGCAGATTTGAATTCACTTGTCAAACAGGACACTCCAATAGTTAGTTTAATAGAAGCCTCAAAGATTAGGGTCCTTCAGTCCGACGATATAATTCACATACTAATAGCCTTCCCAAGGGTCGAAGCCAGATGCAAAAAATCACCATCTATCCCGTGTCTCACAATCACACCATACTACGTCTCGACGAGAACTCACTGGCCGAATGCGAAAAGGATACCTTTGCAGTCACTGAGTGCATCCAGACCACACACATCAGCTTTTGCGAGCGATCTCGACGCGAGTCCTGCGCGACGTTACTCTACGCGGGAAGCATGGCTCAATGCCATACTCAAGCCAGTCACCTAAAAGAAGTAATGCCCGTCGATCATGGCGTGATCATCATCAACGAGGCGACTGCCCGCGTCCGCACAGATGATAGCCCTGAAGTAATCGCAAAAGGAACACACTTAATAACATTTGAACGAGTAGCTATCGAGCGGAAAGCAATGGATAAAATTCCCGGCATCGTAAGGTCTCCACTTCTAAGGATCATCGGGCATGACTCGACTCTGAGTATCCCACTACTACACCGAATGAGCAACGAAAATTTACGCTCCATCCAAGAGATGAAGGAAGACATCGATAATGCTGAATCGCCCAAATTATGGTTCACTGGCGGAGTAATACTGAATGTGGGTCTCATTGCCTCACTCATCCTTGTCCAGGCAATAAGGAAGAGACGAGCATCGATAAAAATCCAAGGTGTGATCGACAACTTTAACATGGCCGAGGACGGCCATAAGCTTGAGGGGGGGCAGTTAACACATAAATACTATAGCAACTAAGCAACAACACATGAATGATGCTGACACGCCAAGTTGTGAGTTCAGTGCTCTGCACTTGCAGCAATCGGCAGCGATCGCATGACACTTCTTTGCTGGTGTGCTGCGACGTTGAGAATGCTGAGTCGGCATGCCGACTGTGGTCCGATGGCGCGACGCATTGACTTTGCTAAGTAGAATTATGTTTTGCATTTGTCTTTAGCTTCAGTTCGATTTTTAATAAAGAAGACACAAGTTGTCTATTTCGTACTCCGGCTCATAACCGTAACATTTGTTCTTATTGCACCACAAGAGCAATAATCACCAAAGGGGACGAAGTCAAGTCCTCCAACGTAATCATCATAAAAATCGTATCAGTGTTCACCTTGGATCGACTTCCTCACGGAAGCGACGCTGGACCTGGAATTAACAATCAGCAGCTACGCGGGATCCCCACGGCTACCTGCTACGACACATAAATAACTTGCATACTTTCCACTTGTGCATCGCGCTCTCGCAAATTTTGTATACCCTGAACCCATTAAAAATGGTTATAAGGGTATATTGTATTTGTGCAAAATTCAAATGTATGTAACAGGCAGAAGGAAGCATCTCCGACCCCATAAAGTATATATATTCTTGATCAGCATCAATATCCGAGTCGATCTAGCCATGTCCGTCTGTCTGTCCGTCCGTCCGTCCGTCCGTCGGTCCGCATGTATGACGCAAGGATCTCAGAACCTATAAGAGCGAGAGACATGAAATTTTAGATGTAGATGCTCCTAGTTTCGCGCAGATCGAGTTTGTTTCCGATAATCGATAACTTAGTCCGTTTGCAAGCAATCGATAAAAATCGATATCGATATCCTGTTTTTTTGGGAAATTTTGGTAAATAATAAGAGCTAGAGTTACCAAACTTGACATATAGCTTCTAAAATAGAATATATATATGCATTTGATGTTGGAAGAAGAGGGTTCAGGGTATCCCCGAGTCGGGAGCTCCCGACTGGAACCCCTTACTTGTTTCTATTGCTTTCCCTCCAAACAATTTGTTTGTGTACGAATAATTGTTTTTTGAGTGTTTACTTGGTTTATCTTGTGCACCGTTTTCGTTTGCTCTGCGCTCTCGCAACTTGCATACGCATTTAATAATTATGTCGTGATGTAAGAAACTGTTCACGTTCAAGCGGGCTGAACGCCGCAATTTGTTAATTGCTGGCTGTGTGAGAATATGATGCATGCTAAATGTGCAGGTCTCACTGGGGGTGATTGCGACAAGATCGCTGCAATTGCAAAGAAGGGCTGCGGTGGCTTGCGTTGGTCGTGCCCAGAATGCATCGACAAGCAAATAGATTTTCCAGAATGTATAATTCTGTGAGAAATCAATTCTTAAAATTGAATAATGTGGCTAAGCAGCTCTCGAGTAATTTTGACTCGATTTTCGAGTTGCTTTGCGGTGCGCAAAATGGCTACTTGAGCGACTTCATCCTTTCCCACGATTAACTCTGTGATTCTCGCCAGTGGCCACCTTAGAGGCGGTAGATTTTTATTTTCTACGAGGACTATGTCGTTGACGCATAGGCCTGGGTGCGTCACATCAGCTTCAAAGAACAATGAGCTGGGTCCACCAATTAAGAAATGAGCTGGAGTGAGCACATCGAGATCTGCTGGATCTTCTGAAAGAGGAAACAATGGCCTAAAATTAATTATCGATGCTATGTGAAGCTCGATTTTGGCGCCGACAAAGTTGGTAGCGTTATCCGACCATATCTGAGATGGCCTGCCTCGAGTCGATATAAACCTCTTAGCGCATTCAAGAAAGAAGCTGTCGACAGATCCTTGACCAGTTCCGGGTGAACCGCTTTAGTCGCGAAGCAGACGAAGACAGCCATGTAACATTTGACTGGAGCTTTATTTCGTACGTGTGGCTTATAGAAAAATGGTCCACAATAGCCAACACCAGAGACTTCAAAGGTTCGACACGGAAGCATCTCACCCATTTTCCAACTACCTTGGATACGTTCATCCTTTCACCAATCGGCCAATATTGCAAGAAGTGCCCGTGGACCAGCGTGTATGACCCGATTGTGAAACCGTGTGAGACGGGAGAATTATTGGATGGCGAGAGTCGAAATTCAGCGAAGAGTTTTTCAAGCGCCCATCAACTCTAAGAATTCCAAAATCATCCAAAAAAGGGTTAATTGATGCGATACAACTGGACGGTTTAACAACTCTTCTCGATTGCAATGATTTGATCTCTTCCCACAGGTGTGCTCTCTGGACGAGACTTAGTAAGAGTTGGGTCCCATGTTGTATATCAGACACTAGTCCAGGATGCCTGCTTCTGTGTATGAATTTATAAATATATCCGAATATACGCTGCATTGTTTCAAATGAGTTGACGTATTTACAAGTGGCAGTTATATCAACGAAGGGAGATGACGCAATAAGGACCCATTTTTTAAGTTCGAGTTCTGTCCTTTCTGACAAGCAAGAGGCAGGCCAGTCCAATTTGTTTTTAACTAGAAATTCTGGGCCGTTGAACCACAGTGACGATTGATCAGAGGAGCTACACGCGATTTTGAACAAAACAACTGACAACTGGCTGATGTTCGTCGAGAAAGGACGTAGGCACAGGCCCCATATGCTTCGATGCTGGCGTCGCAGAAACCGTGAACTTCTAACTCTGCTGCAGGTATTGACACGAGACGAGGAGGACACGAGATCATGCCAAGCTGTTGCTAGTGATGATGGCAAGCTCTCGTCCCACTCAAGCTTCTCCTTCCAGATCTGCTGCATAAAGATTTTAGCCTTGGCAATAACCGGCCCTAAGACTCCAAGCGGGTCATACAAGCGAGCTATGGTCGATAGTATTGACTTTTTGGATGGTTTAGATCTCTGCTGAATGGACGAAAAAGAAAACAACAATCGATCCGACGCTGAGTCCCAAGCGAGTCCAAGAGTTTTGGTGATGTCGCTACCATCATCAAACTTTAGGGAAGATTCTCTGTCCTCTACGGGTATCCCTTTCAGTACAGCAGAATTGTTTGAGCACCACTTTCGTAACTTGAAGCCCCCACTTGCCAAGATTCCAGCCGTCTGATTAAGAATTTCCTATGCTTCTTGAATTGAATCACCCCCTGAAATGAGGTCATCAACGTAGAAGTCACGCCGCAAAATCCGAGATCCAATTGGAAAATTAGTTTCCTCATTCATAGACAGCTGATGCATAGCACGGATAGAGAGGAATGAAGCTGGCTTTGTTCCGTATGTAACTGTATCCAGCTTATCGCCACAGAATGCATTGGAGAAAATCATCCGGTGCTGAAATGCGTACGCAGCGATACATTTTTCCAATATCAACTGTTAGGGCGATCGGGAAATTACGAAAGCGAAGAAGGATATGAAACAGCGAGCTTTGAATAACAGGTCCAGCCATCAATAGTTCATTTAATGAATAACCTGACGAGGTAGCTGCTGAGCCGTCGAAAACGACTCGCAATTTTGTCGTTGAACTGTCTTCTTTAAAGACACAGTGATGAGGAAGAAAGTATTGACAAAGTCCTATAGACTCTGGAGCAACAGGCGACATATGACCAAGATCCAAATATTCCTTTAGAAAAATTGAATATTGAATCTTCAGATCTGGACGATTTTGTATTTTGCGTTCCAGGGTCAGGAACCGACGAAAGGCTTGTTGGTATGACGTCCCCAGACATTCCAAACTTTGCTTGAATGGTAAACGAACTGAATATTGGCCACTAGGCAATCTGATATGAGTCTTTACGAAATGTTCTTCACAGATGTTTTCTTCCTTTGAAGTGGTAGGTGTACTTTCCAAGCAGGATTCTATCTCTCAAAATTTTCGAACCAATTCATTAGCACGTTCTTCAGAACTTGACTGAAGTTTGCCCGCAGTATGCTTTGCCATTAACATAGAACCACTCAAGCGCGGTCCGCCTCCAGAAACTACCCAACCAAGCCGTGTTTTTGAAGACACGGTAGTCCTGGGAGAAGCCTTATCTGGCCGACGCTGAGAAGGTCGTAAAACAGGTTAGCTCCAAGTAGCAAGTCCACGCGTTGAGGCTTAAACAAACAAAAGATTAGTCATCGACTTCAGGAAACTGAACGAGAAGACTATACCTGACCGTTACCCGATGCCTAGCATTCCCATGATTCTAGCGAACCTGGGAAACGCTAAATACTTCACTACCCTTGATCTAAAGTCAGGGTATCACCAAATATACCTTGCAGAACATGACCGCGAAAAAACAGCATTCTCTGTTTGCGGTGGCAAATATGAATTCTGCCGACTGCCATTCGGTCTTAAGAATGCGGGCAGCATCTTCCAAAGGGCAATCGATGATGTTCTAAGGGAACATATTGGGAAAATTTGTTACGTCTTCGTAGACGATGTCATAGTTTTCTCAAAAAACGAAGTAGACCATGTCAGGCACATTGACACAGTACTCAAGTGCCTGATTGAAGCCAATATGAGGGTGAGCCAGGAGAAAACCAACTTTTTTAAAGAAAGCGTAGAGTATCTTGGTTTCATCGTAAGCAAAGACGGCACCAGATCCGACCCAAAGAAGGTCAAGGCCATTCAAGAGTACCCCGAACCCAAAAGCGTCTACAGTGTCAGACCTTTCCTGGGTCTGGCAAGCTATTACAGAGTCTTCATAAAAGACTTTGCATCCATAGCTCGCCCAATAAGCGACATTCTAAAAGGAGAAAATGGTTCGGTGAGTAAGCATAGGTCAAAGAAAATAGCAGTCGAGTTCAACGAAACCCAGCGCAACTCGTTTCAACGCCTGCGCAACATCTTGGCGTCAGAAGACGTAATTTTGATGTACCCAGATTTCAAAAAAGCTTTTGACCTAACCACTGATGCCTCAGCAAACGGAATCGGCGCAGTCCTATCCCAAGAAGGCAGACCCATTACCATGATTTCTCGTACCCTAAAAAGTCCAGAGCTGAACTACGCAACCAACGAAAGGGAGTTGCTAGCTATCGTGTGGGCTTTAGGTAAATTGCAAAACTACCTATACGGCTCCAGAGAAATTAACATTTTCACTGACCACCAGCCTCTCACCTTTGCAGTAGCAGACAAAAATACCAATGCCAAAATAAAAAGATGGAAAGCCTACATCGACCAATACAACGCCAAAGTTTGCTACAAGCCTGGCAAAGAAAATTCTGTAGCAGATGCATTGTCTAGACAAAATCTTAATGCCCTACAAAATGATCCCCAATCGGACGCTGCAACCGTTCACAGCGAAATTTCACTGACCTACACGGTCGAGGCCACGGACAAACCGTTAAACTGCTTCAGAAACCAGATCGTTCTGGAAGAAGCGCGTTTCCCATTGAAACGCACCATAGTTTTATTCCGCAACAAAACTCGCCACTTGATCAATTTTACTGCTAAGAGCAGCATTTTAGAAACCCTCAAGGAAGTTGTAAATACGGAGGTTGTGAACGCGATCCATTGCAACCTTCCCACATTAGCAAGTTTCCAACACGAACTGATTGCCCATTTCCCTTCTACAAAATTCCGGTTTTGTAAAAATCTCGTACAAGACATAACGGGTAAAAGCGATCAGTTGGAAATAATAAATAGCGAGCACAACAGGGCGCACAGAGCAGCCCAAGAAAATGTCAAACAAATCTTGCGTGACTACTACTTTCCAAACATGAGCAGATTAGCCCAAGAAGTAGTCTCAAACTGCAAAGTTTGCACGGAAGCAAAATATGACAGACATCCCAAGAAACAGCAGCTTGGCGAAACTCCGATCCCACAATACACCGGCGAAATGTTGCACATAGACATATTCTCAACCGACAAAAAACAATTTTTGACTTGCATCGACAAGTTTTCCAAATTCGCCTTAGTACAACCAGTACCATCAAGAACAATTGTCGACATTAAGGGTCCCTTGTTGCAAATTGTGAATATGTTTCCTAACATTAAAACAATATATTGCGATAATGAACCCTCATTCAACTCAGAGACCATTACGTCCATGTTGAAAAACCAATATAACATCGATATTGTTAACGCTCCGCCCTTACACAGTTCATCAAATGGCCAAGTGGAACGATTCCACAGTACGTTAATTGAGATCGCTACGTGCCTAAAGATTGACAAAAAAATCGAGGACACGATCGAACTAATACTGAGAGCAACAGTAGAATACAATAAATCGCTACACTCGGTCATTTGCGAAAAACCAGTTGAAATTCTTCATGAGGGAACCGAAAAGCGCAGTTCAGGTATTACCTCCAAACTGGCAAAAGCCCAACAAAACACCATAGAAAGGTGTAACGTAAATAGGAAAAACCGCGTATTTAAGGTAGGAGAGGAAGTATTCCTCAAAAACAACAAGAGGTTAGGAAACAAGCTAACTCCTCTCTGCACCAGACAGGAAATACAAGCAGACCTAGGAACGTCTGTCTTAATTAAGGGCAGGGTGGTCCACAAGGGCAACCTAAAATAGTTGTACCTTATATTTAGTTAGGAAATAAGTTCCCCAAGACAAAGCACCACAATTTTACCGCCTAATCCAATTACAGGTTCACCTTCATAGCGCTTACCATCCTTGCAATAGCAAATGCTCGAATCACCGACTTCTCGCATGCCAACTACATCCCGGTAATAGACGGTGAAGTATTGGTGTTCGAACACCGTGACTACTTAAGACACACTAGCAACCTTTCCGAATTCGTTAACATAATAGAAGAAACAGAAAAATTGTCCGATTTGTTCCCACAATTACATATGCGCAAACTGCTTGATGTTGATTCCGACCACTTAAAAACACTACTGTCCGTACTCAAGATACACCATAGAATGGCTAGAAGTTTAGACTTCCTAGGCACAGCCCTGAAGGTAGTAGCAGGTACCCCAGATGCCTCTGATTTCTTAAAAATCAGGGTAACAGAAGCCCAATTAATCGAATCAAATTCCAGACAAATAGCCATAAACTCCGAGACACAGAAACAAATAAACAAACTAACTGATACCGTAAACCAGATAATAAAAGCTCAAAAAAATAAATTAACTGACACTCCATACCTGTATGAGACGAAATTCAAAATTTAATTCTCACAATAACCTTGGCAAAATCTGGTATAGTAAACCCTACAATATTAAATCACGCAGATTTGAATTCACTTGTCAAACAGGACACTCCAATAGTTAGTTTAATAGAAGCCTCAAAGATTAGGGTCCTTCAGTCCGACGATATAATTCACATACTAATAGCCTTCCCAAGGGTCGAAGCCAGATGCAAAAAAATCACCATCTATCCCGTGTCTCACAATCACACCATACTACGTCTCGACGAGAACTCACTGGCCGAATGCGAAAAGGATACCTTTGCAGTCACTGAGTGCATCCAGACCACACACATCAGCTTTTGCGAGCGATCTCGACGCGAGTCCTGCGCGACGTTACTCTACGCGGGAAGCATGGCTCAATGCCATACTCAACCCAGTCACCTAAAAGAAGTAATGCCCGTCGATCATGGCGTGATCATCATCAACGAGGCGACTGCCCGCGTCCGCACAGATGATAGCCCTGAAGTAATCGCAAAAGGAACACACTTAATAACATTTGAACGAGTAGCTATCGAGCGGAAAGCAATGGATAAAATTCCCGGCATCGTAAGGTCTCCACTTCTAAGGATCATCGGGCATGACTCGACTCTGAGTATCCCACTACTACACCGAATGAGCAACGAAAATTTACGCTCCATCCAAGAGATGAAGGAAGACATCGATAATGCTGAATCGCCCAAATTATGGTTCACTGGCGGAGTAATACTGAATGTGGGTCTCATTGCCTCACTCATCCTTGTCCAGGCAATAAGGAAGAGACGAGCATCGATAAAAATCCAAGGTGTGATCGACAACTTTAACATGGCCGAGGACGGCCATAAGCTTGAGGGGGGGCAGTTAACACATAAATACTATAGCAACTAAGCAACAACACATGAATGATGCTGACACGCCAAGTTGTGAGTTCAGTGCTCTGCACTGGCAGCAATCGGCAGCGATCGCATGACACTTCTTTGCTGGTGTGCTGCGACGTTGAGAATGCTGAGTCGGCATGCCGACTGTGGTCCGATGGCGCGACGCATTGACTTTGCTAAGTAGAATTATGTTTTGCATTTGTCTTTAGCTTCAGTTCGATTTTTAATAAAGAAGACACAAGTTGTCTATTTCGTACTCCGGCTCATAACCGTAACATTTTTTCTTATTGCACCACAAGAGCAATAATCACCAAAGGGGACGAAGTCAAGTCCTCCAACGTAATCATCATAAAAATCGTATCAGTGTTCACCTTGGATCGACTTCCTCACGGAAGCGACGCTGGACCTGTAATTAACAATCAGCAGCTACGCGGGATCCCCACGGCTACCTGCTACGACACATAAATAACTTGCATACTTTCCACTTGTGCATCGCGCTCTCGCAAATTTTGTATACCCTGAACCCATTAAAAATGGTTATAAGGGTATATTGTATTTGTGCAAAATTCAAATGTATGTAACAGGCAGAAGGAAGCATCTCCGACCCCATAAAGTATATATATTCTTGATCAGCATCAATATCCGAGTCGATCTAGCCATGTCCGTCTGTCTGTCCGTCCGTCCGTCCGTCCGTCGGTCCGCATGTATGACGCAAGGATCTCAGAACCTATAAGAGCGAGAGACATGAAATTTTAGATGTAGATGCTCCTAGTTTCGCGCAGATCGAGTTTGTTTCCGATAATCGATAACTTAGTCCGTTTGCAAGCAATCGATAAAAATCGATATCGATATCCTGTTTTTTTGGGAAATTTTGGTAAATAATAAGAGCTAGAGTTACCAAACTTGACATATAGCTTCTAAAATAGAATATATATATGCATTTGATGTTGGAAGAAGAGGGTTCAGGGTATCCCCGAGTCGGGAGCTCCCGACTGGAACCCCTTACTTGTTTCTATTGCTTTCCCTCCAAACAATTTGTTTGTGTACGAATAATTGTTTTTTTAGTGTTTACTTGGTTTATCTTGTGCACCGTTTTCGTTTGCTCTGCGCTCTCGCAACTTGCATACGCATTTAATAATTATGTCGTGATGTAAGAAACTGTTCACGTTCAAGCGGGCTGAACGCCGCAATTTGTTAATTGCTGGCTGTGTGAGAATATGATGCATGCTAAATGTGCAGGTCTCACTGGGGGTGATTGCGACAAGATCGCTGCAATTGCAAAGAAGGGCTGCGGTGGCTTGCGTTGGTCGTGCCCAGAATGCATCGACAAGCAAATAGATTTTCCAGAATGTATAATTCTGTGAGAAATCAATTCTTAAAATTGAATAATGTGGCTAAGCAGCTCTCGAGTAATTTTGACTCGATTTTCGAGTTGCTTTGCGGTGCGCAAAATGGCTACTTGAGCGACTTCACCCTTTCCCACGATTAACTCTGTGATTCTCGCCAGTGGCCACCTTAGAGGCGGTAGATTTTTATTTTCTACGAGGACTATGTCGTTGACGCATAGGCCTGGGTGCGTCACATCAGCTTCAAAGAACAATGAGCTGGGTCCACCAATTAAGAAATGAGCTGGAGTGAGCACATCGAGATCTGCTGGATCTTCTGAAAGAGGAAACAATGGCCTAAAATTAATTATCGATGCTATGTGAAGCTCGATTTTGGCGCCGACAAAGTTGGTAGCGTTATCCGACCATATCTGAGATGGCCTGCCTCGAGTCGATATAAACCTCTTAGCGCATTCAAGAAAGAAGCTGTCGACAGATCCTTGACCAGTTCCGGGTGAACCGCTTTAGTCGCGAAGCAGACGAAGACAGCCATGTAACATTTGACTGGAGCTTTATTTCGTACGTGTGGCTTATAGAAAAATGGTCCACAATAGCCAACACCAGAGACTTCAAAGGTTCGACACGGAAGCATCTCACCCATTTTCCAACTACCTTGGATACGTTCATCCTTTCACCAATCGGCCAATATTGCAAGAAGTGCCCGTGGACCAGCGTGTATGACCCGATTGTGAAACCGTGTGAGACGGGAGAATTATTGGATGGCGAGAGTCGAAATTCAGCGAAGAGTTTTTCAAGCGCCCATCAACTCTAAGAATTCCAAAATCATCCAAAAAAGGGTTAATTGATGCGATACAACTGGACGGTTTAACAACTCTTCTCGATTGCAATGATTTGATCTCTTCCCACAGGTGTGCTCTCTGGACGAGAGGTCATACAAGCGAGCTATGGTCGATAGTATTGACTTTTTGGATGGTTTAGATCTCTGCTGAATGGACGAAAAAGAAAACAACAATCGATCCGACGCTGAGTCCCAAGCGAGTCCAAGAGTTTTGGTGATGTCGCTACCATCATCAAACTTTAGGGAAGATTCTCTGTCCTCTACAGGTATCCCTTTCAGTACAGCAGAATTGTTTGAGCACCACTTTCGTAACTTGAAGCCCCCACTTGCCAAGATTCCAGCCGTCTGATTAAGAATTTCCTATGCTTCTTGAATTGAATCACCCCCTGAAATGAGGTCATCAACGTAGAAGTCACGCCGCAAAATCCGAGATCCAATTGGAAAATTAGTTTCCTCATTCATAGACAGCTGATGCATAGCACGGATAGAGAGGAATGAAGCTGGCTTTGTTCCGTATGTAACTGTATCCAGCTTATCGCCACAGAATGCATTGGAGAAAATCATCCGGTGCTGAAATGCGTACGCAGCGATACATTTTTCCAATATCAACTGTTAGGGCGATCGGGAAATTACGAAAGCGAAGAAGGATATGAAACAGCGAGCTTTGAATAACAGGTCCAGCCATCAATAGTTCATTTAATGAATAACCTGACGAGGTAGCTGCTGAGCCGTCGAAAACGACTCGCAATTTTGTCGTTGAACTGTCTTCTTTAAAGACACAGTGATGAGGAAGAAAGTATTGACAAAGTCCTATAGACTCTGGAGCAACAGGCGACATATGACCAAGATCCAAATATTCCTTTAGAAAAATTGAATATTGAATCTTCAGATCTGGACGATTTTGTATTTTGCGTTCCAGGGTCAGGAACCGACGAAAGGCTTGTTGGTATGACGTCCCCAGACATTCCAAACTTTGCTTGAATGGTAAACGAACTGAATATTGGCCACTAGGCAATCTGATATGAGTCTTTACGAAATGTTCTTCACAGATGTTTTCTTCCTTTGAAGTGGTAGGTGTACTTTCCAAGCAGGATTCTATCTCTCAAAATTTTCGAACCAATTCATTAGCACGTTCTTCAGAACTTGACTGAAGTTTGCCCGCAGTATGCTTTGCCATTAACATAGAACCACTCAAGCGCGGTCCGCCTCCAGAAACTACCCAACCAAGCCGTGTTTTTGAAGACACGGTAGTCCTGGGAGAAGCCTTATCTGGCCGACGCTGAGAAGGTCGTAAAACAGGTTAGCTCCAAGTAGCAAGTCCACGCGTTGAGGTTTAAAGAAACACGGATCTGCAAGTTTTATGTTATCGGGAATGTTCCAGTTCGTCGGGTTGATAGTAAAACTCGGTTTACTATCAGTTATGTTAGTCGCTACCAGAGCTGTAAGGCATGTTGAGTATTCAGAGACTTGAGACTGTATTGTGATAGTGACCGTGTTTCCTTCTGTTTCAAAACGAGAATCTCCTAGACCAGAGACAATGGCTGACGACTTGTGCATCTTTAGCTGAAGCTGTTGAGCAAGGCGCAACGTTATAAGGCGAAGCTGAGAACCAGAATCCAAAAGGGCACGACAAGGTATCAAAGTGCCGGAGCGATTTTTAACAAAGATCAAAGCCGTAGCCAAGACGACAACAACACACCTGAAATACTGGGCAACAAGAGATGTGGAGGTAGATGGCGATGACTTAGCGAAAGAGGCATGGGCTATCGGCGATGAATTTGCAGGCTCAGTCAGCTGACCAGACGGAAATACGGAATTGTTTAAATGCAGCAGAGAATAATGTTTCGCCCCGCAGGTCCGACAGCATCCAGAGCTGCATGATCGCAATTGATGAACTTTCTTTAGGCAATTTAAGCACAATGCAACTCGTTTTGCCTCCCTTAGCCGTAATGCGGGGGTCAAATTTCCAAATCGAGAACAATTATGACCAGGGCTGTCACAAAAGACGCAGACAGGGTTAGTGGCGTCGTGGTTAGTGGCGATAAGTGACGATCTACTGGTGTTAATTGCTCTAGTTTTTCCAACCTGTTGGCTAGGGGCATTGTTCGGCATCTCTGCTCTAGAAACGTAGTCATATGCTCCCACGATGGTATTAAGTTGACGAACGACGAATCCTCTAGCCTTTCTTCCTATTTGGCTTGTGATATTGGAAGTTAAGTGCTATGGCATAATTATCGTTTGTTATTTACAATGATCGAATCGCGTCCAGCGCTGTAACCTTCAGGCACGATCGAAGATGCTGCAGCTTTTCGATATTTGCTAGATCAGGATGTTTTTCTATGACTGTTGTGAACATAGAATAAAAGTCGGCCCATTCTGTGTAACCACCAGTGAACGTAGGCAACTTTATTGAGGGTAGTGTTGGCGGTGCCTTAGCTCTAACTGTCTGCGAGGGCAGCACAGATTGGTCGCGAAATGTTGAGCAGGGCAATATTGAGACACGTTTCGCAATTTCACTCCGAACTGAAATTTCCATAGAAACTGCTAACTCGTCGAAGTCCTCACGCAATTGGTTACCGATTTCATCAAAGTCTAGTTCTTCGAGGCTAGTGTGAGTAATATCAAATGAGGTCTGAAACCGCTCGATTTGCTTCAGCCTAACACTAAGACCGCACTCATCAATTGCACTAAGTGGCGAATTAGTTAGAGCATTTCGAAGTGTTTGCAAACTGTCATAAATTGAAGTGGCTTTGCGCTTCAGAAAGGTCACCCTGTTTGCAGAGGGCACTGCACTAGAGGCATTATTTTCGGTTGCCATTAGAAGCGTGATAGAAAGCGCGTGCGAAACTAGCTGAGTAACTAACAACTGTGATCGCTAGTACATGCAAACCGTTAAAAAAACAATAGTTGTACAATAAGAACTTCGGCGAACGCAAGTGTCAAGCAAAGACTTTAAGAGACCGAAAGGGGTCACCAAAATGTTGCGCTATCGAGCTTTTTCAATAGCTTTCACAAATAGAAATTATTAACTATTTATTTTTTGTGTTCAAAATTTTTTTATATTTCTTAAAGTTACGAGAAGCAGGCAGACCCAAATTGGTCTGTGCTTATTATTTAAGAACAATAGTTTATATATAGGCAAGAGAACCCGAATTAGTACGTTCCAATTTTGGCGAAGCGACAATTATTAGTTTTAATTTTGAGTACTGCAAGTGGCCGATGCGTACCAAATGCATGAAGCGAAGTAAAACCATCGTTACAGCGAAGAGCGGAAGCTCTATGTAAATGAATTCTTAAGAGCGAAATTTCGGCACTTGCTTTGCAGAGCGAGTATTATAAGATAAATTAAGATGCTGCTCTTATCAGTTGCGAGGTCGCTCCAGTTGTTTTGGCTGCCTAACCAGACAATCATCATTCAAAATAAATGTTTCAAATGATATGTTCATTTGTGATCCCAAATTTTGGCCTCCACACATGATTGTTCACGAGTTCAAGCCTTACGAGATAGAAGAGGTTATCTTCGGCATGCCGAAGATCTAACACTCTTGCAGACCCATCCTTTTCATAATGCTTATAGTGCTTTGTCCGTATCTAAAAAGCACAGGGGAGTTTGGGCAAGATATCTTGAAAAACAAAAAAGGTTTTTAATCAAAAACTAGTTTTAGACCGATCGTTCCTGTTTCAGCTATATGATATAGTGTACCGTCCTTAATGGGATTTGGATTTATATGAAGAGCATAGCAAAACTAACGAGGAAGAAAGGCTATCTTCGGCACGCCGAAGATCTAATACCCTTGCTGACCCAACCTTTTCATAATGCTTATAGTGCTTTGTCCGTATCTTAGAAGCACAGGGAAAATAGTTAATGCCGAGTTTGGGCAAGATATCTTGATAATCAAAATGATTTTTTATACAACTTAATTTTCGATGTATGAGGAGCATAGTAAAACTAATAAATACTGAGTTTGGTCAAGATATCTTGATAAACAAAATGTTTTTTCATACCAATCTTAATTTTCGACCGATCGTTCCTATGGCAGCTATATGACATAGTGTTCCGATCCTAATAGTATTTTGCACATATATGAGGAGCATACTAAAACTAATAACTGCCGAGTTCGGTCAAGATATCTTGTAAAGCAAAATGTTTTTTCATACAAAAACTTAATTTTCGACCAATCGTTCCTATGGCAGCTATATGATATAGTGGTCCGATCTTAATAGGATTTTGCATATATATGAGAAGTAAAGTAAAACTTATAAATGCCGAGTGTGGTCAAGATATCTTGAATAACAAAATGTTTTTTCATACAAAAACTTAATTTTCGACCGATCGTTCCTATGGCAGCTATATGATATAGTGGGCCGATCTTAATAGGATTTTGCATAAATATGAGGCGTTAAGTAAAACTAATAAATGCCGAGCTTGGTCAAGATAACCAGCCTATCACCCTTCCAGTCCCTTCAATACAGGGTACCATTTCTGCCCCAAAAAACGAGCTTTATCTTCTGACCAAATCTTTATTCATTATCAGAATGTTAAAAGTCTCATTTCAAAGCTTAAAAATCTTTTCATGGCCAGCACTTTCTTCGATTGGGATATAATAGCATTTTCAGAAACATGGGTAAACTCAACCATATCGGATTTTGAGATTTTATCGAATAACTTTATTTTGTATAGAAATGATCGGCCGACTTGAGGTGGTGGGGTTTAACACCCCGTTAAACCCACTCTCCAGTCAGAACTTTTCTGTTTTAGTACGCCTACTGACGCTGAGATTGTCTCAGTTTAGGTGTCTTTTCCTACACGGAATATCTATGTAACATGCTCCTATGTCCCACCTTCTTCTGATATTAAAGTTTATATGAAACATATTACTTGTATTAAAGAAATTTCTTCACACGTACGTGATAATGGCCTATTTATGGTGTTGGGTGATTTTAATTTGCCCAACATCTCTTGGTCATTATTTTTTGCTAAAAATGATCTATTATCTGAAAACTATCCTCAACACAGCACGATTTTATAGACTGCATGCTTGATCTTTCGTTGTTTCAAATCAATTCAATTTCTAATCATTTGATTAGAGCACTTGACCTTGCATTTGTTAACGAATACATTATTTCTAATATGTCTAGGTCCCCTCCTTTATCTCTTCATGAGGATGTCTCTCATCCTACTTTAGAGATTGCAACGCTCAATTGTAATCTTTTCATTTCGTGCTCATCAGCCAATAAGCCCCGCTGTTGCTTTCGCAAAGGAAATTATTCTTTGCTGAATCAGCTTATTTATGCAACCGATTGGTCTTTCTTATATGACTCGGTTGATATGAATACTGCCATTAATTTTTTTATATCACCCTAAACTCCCTCTTAGATGTGTGTATTCCTAAGTCAATTCCTTCGACTACTTACTCGGCTTACTCCCAAAAATGTAAAATCTAAATATTTTAAAAAGTTTAAAAAGTCTTGTTCGTCTACAGACTTGGCTAAATATTCCATAGCCAAGTCGAACTTCTTTCTTCTTAATTCTCAATGCTATGAAAATTATCTAACTTGTTGTAATAGGCAATTTGTCCAAAATCCGAGTCAGTTTTATAATTTTGTAAACTTGAAGCGTAATCCTAAAGTTTTGCCATCTTCTTTTTCTTTTGGGATGGATAAATCTAGCTGACACTGATTCTGCTAACCTCTTTGCTAATTTTTTCCAATCAACTTACTCTTCAGCCTGTCCTAATACTAATTCTTACCCTTATACTATTTCTTCCGCTAGTTCTATACCTCCTCCCATTATTTCACACTCCTCTCTCCTATTAGCTATAAACTCTTTAAAATCTTCTTACTCTCCTGGGCCGGACAATATTCGTAGTTGTCTACTCAAGGAGTGTAGTTCTTCCCTTCTTTATCCATTGCTAAAGCTTTTAATCTATCCCTTGAAACTTCTGTCTTTCCATCTCTTTGGAAAGAATCTTATATCATTCCTCTTCACAAGAAAGGTGGGAAGTCTGATATACGAAATTACAGGGGCATTGCAAAACTGTCCGCTATTCCTAAATTATTTGAAAAAATAATCACTTCGAATTTGCAGCATTTCTGCAAATCAGTTGTTTCCCCTGTTCAACATGGATTCGTAAAGAATCGGTCAACTACGACCAATCTGCTTGAGTTTACTTCCTTGGTAAACGATGCTTTCCTTTCGAAAATGCAAACTGATGTCATTTACACTGACTTCAGTAAGGCGTTTGCCTCTGTGCACCATGACATCTTACTTTTTAAACTTGACAGAATAGGTTTCCCTCTATCTCTTTTGCTTTGGATTAATTCTTATTTAAAAGGTAGGACCCAAAGAGTAATGCTGAGGCTGACTTCCTCTAAAACGGGTTCACGTTACCTCTGGTGTTCCTCAAGGTAGTCATCTTGGACCTTTAATCTTTACTCTTTTTATAAATGATCTCCCCTCTGTTATATCACATGCTCATGTATGTGGACGATATCAAACTTTTTCTATCATACACTAATCCCCTACAACATTCTCGACTATAAGACGATTTGAACGCTATGCAACTTTGGTGTTCGGCCAATCAATTGCATCTTAATTGTTCAAAGTGTATGTTTATGACATTTAATCGTACTACACCTTATCTTGTCAGTTATACAATCGACAATATCCCTTTGCAACGTATACTAACAGTTAAGGATCTAGGCGTTATTTTTGATTCTAAACTCTGTTTCAATCTTCACATAGATACCATCGTTAAAGCAAAAGGTGTACTTGGATTCATTAATCGATGGTCTAAAGAGTTTAACGATCCTTTTATAACAAAACTTCTGTACATCTCTCTTGTTCGCCCTATTCTTGAATATGCTCTTGAATCTGGTCTCCACAGTATAACAATAGCCAGGATCGTATCGTCTATTCAGAAGCAATTTCTGCTTTTTTTGCCTTACGAGGTTTAAATTGGGACCCTAATCTTCGGTTGCCATCCTACTCCAACAGACTGCTTCTTCTCAACCTTCCGTCGTTGGCCAACTGTAGGACAATTCTCGGTGTTGTCCTTCTACATAAGTTGATTATTGGCGACATAGATGTTCCTTTTCTGCTAGGGCGTCTTCAATTCTCTGTTCCGGCTAGACCAACCAGAAATTATCGCCCCTTATTCCTATCTACGTGCACAACAGACTACGCTATGCACAATCCTTCTCGCGTGCTATGTAAAATTATAACAGTTTGCATCACGTTCTTTCTACCGAACTGTCTCTACGCCCAATAAAATCGGTGCTTACTATTGAATAATGAGGAAGACACTCGTTTTGTCGACCATCAGTAAATAATAATAATCAAAATCAGAATTACAACCAAATCGCCAAAGTCAGAATACTAGACATCAGCAAAATTTTAGCCAAAACCAAAATTTTCAACAAAATAATCCGCAAGCACCAATAGAAGCAATGATTGTTGACAACCTAAATGAGGAAAATCCTGAAAGTTCAAGCGTTGTAGATGAACCAACATTTTCTACCAATTAGCCTCTGATGAAAAGAAAATTTGTATTGAGGGGACTTTTGAGGGAAACATATATATAATCCTAGTTGACACGGGATCAACTATTAGTATTCTTAACACAGCAAGTTCATACAATGAACGTTGAACTAAAAAGTAATAATTATTTAGTAAAAACTAAAGTACCAAGTGATTTTAAATATGCACGATCAAGATGGGAAGCTTTGCCCCTAGAAAAATCTTATGATTTTCTATTAGGTTTGGATTTTTTCCAAAGAAATGTTGAAAGTATTGATTTTAAAAACAAAATTTTTAAACTTTTTAATGGGGTTGAAGTTCAATTCCTACTCAGTAGGTTAGAAGCGAACAAAACTAGTGAATAAAGTGAATGTAATTAAAGTAACGAAGAGAAAATGCTGACTTTTATATCCTCGGGCGGTCACATACATGGGCTAAACATCGGAAATATCCGAGGTTCATCCTAACCAAAAGAGCTAGTGTGGTTGGTGCGAGGCTAAGGACCAGCATTGCAGGAGGCGCGAGGCTGTAGCCTGCTAGTGCAGGAGATGCGCGGCCCAGGCCCGCTAGTATAGTTGGTGCGAGGCCAAGGCCCGATTGTGTAGCTGGTGCGAGGCTACTGCCCGCTGGAATAGGCAGTACAGGGCTGTAGCCTAGTGGAGTAGTTGTTGTAGGCATAGAGAGAGACGTTGGATTCGTTCCAGATATCTTGCTAACCAAAAAAGTTTTTAATCAAAAACCTGGTTTTCGACCGATCGCTCTTATCGCAGCTATATGATATAGTGGTCCGCTGTTGATAGGATTTTGTATATATATAAGGAGAATAGTTAAACTAATAAATGCCGAGATTGGTCAATATATCGCGAAAAACAACAAATTTGTCCATAAAACAACTTAATTTTTGACCGGTCGTTTCTTTGGCAGCTATATTATATGGTTTTCCGATCTTAATAGGATTTTGCATATATATGAGGAGTATAGTAAAACTAATAATCGTTCCTATGGCAGTTATATGATACAGTGGTCCGATCTTAATAGGATTTTGCATATATATGAGGAGTATGCTTTTTTACACAACTTAATTATCGACCGATCCTTCTAATGGTCCGATCCAGCTGATTTTGACATATGTGTATTCAGACCCGGTTTCCTGATACAGGGGAGGGAGCAGCGGTTGCCCGTCGCTCTTTACGATCAGGTGATCAAGGGTCCGCAACTAGTGCGTTTGACCCTAGGATAAAGGCGGATGTGTTAAAAGGAATCTTTTTTATCGTCCACAGCAATCTCCAGCGCACATCGAAGGACCAGGGTAGACACTACAACCTGAGAAGACGGGAGTGGCGGTCATCGTTGGATTCGATGGTCTTGTTAAGGCAGCACCAACTACAAAGCTGCGAAGTTGGCACCCAAATTTGACGGCCCCTATAGGGTTGTCGAATTCATATCCCCTAATATTGTGCACCTAGTGAGGCCAGGTGAACGAAAGAAGAGAGTAGCCAGCTGAAACCGTTTTACCAAGAGATGACCGAAAACGGAGGGGAACCGGACCCAATGGATGTGGAAGAAGAGCGTGCGCAGCAGACCTAACCGAATAACCGTAGAATAGGTTAAGAATAGATAGAGAAGGTTCTTTATATTGTGAGCTGCACTGCTAGGACAGGTTATAACATAAGCAACGGGTATTGAAGCTAATTAAGGGCGAGGAGCCCAGTTTGAATTTAACTTGCCCGGCCGCAACCATGCGTTGCTGATCGGTTGCTCAACACTGCCTTCGAGAGCGCTACTTCAATTCGGCGGCGAAGCGCGAAAACTCCGAAGCGAGGCTGCAAAAGCTCGCGGCGAAGTTGAGCGGCCGGGGCAAGCGCACGGCTCGCTAGCGAGCGAGCCGGCACTTTTTGGACAACGATTAGGGTCAGTAGACGTGTCGAATAAAGAGCGCGATTGATAACGAAGAAATGCACAGTGGAGCGTTAGGGCTCCGAAGCAGTGCGCCAGGGCCCCAGTTTAGCAAACTCAGTAGGTTAGAAGCGAACAAAACTAGTCATTAAAGTGAATGTAATTAAAGTAACGAAGAGAAATGCTGACTTTTATATTCTCGGGCGGTCACATACGTGGACGAAACATCGGAAATATCCGAGGTTCACCCTAAGGCCCGGCAGTGCAGGAGGCGCGAGGCTGAAGCCCGCTAGTGCAAGAGATGCGAGGCCAAGGCCCGATAGTGTAACTGGTTCGTGGCCCAGGCCCGCTAGTGCAGCTGGTGCGAGGCTACTGCCCGCTAGTAGCACAGGGCTGTAACCTAGTGTAGTTGTTGTTGTTATAGAAAATTATAAAAGACTACTCTAAAATAGCTCACCCAATGATTATATATTTGCAAAAAGGTTGTCCAATCGATCAAAACATGCCACAATATATAGATGCCTTCGAAAACTTTAAAGCACTAATTATATCACAGTTACTACAGATGCCAGAACCTATGGCTTTTGTTTCCAGAACTCTAAACAAACATGAAAAAAGTTATAGTACAATGGATAAAGAATTTCTATCCATTGTTCAAGCAGTGGACTATTTCAAACACTATTTATTTGGTAACAAATTTCAAATTGTTACAGAACATGCCCCCATTAAATATCTCAATTATAAATTTAGAGGTAAAGAAATGACATCCGGACATCAAAGAGGGCCCCTAAATTGAAGGAGTTTGATTATAAAATATTATATTTGAAAGGAAAAGATAATAAAGCGCGAAAACTCCACACTTTTTGAGTAGACTGGAAACAGCCGAAATAATTAATAAAAACAATAATTGTTGGGCTAACAAGCTTTTTCATTAGCACTTAGTAGTGGAAGTTGAGGATGTTATAAAAACGTCACTTTTTCTTATAAATTCATGCAACGGGTTTGATTTATTTATATGCTTAAAAGAAACGTATTGACAATGTGCAAAAATGTACAAATTATAGCGAAGCGATCGATAAGATCCGATATAGCGAACATACGAGACAAGAATGCATTGCGGCGTCGCTAGCATTGATGCGCTAGCTGCTTAAGATACAGCGCAAACGGTAAAAGAGCGCGATAAAAAAAACAATGATGAGCGCAAAGCGATAAGCCCTATATAGTTAACAGCAAATAATATTTAGCTATTTTATGACAGGGACAGGGACGACTTTAATTTTTAGCTGCTGAGCCGAACAATAATCAAGAATAAAATTTTGAATTATCAGACACTGAACATTCAGCAGAAAAAGAACAACTAAGAAATTTTTATTTAAAAATTTAAAACACAAATTACCATAGCATATACTGCAGTAGATAACATTATTAGCTTGCATAGAAATAAATCCAGCAGATTCAAAAATGGATATAGAACAGAAACTTCAAAATAACTTACTACACAAAGGAACAGTAGGAATATATTTAGAGGTACCAGATAAAGAATATCATAAGATTCAATGCATCTTAATTAACCTTTTTTCTGAAACAAATAATTATAAATTTTATAAATGCACAAACGAAGCTTTAGAAATATCTAATGAAGATGAACTGCATGAGCAAATTTCATTTTATCACAAAAGCTTTTTAACCACTATAGATAAGCTCACTAAATTTGCGGTAGCGTATAATATAAAAGACAGAAATTGAAGAACAAAAATGCAAATTATAATTGAACATTTTACAAAATTTGACAAACCTAAAAAGATATTTATGGACAATGAATTCGAATTAGAACAAATAATAAAATTTTTAGAATCAGAACAGGTAGAAGTACATTTTACAAACCCAACTCACATACAGGAAACGCAGATATGAAGGATTAAATTCTACAATAATTGAAATACTAAACGGAATAGACAATGACTTATCAATTGAATCAAACATTCAAAAAGCTATTGGAGCTTATAATAACCGTTACCACTCCACAATTAAATGCTTACAGAATTACGCAAAAAATACGAAAGATTTTAAGAAACAAAATTATAAATGAACGAAACATTATAAGAGAAAACTATGAAGAACAACGAGAAGAAGGACCAATAAAAACTAGAAAGAAGGACTATTTTCGGTACGCCGAAGATAAAACACCAAGACCCAAGCCTTTCATAATGCTCATAGTGCTTTGCTCGTATCTAAAAAGTACCGGGAAAATAGTAAGTGCCGAGTTTGGTCAAGATATCTTGATAACCAAAAAAGGTTTTTTATCAAAAGCCTGGTTTTCGACCGATCGCTCTTATGGTAGTTATATGATATAGTGGTCCGATGTTGATATGATTTTGTATAAGGAGCATGTTTAAGCTAACAAATGACGAGTTTGGTTAATATATCGTTAAAAACAAATAATTTGTCCATACAATTACTTAATTTTCGGCCGGTTGTTCCTATTGCAGCTATATGATATTGTGGTCCGATCTTTATAGGATTTTGCCTATTAAGTAGTAAAACTAATAAATGCCGAGTTTGGTCGAGATATCTTAATAAACAAAATGTTATTTCATACAAAAACTTAATTTTCGACCGATCGTTCTTATGGCAGCTATATGATATAGTGGTACAATCTTAATAGGAGTATACTAAAACTAATAAAGCCGAGTTTGGTCAAGATATCTTGAAAAACAAAATGTTTTTTCATACATGAATCTACTTTTTACCAGATCGTTCTTATGGCAGCTATATGATATAATAATCCGATCTTAATAGGATTTTGCATACGTATGAGGAGTATAGTAAAACTAGTAAATGTAGAGTTTGGTCACGATATTTTGATAAATAAAATGTTTTTTCATACAAGAACTTAATTTTCGACCGATTGTTCCTATGGCAGCTATATGATATAGAAGTCCGATCTTAATAAGATTTTGCATGTATATGAGGAGTATAGTAAAACTAATAAATGTAGAGTTTGGTCAAGATATCGTGATGAACAAAAGGTTTTTCATACAAGAGCTTAATTTTCGACCGATTGTTCCTATGGCAGCTATATGATGTAGTGGTCCGTATATATGAGGAGCATAGTAAAACTAATAAAAGCCAAGTTTGGTCAAGATATCTTGAAAAAAAATATTTTTTCATTCAAAAACTAATTTTCGACCGATCGTTCCTAACGCAGCTATATGATATAGTGGTTCGAAATTGCTTCTGAACAGATACAATACGATCCTGGCTGTTGTTATACTGAGGAGACCAGATGCAAGAGCAGTATTCAAGGATAGGGCGAACAAGAGAGATGTACAGAAGTTTTGTTATAAAAGGATCGTTAAACTCTTTAGACCATCTTTTAATTTGTTTTTTCATACAAAAGTTACTTTTCGACCGATCGTTCCCGTGGCAGCTGTATTTTATAGTGGTCTGATCTTAATAAGATTTTGCATATATATGAGGAGTAAGTAAACTAATGAATGCCGAGTTTGGTCAAGATATCTTGATAAACAAAATGTTTTTTCATACAAGAACTTAATTTTCGACCGGTGGTTCCTATAGCAGCTATATGACATCGTGGTCCGATTTTAATACGATTTTGCATATATATGAGAAGCTTAGTAAAACTAATAAATGCCGAATTCGGTCAGGATGTCTTGAAAAAAAAATGTTTTTTCATACAAAAAGTTACTTTTCGACCGATCGTTCCAATGGCAGCTATATGATATAGTGGTCCGATCTTAATATGATTTAGCATATATATGAGGAGTAAAGTAAAACTAATAAATGCCGAGTTTGGTCAAGATATCTTGATAAACAAAATGTTTTTTATACAACCACTTAATTTTCGACCGATGGTTCCTATAGCAGCTATATTATATTGTGGTCTGATCTTAATAGAACTTTGCATATATGAGAAGCTTAGTAAAACTAATAAATGCCGAGTTTGGATAAGATATCTTGAAAAAAATGTTTCTTCATACAAAAACTTAATTTTCGACCGATCGTTCCTAACGCAGCTATATGATATAGTGGATCGATCTAAATAGGATTTTGTATATATATGAGGAGTAAAGTAAAACTAATAAATGCCTAGTTTGGTGAAGATATCTTGAAAAACAAAATGTTTTTTCATAAAAAAATTAATTTTCGACCGATCGTTCATAACGCAGCTATATGATATCGTGGTGCGATCATAATAGGTTTATGCATTTATATGAAGAGCATAGTAAAACTAATAAATGCCGAGTTTGGTCAAGATATGTTGATAAACAAAATGTTTTTTCATACAATAAGTTGCTTTTCGACCGATCGTTCCCATGGCAGCTATATTATACAGTGGTCTGATCTTAATATGATTTTGCATATATATGAGGAGTAAAGTAAAACTAATGAATGCCGAGTTTGGTCAAGATATCTTGATAAACAAAATGTTTTTTCATACAACATTAATTTTCGACCGATTGTGTGTGTTCCATCCTAATAGGATTTTGCATTTATATGAAGAGCATAGTAAACCAATAAATGCCGAGTTTGGTCAAGATATGTTGATAAACAAAATGTTTTTTCATACAATAAGTTTGCTTTTCGACCGATCGTTCCCATGGCAGCTATATTATACAGTGGTCTGATCTTAATATGATTTTGCATATATATGAGGAGTAAAGTAAAACTAATGAATGCCGAGTTTGGTCAAGATATCTTGAAAAACAAAATGTTTTTTCATAAAAAAATGAATTTTCGACCGATCGTTCCTAACGCAGCTATATGATATAGTGGTGCGATCTAAATAGGATTTTCTATATATATGAGTAAAGTAAAATTAATAAATGCCGAGTTTGGTCAAGATATCTTGAAAAATAAAATGTTTTTTCATACAATAAGTTACTTATAGAGTTTGGTCAAGATATCTTGATAAACAAAATGTTTTTTTTTACAAAAACTTAATTTTCGACCGATTGTGTGTGTTCCATCCTAATAGGATTTTGCATTTATATGAAGAGCATAGTAAAACCAATAAATGCCGAGCTTGGTCAAGATATCTTGATAAACAAAATGTTTTTTCATACAAAAAGTTACTTTTCGACCGATCGTTCCATGGCAGCTATATTATACAGTGGTCTGATCTTAATATGATTTTGCATATATATGAGGAGTAAAGTAAAACTAATGAATGCCGAGTTTGGTCAAGATATCTTGAAAACAAAATGTTTTTTATACAACCACTTAATTTTCGACCGATGGTTCCTATAGCAGCTATATATATCGTGGTCCGATCTAATAGGATTTTGCATATATATGAGAAGCTTAGTAAGACTAATAAATACCGAGTTGGATAAGATATCTGAAAAAAATGTTTCTTCATACAAAAACTTAATTTTCGACCGATCGTTCCTATGGCAGCTATATGATATAGTGGTCCGATGTTAATAGGTTTTTGCATATATATGAGGTGTACAGTAAAACTAATAAATGTAGAGTTTGGTCAAGATATCTGAAAAATAAAAAATGTTTTTTCATACAGAAAGTTATTTTTCGACCGATATCTTAAAAACAAAATGTTTTTTCATAAAAAAAGTTATTTTTCGACCGATCGTTCATATGGCAACTGTAGATATATTGGTCCGATCTTAACAGGATTTTGCATGCATATGAGGAGTATAGTAATATATAAGTGCCGAGTTTGGTCAAGATATCTGATAAACAAATGTTTTTTCATACAATAACTTAATTTCCACCGATCGTTACTATGGACGCTATATGTGTATCCGATCTTAAAAGGATTTTGCATATATATATATATATATCTTGAAAAATAAAATGTTTTTTCATACAAAAATTTACTTTTCGACCGATCGTTCCCATGGCAGCTATATTATATAGTGGTCTGATCTTAATGTGATTTTGCATATATATGAGGAGTAAAGTAAAACTAATGAATGCCGAGTTTGGTCAAGATATCTTGATAAACAAAATGTTTTTTCATACAACAACTTAATTTTCGACCGATGGTTCCTATAGCAGCTATATTATATCGTGGTCTGATCTTAATAGGATTTTGCATATATATGAGAAGCTTAGTAAAACTAATAAATGCCGAGTTTCGTCAAGATATCTTGAAAAATAAAATGTTTTTTCATACAAAAAGTTACTTTTCGACCGATCGCTCCAATATCAGCTATATGATATAGTGGTCCGATCTTAATATGATTTAGCATATATATGAGGAGTAAAGTAAAACTAATAAATGCCGAGTTTGGTCAAGATATCTTGATAAACAAAATGTTTTTCATACAATAAGTTACTTTTCGACCGATCGTTCCTAACGCAGCTATATGATATAGTGGTGCGATCTAAATAGGATTTTCTATATATATGAGTAAAGTAAATTAATAAATGCCGAGTTTGGTCAAGATATCTTGAAAAATAAAATGTTTTTCATACAATAAGTTACTTATAGAGTTTGGTCAAAACAAAATGTTTTTTTTACAAGAACTTAATTTTCGACCGATTGTGTGTGTACCCATCCTAATAGGATTTTGCATTTATATGAAGAGCATATAAAACTAATAAATGCCGAGTTTGGTCAAGATATCTTGAAAAATAAATGTTTTTTTCATACAAAAAGTTACTTTTCGACCGATCGTTCCCATGGCAGCTACATATATAGTGGTCTGATCTTAATATGATTTTGCATATATATGAGGAGTAAAGTAAAACTAATGAATGCCGAGTTTGGTCAAGATATCTTGATAAACAAATGTTTTTTCATAACAACTTAATTTTCGACCGATGGTTCCTATAGCAGCTATATCATATCGTGGTCCGATCTTAATAGGATTTTGCATATATATGAGAAGCTAGTAAAACTAATAAATGCCGAGTTGGATAAGATATCTTGAAAAAAATGTTTCTTCATACAAAAACTTAATTTTCGACCGATCGTACCTAACGCAGCTATATGATATAGTGGTTCGATCTAAATAGGATTTTGTATATATGAGGAGTAAAGTAAAACTAATAAATGCCGAGTTTGGTGAAGATATCTTGAAAAACAAAATGTTTTTTCATAAAAAAATTAATTTTCGACCGAGCGTTCATAACGCAGCTATATGATATTGTGGTGCGATCATAATAGGATTATGCATTTATATGAAGAGCATAGTAAAACTAATAAATGCCGAGTTTGGTCAAGATATCTTGATAAACAAAATGTTTTTCATACAAAAAGTTATTTTTCGACCGATCGTTCCTATGGCAGCTATATGATATAGTGGTCCGATCTTAACAGGATTTTGCATGCATATGAGGAGTATAGTAAAACTAATATGTGCCTAGTTTGGTCAAAATATCTTGAAAAAACAATATGTTTTTTCATACAACAACTAATTTTCGACCGATCGTTCCTATGGCAGCTATATGATATAGTGGTCCGATGTTAATAGGTTTTTGCATATATATGAGGTGTACAGTAAAACTAATAAATGTAGAGTTTGGTCAAGATATCTGAAAAATAAAATGTTTTTTCATACAAAAAGTTATTTTTCGACCGATATCTGAAAAACAAAATGTTTTTTCATAAATAAAGTTATTTTTCGACCGATCGTTCATATGGCAACTGTATGATATATTGGTCCGATCTTAACAGGATTTCTTAATGTGATTTTGCATATATATGAGGAGTAAAGTAAAACTAATAAATGCCGAGTTTGGTCAAGATATCTTGATAAACAAAATGTTTTTTCATACAAGAACTTCATTTTCGACCGATCGTTCCTAACGCAGCTATATGATATAGTGGCTCGATCTAAATAGGATTTTGTATATATATGAAGAGTTAAGTAAAACTAATAAATGCCGAGTTTGGTCAAGATATCTTGAAAAATAAAATGTTTTTTCATACAAAAAGTTACTTTTCGACCTATCGTTCCCATGGCAGCTATATTATATAGTGGTCTGATCTTAATGTGATTTTTGCTATATATGAGAGTAAAGTAAAACTAATAAATGCCGAGTTTGGTGAAAATATCTTGAAAAACAAAATGTTTTTTCATAAAAAAATTAATTTTCGACCGATCGTTCCTAACGCAGCTATATGATATAGTGGTGCGATCTAAATAGGATTTCGTATATATATGAGTAATGTAAAATTAATAAATGCCGAGTTTGGTCAAGATATCTTGAAAAATAAAATGATTTTTCATACAATAAGTACTTCTAGAGTTTGTCAAGATATCTTGATAACAAAATGTTTTTTTTTTACAAGAACTTAATTTTCGACCGATTGTGTGTGTACCCATCTTAATAGGATTTTGCATTTATATGTAAACATAGTAAACTAATAAATGCCGAGCTTGGTCAGATATCTTAATAAGCAAATGTTTTTTCATACAAAAAGTTACTTTTGACCGATCGTTCCTATGGCAGCTATATGATATAATGGTGCGATCTAAATGATTTTGTATATATATGAGGAGTAAAATAAAACTAATAAATGCCGAGTTTGGTCAAAATAACTTGAAAAATAAAATGTTTTTTCATACAAGAGTTACTTTTCGACCGATCGTTTCCATGGTAGCTATATGATATTGTGGTCTGATCTTATATGATTTTGCAATATATGAGGAGTAAAGTAAAACTAATGATTGCCGATTTGATCAAGATATCTTGATACACAAAATGTTTTTTCATACAAGAAACTTAATTTTCGACCGATGGTTCCCATAGCAGCTATATGATATCGTGGTCCGATCTTAATAGGATTTGCATATATATGAGAAGCTTGGTAAAACTAATAAATGCCGAGTTTGGTCAAGATTCTTGATAAACAAAATGGTTTATAGGATTTTGCTATATATGAGGAGCTTAGTAAAACTAATAAATCCGAGTTTGGTCAAGATATCTTGAAAAATAAAATGTTTTTTTCATACAATAAGTTACTTTTCGACGATCGTTCCTAACGCAACTATATTATTAGTGGTGCGATCTAAATAGGATTTTGTATATATATGAGGAGTAAAGTAAAACTAATAAATGCCGAGTTTTGGTGAAGATATCTTGAAAACAAAATGTTTTTTCATAAAAAAATTATTTTCGACCGAGTCGTTCATAACGCAGCTATATGATATCGTGGTGCGATCATAATAGGATATGCATTTATATGAAGAGCATAGTAAACTAATAAATGCCGAGTTTTGGTCAAGATATGTGATTAAACAAAATGTTTTTTCATACAATAATTGCTTTTCGACCGATCGTTCCTAACGCAGCTATATGATATAGTGGTTCGATCTAATAGGATTTTGTATATATATGAGGAGTAAAGTAAAACTAATAAATGCCGAGTTTGGTGAAGATATCTTGAAAAACAAAATGTTTTTTCATAAAAAAATGAATTTTCGACCGATTGTTCCTAACGCAGCTATATGATATAGTGGTGCGATCTAAATAGGATTTTCTATATATATGAGTAAAGTAAAATTAATAAATGCCGAGTTTGGTCAAGATATCTTGAAAAATAACATGTTTTTTTCATACAATAAGTTACTTCTAGAGTTTGGTCAAGATATCTTGATAAACAAAATGTTTTTTTTTTACAAGAACTTAATTTCGACCGATTGTGTGTGTTCCCATCCTAATAGGATTTTGCATTTATATGAAGAGCATAGTAAAACCAATAAATGCCGAGCTTGGTCAAGATATCTTGATAAACAAATGTTTTTTCATACAAAAAGTTACTTTCGACCGATCGTTCCCATGGCAGCTATATTATACAGTGGTCTGATCTTAATATGATTTTGCATATATATGAGGAGTAAAGTAAAACTAATGAATGCCGAGTTTGGTTCAAGATTCTTGATAAACAAAATGTTTTTTTATACAACCACTTAATTTTCGACCGATGGTTCCTATAGCAGCTATATATATCGTGGTCCGATCTTAATAGGATTTGCATATATATGAGAAGCTTAGTAAGACTAATAAATACCGAGTTTGGATAAGATATCTTGAAAAATGTTTCTTCATACAAAAAACTTAATTTTCGACCGATCGTTCCTATGGCAGCTATATGATATAGTGGTCCGATGTTAATAGGTTTTGCATCTATATGAGGTGTACAGTAAAACTAATAAATGTAGAGTTTGGTCAAGATAGATATCTGAAAAATAAAATGTTTTTTCATACAGAAAGTTATTTTTCGACCGATATCTTAAAAACAAAATGTTTTTTCATAAAAAAAGTTATTTTTCGACCGATCGTTCATATGGCAACTGTATGATATATTGGTCCGATCTTAACAGGATTTTGCATGCATATGAGGAGTATAGTAATATAATAAGTGCCGAGTTTGGTCAAGATATCTTGATAAACAAAATGTTTTTTCATACAATAACTTAATTTCCACCGATCGTTACTATGGACGCTATATGTGTATCCGATCTTAAAAGGATTTGCATATATATAGATATATATCTTGAAAAATAAAATGTTTTTTCATACAAAAATTTACTTTTCGACCGATCGTTCCCATGGCAGCTATATTATATAGTGGTCTGATCTTAATGTGATTTGCATATATATGAGGAGTAAAGTAAAACTAATGAATGCCGAGTTTGGTGAAGATATCTTGAAAACAAAAATGTTTTTTCATAAAAAAATTAATTTTCGACCGAGCGTTCATAACGCAGCTATATGATATTGTGGTGCGATCATAATAGGATTATGCATTATATGAAGAGCATAGTAAAACTAATAAATGCCGAGTTTGGTCAAGATATCTTGATAAACAAAATGTTTTTTCATACAAAAAGTTTATTTTCGACCGATCGTTCCTATGGCAGCTATATGATATAGTGGTCCGATCTTAACAGGATTTTGCATGCATATGAGGAGTATAGTAAAACTAATATGTGCCTAGTTTGGTCAAAATATCTTGAAAAACAATATGTTTTTTCATACAACAACTAATTTTCGACCGATCGTTCCTATGGCAGCTATATGATATAGTGGTCCGATGTTAATAGGTTTTTGCATATATATGAGGTGTACAGTAAAACTAATAAATGTAGAGTTTGGTCAAGATATCTGAAAATAAAATGTTTTTTCATACAAAAAGTTATTTTTCGACCGATATCTGAAAAGTAAAGTAAAACTAATAAATGCCGAGTTTGGTCAAGATATCTTGATAAACAAAATTTTTTTTTCATACAAGAACTTCATTTTCGACCGATCGTTCCTAACGCAGCTATATGATATAGTGGCTCGATCTAAATAGGATTTTGTATATATTGAAGAGTTAAGTAAAACTAATAAATGCCGAGTTTGGTCAAGATATCTTGAAAAATAAATGTTTTTTCATACAAAAAGTTACTTTTCGACCTATCGTTCCCATGGCAGCTATATTATATAGTGGTCTGATCTTAATGTGATTTTGCATATATATATAGTAAAGTAAAACTAATAAATGCCGAGTTTTGTGAAAATATCTTGAAACACAAAATGTTTTTTCATAAAAAAATTAATTTTCGACCGATCGTTCCTAACGCAGCTATATGATATAGTGGTGCGATCTAAATAGGATTTCGTATATATGAGTAATGTAAAATTAATAAATGCCGATTTGGTCAAGATAGCTTGAAAAATAAAATGATTTTTCATACAATAAGTTACTTCTAGAGTTTGGTCAAGATATCTTGATAAACAAAATGGTTTTTTTTTACAAGAACTTAATTTTCGACCGATTGTGTGTGTACCCATCTTAATAGGATTTTGCATTTATATGTAAACATAGTAAAACTAATAAATGCCGAGCTTGGTCAAGATATCTAATAAGCAAAATGTTTTTTCATACAAAAAGTTACTTTTGACCGATCGTTCCTATGGCAGCTATATATATAATGGTGCGATCTAATATAGGATTTTGTATATATATGAGGAGTAAAATAAAACTAATAAATGCCGTTTGGTCAAAATAACTTGAAAAATAAAATGTTTTTTCATACAAAGAGTTACTTTTCGACCGATCGTTCCCATGGTAGCTATATGATATTGTGGTCTGATCTTAATATGATTTTGCATATTATGAGGAGTAAAGTAAAACTAATGATTGCCGAGTTTGATCAAGATATCTTGATACACAAAATGTTTTTTCATACAAGAACTTAATTTTCGACCGATGGTTCCCATAGCAGCTATATGATATCGTGGTCCGATCTTAATAGGATTTTGCATATATATGAGAAGCTTGGTAAAACTAATAAATGCCGAGTTTGGTCAAGATATCTTGATAAACAAAATGGTTTATAGGATTTTGCATATATATGAGAGCTTAGTAAACTAATAAATGCCGAGTTGGTCAAGATATCTTGAAAAATAAAATGTTTTTCATACAATAAGTTACTTTTCGACCGATCGTTCCTAACGCAACTATATGATATAGTGGTGCGATCTAAATAGGATTGTTGTATATATATATGAGGAGTAAAGTAAAACTAATAAATGCCGAGTTGGTGAAGATATCTTGAAAAAACAAAATTTTTTTTCATAAAAAATTAATTTTCGACCGATCGTTCATAACGCAGCTATATGATATCGTGGTGCGATCAGAATATGATTATGCATTTATATGAAGCATAGTAAAACTAATAAATGCCGAGTTTGGTCAAGATTGTTGATAAACAAAATGTTTTTCATACAATAAGTTGCTTTTCGACCGATCGTTCCTAACGCAGCTATATGATATAGTGGTTCGATCTAAATAGGATTTTGTATATATATGAGGAGTAAAGTAAAACTAATAAATGCCGAGTTTGGTGAAGATATCTTGAAAAACAAATGTTTTTTCATAAAAAAAATAATTTTCGACCGATTGTTCCTAACGCAGCTATATGATATAGTGGTGCGATCTAAATAGGATTTTCTATATATATGAGTAAGTAAATTAATAATGCCATGCCGATTTTGGTCAAGATATCTTGAAAAATAAAATGTTTTTTCATACAATAAGTTACTTATAGAGTTGGGGTCAAGATATCTTGATAAACAAATGTTTTTTTTTACAAGAACTTAATTTTCGACCGATTGTGTGTGTTTCCCATCCTAATAGGATTTTGCATTTATATGAAGAGCATAGTAAAACCAATAAATGAAGAGCTTGGTCAAGATATCTTGATAAACAAAATGTTTTTTCATACAAAAAGTTACTTTTCGACCGATCGTTTCCCATGCAGCTATATTATACAGTGGTCTGATCTTAATATGATTTTGCATATATATGAGAGTAAAGTAAAACTAATGAATGCCTAGTTTGGTCAAGATATCTTGATAAACAATGTTTTTTCATACAACAACTTAATTTTCGACCGATGGTTCCTATAGCAGCTATATGAATAGTGGTCCGATCTTAATATGATTTAGCATATATATGAGAGTAAAGTAAAACTAATAAATGCCGATTTGGTCAAGATATCTTGATAACACAATGTTTTTTCATACCATAAGTTACTTTTCGACCGATCGTTCCTAACGCAGCTATATGATATAGTGGTGCGATCTAAATAGGATTTTCTATATATATGAGTAAAGTAAAATTAATAATGCCGAGTTGGTCAAGGATACTTGAAAAATAAATGTTTTTTCATACAATAAGTTACTTATAGAGTTTGGTCAAAACAAATGTTTTTTACAAGAAGAACTTAATTTTCGACCGATTGTGTGTGTACCCATCCTAATAGGATTTTGCATTTATATGAAGAGCATAGAAAACTAATAAATGCCGAGTTTGGTCAAGATATCTTGAAAAAAAATGTTTTTTCATACAAAAAGTTACTTTTCGACCGATCGTTCCCATGGCAGCTACATTATATAGTGGTCTGATCTTAATATGATTTTGCATATATATGAGGAGTAAAGTAAAACTAATGAATGCCGAGTTTGGTCAGATATCTTGATAAACAAAATGTTTTTTCATACAACAACTTATTTTCGACCGATGGTTTCCTATAGCAGCTATATTATATCGTGGTCCGATCTTAATAGGATTTGCATATATATGAGAAGCTTAGTAACACTTAAATACCCAGTTTGGATAAGATATCTTGAAAAAAATTTCTCCATACAAAAACTTAATTTTCGAACCGATCGTTCCTAACGCAGCTATATGATATAGTGGTTCGATCTAAATAGGATTTTGTATATATATAGGAGTAAAGTAAACTAATAAATGCCGAGTTTGGTGAAGATATCTGAAAAACAAATGTTTTTTCATAAAAAATTAATTTCGACCGATCGTTTATAACTCAGCTATATGATATCGTGGTGCCATCATAATAGGATTATGCATTTATATAAGAGCATAGTAAAGCTAATAAATGCCGAGTTTGGTCAAGATATCTTGATAAACAAATGTTTTTTCATACAAAAAGTTATTTTCGACCGATCGTTCCTATGGCAGCTATATGATATAGTGGTTCGATGTAAATAGGTTTTTGCATATATATGAGGTGTACAGTAAAACTAATATGTAGATTTGGTCAAGATATCTGAAAATAACATTTTTTCCATACAGAAAGTTATTTTTCGACCGATATCTTAAAACAAAATTTTTTTTCATAAAAAAGTGTTTTTTTGCGACCGATCGTTCCTATGGCAGCTATATGATATAGTGGTCCGATCTTAACAGGATTTTGCATGCATATGAGGAGTATAGTAAAACTAATATGTGCATAGTTTGCTCAAGATATCTTGAAAAACAATATGTTTTTTCATACAACAACTTTTTCGACCGATCGTTCCTATGGCAGCTATATGATATAGTGGTTCGATGTAAATAGGTTTTTGCATATATATGAGGTGTACAGTAAAACTAATAAATGTAGAGTTTGGTCAAGATATCTGAAAAATAACATGTTTTTTTCATACAGAAAGTTATTTTTCGACCGATATCTTAAAAACAAATGTTTTTTCATAAAAAAGTTTTTTTTCGACCGATCGTTCATATGGCAACTGTATGATATATTGGTCCGATCTAAACGGATTTTGCATGCATATGAGGAGTATAGTATAATAAATAAGTGCCGAGTTTGGTCAAGATATCTAATAAACAAAATGTTTTTTCATACAATAACTTAATTTCCACCGATCGTTACTATGGCCGCTATATGTGTATCCGATCTTAAAAGGATTTTGCATATATATATAGATATATACTTGAAAATAAATGTTTTTTCATACAAAAAGTTACTTTTCGACCGATCGTTCCCATGACAGCTACATTATATAGTGGTCTGATCTTAATATGATTTTGCATATAATGAGGAGTAAAGTAAAACTAATGAATGCCGAGTTTGGTCAAGATATCTTGATAAACAAAATGTTTTTTCATACAACAACTTAATTTTCGACCGATGGTTCCTATAGCAGCTATATTATATCGTGGTCCGATCTTAATAGGATTTTGCATATATAAAGAAGCTTAGTAAAACTAATAAATGCCGAGTTTGGATAAGATATCTTGAAAAAAATGTTTCTTCATACAAAAACTTAATTTTCGACCGATCGTTCCTAACGCAGCTATATGATATAGTGGTTCGATCTAAATAGGATTTTGTATATATTGAGAGTAAAGTAAAACTAATATGCCGAGTTTGGTGAAGATATCTGAAAAACAAAATGTTTTTCATAAAAAAATTAATTTTCGACCGATCGTTCATAACGCAGCTATATGATATCGTGGTGCCATCATAATAGGATTATGCATTTATATGAAGAGCATAGTAAAGCTAATAATGCCGAGTTTGGTCAAGATATCTTGATAAACAAAATGTTTTTTCATACAAAAAGTTATTTTTCGACCGATCGTTCCTATGGCAGCTATATGATATAGTGGTCCGATCTTAACAGGATTTTGCATGCATATGAGGATATAGTAAAACTAATATGTGCATAGTTTTGCTCAAGATATCTTGAAAAACAATATGTTTTTTCATACAACTTATTTTCGACCGATCGTTCCTATGGCAGCTATATGATATAGTGGTCCGATGTTAATAGGTTTTGCATATATATGAGGTGTACAGTAAAATTAATAAATGTAGAGTTTGGTCAAGATATCTGAAAAATAAAATGTTTTTTCATACAGAAAGTTATTTTTCGACCGTTATCTTAAAAACAAAATGTTTTTTCATAAAAAAGTTATTTTTCGACCGATCGTTCATATGGCAACTGTATGATATATTGGTCCGATCTTAACAGGATTTTGCATGCATATGAGGAGTATAGTAAATATAATAAGTGCCGAGTTTGGTCAAGATATCTTGATAAACAAAATGTTTTTCATACAATAACTTAATTTTCACCGATCGTTACTATGGCCGCTATATGTGTATCCGATCTTAAAAGGATTGCATATATATATATATATATCTTGAAAAATAAAATGTTTTTTCATACAAAAAGTTACTTTTCGACCGATCGTTCCCATGGCAGCTATATTATATAGTTTCTGATCTTAATGTGATTTTGCATATATATGAGGAGTAAGTAAAACTAATGAATGCCGAGTTTGGTCAAGATATCTTGATAAACAAAATGTTTTTTCATACAAAAAGTTACTTTTCGACCGATCGTTCCAATATCAGCTATATGATATAGTGGTCCGATCTTAATATGATTAGCATATATATGAGGAGTAAAGTAAAACTAATAAATGCCGAGTTGGTCAAGATATCTTGAAAAATAAAATGTTTTTTCATACAAAAAGTTACTTTTCGACCGATCGTTCCAATATCAGCTATATGATATAGTGGTCCGATCTTAATATGATTTAGCATATATATGAGTAAAGTAAAACTATAAAATGCCGAGTTTGGTCAAGATATCTTGATAAACAAAATGTTTTTCATACAATAAGTTACTTTTCGACCGATCGTTCCTAACGCAGCTATATGATATAGTGGTGCGATCTAAATAGGATTTTCTATATATATGAGTAAAGTAAAATTAATAAATGCCGAGTTTGGTCAAGATATCTTGAAAAATAAAATGTTTTTTCATACAATAAGTTACTTATAGAGTTTGGTCAAAACAAAATGTTTTTTTTACAAGAACTTAATTTTCGACCGATTGTGTGTGTACCCATCCTAATAGGATTTTGCATTTATATGAAGAGCATAGAAAACTAATAATGCCGAGTTTGGTCAAGATATCTTGAAAAATAAAATGTTTTTTCATACAAAAGTTACTTTTCGACCGATCGTTCCCATGGCAGCTACATTATATAGTGGTCTGATCTTAATATGATTTTGCATATATATGAGGAGTAAAGTAAAACTAATGAATGCCGAGTTTGGTCAAGATATCTTGATAAAAAATGTTTTTTTTCATACAACAACTTAATTTTCGACCGATGGTTCCTATAGCAGCTATATTATATCGTGGTCCGATCTTAATAGGATTTTGCATATATATGAGAAGCTTAGTAAACTAATAAATGCCGAGTTTGGATAAGATATCTTGAAAAAATGTTTCTTCATACAAAAACTTAATTTTCGACCGATCGTTCCTACGCAGCTATATGATATAGTGGTTCGATCTAAATAGGATTTTGTATATATATGAGGAGTAAAGTAAAACTAATAAATGCCGAGTTTGGTGAAGATATCTTGAAAAACAAAATGTTTTTTCATAAAAAAATTAATTTTCGACCGAGCGTTCATAACGCAGCTATATGATATTGTGGTGCGATCATAATAGGATTATGCATTTATATGAAGAGCATAGTAAAACTAATAAGTGCCGATGTTGGTCAAGATATCTTGATAAACAAAATGATTTTTCATACAAAAAGTTTTTTCGACCGATCGTTCCTATGGCAGCTATATGATATAGTGGTCCGATCTTAACAGGATTTTGCATGCATATGAGGAGTATAGTAAAACTAATATGTGCCTAGTTTGGTCAAAATATCTTGAAAAACAATATGTTTTTTCATACAACACTAATTTTCGACCGATCGTTCCTATGGCAGCTATATGATATAGTGGTCCGATGTTAATAGGTTTTTGCATATATATGAGGTGTACAGTAAAACTAATAAATGTAGAGTTTGGTCAAGATATCTGAAAAATAAAATGTTTTTTTTCATACAAAAGTTTTTTTTCGACCGATATCTGAAAAACAAAATGTTTTTTCATAAATAAAGTTTTTTTCGACCGATCGTTCATATGGCAACTGTGTGATATATTGGTCCGATCTTAACAGGATTTCTTATGTGATTTTGCATATATATGAGGAGTAAAGTAAACTAATAAATGCCGATTTTGGTCAAGATATCTTGATAAACAAAATGTTTTTCATACAAGAACTTCATTTTCGACCGATCGTTCCTAACGCAGCTATATGATATAGTGGTTCGATCTAAATAGGATTTTGTATATATATGAGGAGTTAAGTAAAACTAATAAATGCCGAGTTTGGTCAAGATATCTTGAAAAATAAAATGTTTTTTCATACAAAAGTTACTTTTCGACCGATCGTTCCCATGGCAGCTATATTATATAGTGGTCTGATCTTAATGTGATTTTGCATATATATGAGGAGTAAAGTAAAACTAATAAATGCCGAGTTTGGTGAAGATATCTTGAAAAACAAATGTTTTTTTCATAAAAAAATTAATTTTCGACCGATCGTTCCTAACGCAGCTATATGATATAGTGGTGCGATCTAAATAGGATTTTGTTATATATGAGTAATGTAAAATTAATAAATGCCGAGTTTGGTCAAGATATCTTGAAAATAAAATGTTTTTTCATACAATAAGTTACTTCTAGATTTTGGTCAAGATATCTTGATAAACAAAATGTTTTTTTTTACAAGAACTTAATTTTCGACCGATTGTGTGTGTACCCATCCTAATAGGATTTTGCATTTATATGTAAACATAGTAAAACTAATAAATGCCGATTTGGTCAAGATATCTTAATAATCAAAATGTTTTTTTATACAAAAAGTTACTTTTGACCGATCGTTCCTATGGCAGCTATATGATATAATGGTGCGATCTAAATAGGATTTTGTATATATATGAGGAGTAAAATAAAACTAATAAATGCCGAGTTTGGTCAAAATAACTTGAAAATAAAATGTTTTTCATACAAAAAGTTACTTTTCGACCGATCGTTCCCATGGCAGCTATATGATATTGTGGTCTGATCTTAATATGATTTTGCATATATATGAGGAGTAAAGTAAAACTAATGAATGCCGAGTTTGATCAAGATATCTTGATACACAAAATTTTTTTCATACAAGAACTTTATTTTCGACCGATGGTTCCCATAGCAGCTATATGATATCGTGGTCCGATCTTAATAGGATTTTGCATATATATGAGAAGCTTGGTAAAAACTAATAAATGCCGAGTTTGGTCAAGATATCTTGATAAACAAAATGGTTTATAGGATTTTGCATATATATGAGGAGCTTAGTAAAACTAATAAATGCCGAGTTTGGTCAAGATATCTTGAAAAATAAAATGTTTTTTCATACAATAAGTTACTTTTCGACCGATCGTTCCTAACGCAACTATATGATATAGTGGTGCGATCTAAATAGATTTTGTATATATATGAGTAAAGTAAAATTTTTGGTCAAGATATCTTGAAAAATAAAATGTTTTTCATACAATAAGTTACTTTTCGACCGATCGTTCCTAACGCAACTATATGATATAGTGGTGCGATCTAATGGATTTGTATATATATGAGTAAAGTAAAATTAATAATGCCGAGTTGTCAAGATATCTTGAAAAATAATGTTTTTTCATACAATAAGTTACTTCTAGAGTTTGGTCAGATATCTTGATAAACAAAATTTTTTTTTTTACAAGAACTTAATTTTCGACCGATTGTGTGTGTACCCATCCTAATAGGATTTTGCATTTATATGTAAACATAGTAAAAACTAATAATGGCCGAGTTGGTCAAGATATCTTAATAATCAAAATGTTTTTTCATACAAAAAGTTACTTTTTGACCGATCGTTCCTATGGCAGCTATATGATATAATGTGCGATCTAAATAGGATTTTGTATATATATGAGGAGTAAAATAAAACTAATAAATGCCGAGTTTGGTCAAAATAACTTGAAAATAAAATGTTTTTTTCATACAAAAGTTCTTTTCGACCGATCGTGCCCATGGCAGCTATATGATATTGTGGTCTGATCTTAATATGATTTTGCATATATATGAGGAGTAAACAAAAACTAATGAATGCCGAGTTTGATCAAGATATCTTGATACACAAAATGTTTTTTCATACAAGAACTTAATTTTCGTTCGACCGATGGTTCCCATAGCAGCTATATGATATCGTGGTCCGATCTTAGGATTTTGCATATATATGAGAACTTGGTAAAACTGATAAATGCTGAGTTTGGTCAAGATATCTTGATAAACAAAATGGTTTATATATTTTTGCATATATATGAGGAGCTTAGTAAAACTAATAAATGACAAGTTTGGTCAGATATCTTGATAATCAAATGTTTTTTCATACAAAAAGTTCCATATCGACCGATCGTTCCTATGGCAGCTATATGATATAGTGGTTTTCGATCTAAATTGGATTTTGTATATATATGCGGATAAAGTAAAACTAATAAGTGCCGAGCTTGGTCAAGATATCTTGAAAAACAAAATGTTTTTTCATAAAAATATTAGTTTTCGACCGATCGTTCCTAACGCAGCTATATGATATAGTGGCGCGATCTACATAGGATTTTGTATATATATGAGTAAAGTAAAACTAATAAATGCCGAGTTTGGTCAAGATATCTTGAAAAACAAATGTTTTTTCATACAATAAGTTACTTTTCGACCGATCGTTCCTATGGCAGCTATATGATATAGTGGTGCGATCAAAATAGGATATTGTACATATATTGAGGAGTAAAGTAAAACTTATAAATGACGAGTTTGGTCAAGATATCTTGATAAACAAAAATGTTTTTTCATACAAAAAGTTATTTTTAGACCGATCGTTCCCGTGGCAGCTATATGATATAGTGGTGCGATCAAAATAGGATTTTGTACATATGATGAGTAAGGTAAAATAATAAATGCCGGTTTGGTCAAGATATCTAAAAACAAATGTTTTTTCATACAATAAGATACATTTCGACCGATCGTTCCTATGGCAGCTATATGATATGGTGCGATAAGATAGGATTTTGTACATATATGAGGATACAGTAAAACTAATAAATGCCAAGTTTAGTCAAGATATCTTGGAAAACAAAATGTTTTTTCATAAAAGAACTTAATTTTCAACCGATCGTTCCCGTGGCAGCTATATGATATAGTGTTGCGAACTAAATAGGATTTTGTGTATATATGAGCAAAGTAAAACTAATAAATGCTGAGTTTGGTCAAGATACCTTGAAAAACAATATTTTTTCATACAAAATCTTAATTTTAGAGACCGATCGATCCTATGGCAGCTATATGTGTTAGTGGTCCGATCTTTATAGGATTTTGCATATATATGAGGAGTAAAGTAAAACTAATAAATGTCGAGTTTGGTCAAGATATCTTGAAAAACAAAATGTTTTTTCATAAAAAAAAATAGTTTTCGACCAATCGTTTCCTAACGCAGCTATATGATATAGTGGCGCGATCTAAATAGGATTTTTGTATATATATGAGTAAAGTAAAACTAATAAATGCCGAGTTTGGTCAAGATATCTTGAAAAATAAAATGTTTTTTTTTCATACAATAGTTACTTTTCGACCGATCGTTCCTATGGCAGCTATATGATATAGTGGTGCGATCAAAATAGGATATTGTACATATATGAGGTAAAAGTAAAACTTATAAATGACGAGTTTGGTCAAGATATCTTGATAAACAAAATGTTTTTTCATACAAAAAGTTATTTTTCGACCGATCGTTCCCGTGGCAGCTATATGATATAGTGGTGCGATCAAATAGGATTTTGTACATATATGAGGAGTAAGGTAAAAATAATAAATGCCGAGTTTGGTCAAGATATCTAAAACAAAATGTTTTTTCATACAATAAGTTACATTTCGACCGATCGTTCCTATGGCAGCTATGGATATAGTGGGTGCGATCAAAATAGGATTTGTACATATATGAGGAGTAAAGTAAAACTAATAATGCCAAGTTTAGTCAAGATATCTTAAAAACAAAGTGTTTTTTTCATACAAAACTTAATTTTCGACCGATCGTTCCCGTGGCAGCTATGATATAGTGGTGCGAACTAAATAGGATTTTGTGTATATATGAGCAAAGTAAAACTAATAATGCTGAGTTTGGTCAGATAACTTGAAAAACAATATGTTTTTCATACAAAATCTTAATTTTAGACCGATCGATCCTATGGCAGCTATATGTTATAGTGGTCCGATCTTTTATAGGATTTTGCATATATATGAGGAGTTAAGTAAAATTAATAAATGCCGAGTTTGGTCAAGATATCTTGAAAACAAAATGTTTTTTCATAAAAAAATTAGTTTTCGACGAATCGTTCCTAACGCAGCTAATATGATATAGTGGCGCGATCTAAATAGGATTTTGTATATATGGAGTAAAGTAAGACTAATAAATGCCGAGTTTGGTCAAGATATCTTGTAAAATAAAATGTTTTTTCATACAAAAAGTTACTTTTCGACCGATCGTTCCTATGGCAGCTATATGATATAGTGGTGCGATCAAAATAGGATATTGTACATATATGAGGAGTAATAAAACTTATAAATGACGAGTTTGGTCAAGATATCTTGATAAACAAAATGTTTTTTCATACAAATAGTTATTTTTCGACCGATCGTTCCTATGGCAGCTGTATGATAATGTGGTCCGATCTTAATATGATTTTGCATGAATGTGAGGAGTGTAGTAAAACTAATGTGCCGAGTTTGGTCAAGATATCTTGAAAAATAAAATTTTTTTTCATACAACAACTCAATTTTCGACCGATCGTTCCTATGGCAGCTATATGATATAGTGGTCCGATCTTAATAGGATTTTGCATATATATGAGGAGTTTAGTAAAATAAATAAATGTAGAGTTTGGTCAAGATATCTTGATAAACAAAATGTTTTTTTTTTTACAAGACTAATTTTTTCGACCGATTGTGTGTTTACCCATCCTAATAGGATTTTGCACTTATATGAGAGCATAGTAAAACTACTAAATGCCGAGTTTGGTTAAGATATATTGATAAACAAAATGTTTTTGCATACAAAAAGTTATTTTTTCGACCGATCGTTCCTATGGCAGCTTTATTATATAATGGTCCGATCTTAACAGGATTTTGCATGCATATGATGAGTATAGTAAACTATAAAAGCGCCGAGTTTGGTCAAGATATCTTGAAAAACATATGTTTTTTCATACAACAACTTAATTTTCGACCGATCGTTCCTATGGCAGCTATATGATATAGTGGTCCGATATTAATAGGATTTTGCATATATATAGGTGTACAGTAAAGCTAATAAATGTAGAGTTTGATCAAAACAAAATGTTTTTTTACAATCAAAAGTTATTTTTTTCGAGCGATCCTTCCTATGGCAGCTGTATGATATAGTGGTCCGATCTTAATAGGATTTTGCCTATATATGAGGAGTAAGGTAAAAATAATAAATGCCGAGTTTGGTCAAGATATGTGAAAAACAAAATGTTTTTTCATAGAAAAAGTTAGTTTTCGACCGATATCTGAAAAAACAAAATATTTTTTTATACAAAAGTTATTTTTCGACAGATCGTTCCTATGGCAGCTGTATGACATAGTGGTCCGATCTTAATAGGATTTAGTATATATATTGAGGAGCTTAGTAAAACTAAAAATGCCGAGTTAGGTCAAAATATCTTGATAAACAAAATGTTTTTCCTTATAAAAACTTAATTTTCGACCGATCGTTGCTAGGCGGCTATATAATATAGGGGTCCGATCTTAATAGGATTTTGGCATATATATGAGGTGTACAGTAAAACTAATAAATGTAGAGTTGGTCAAAACAAAATGTTTTTTTTTTACAATCAAAGTTATTTTTCGAGCGATCGTTCCTATGGCAGCTGTATGATATAGTGGTCCGATCTTAATAGGAATTTGCATGCACATGAGGAGCATAGTAAAACTAATAAATGCCGAGTTTGTTCAAGATATCTTGATAAAGAAAATTTTTTCATACAAAATGCTAATTTTCGACCGATCGTTCCCATGGCAGCTATATGATATAGTGGTCCGATCTTAATAGGATTTTGCATATGTATGAGAGTGTAGTAAATTTAATAAATGTAGAGTTTGGTCAAGATATCTTGATAAACAAAATGTTTTTTTTTACAAGAACTTAATTTCGACCGATTGTGTGTTTACCCATCCTAATAGGATTTTGCACTTATATGAAGAGCATAGTAAAACTAATAAATGCCGAGTTTGGTTAAGATATATTGATAAACAAAATGTTTTTGCATACAAAAGTTATTTTCGACCGATCGTTCCTATGGCAGCTATATATATAGTTGGTTCGATCTTAACAGGATTTTGCATGCATATGATGAGTATAGTAAAACTAATAAGCGCCGAGTTTGGTCAGATATCTTGAAAAACAATATGTTTTTTTCATACAACACTTAATTTTCGACCGATCGTTCCCGTGGCAGCTATATGATATAGTGGTGCGATCAAAATAGGATTTTGTACATATATGAGGAGTAAGTAAAATAATAAATGCCGAGTTTGGTCAAGATATCTAAAAACAAAATGTTTTTTCATACCATTAGTTACATTTCGACCGATCGTTCCTATGGCAGCTATATGATTAGTGGTGCGATCAAATAGGATATTGTACATATATGAGAGTAAAGTAAAACTTATAAATGAGAGTTGGTCAAGATATCTTGATAAACAAATGTTTTTTCATACAAAAGTTATTTTTTCGACCGATCGTTCCCGTGGCAGTATATATATAGTGTGCGATCAAATAGGATTTTGTACATATATGAGGAGTAAGGTAAAAATAATAAATGCCGAGTTTGGTCAGATATCTAAAACACAATGTTTTTTCATACAATAAGTTACATTTCGACCGATCGTTCCTATGGCACTATATGATATAGTGGTGCGATCAAAATAGGATTTTGTACATATATGAGGAGTAAAGTAAAACTAATAAATGCCAAGTTTAGTCAAGATATCTTAAAAAACAAAATGTTTTTTCATACAAGAACTTAATTTTCGACCGATCGTTCCCGTGGCAGCTATATGATATAGTGGTGCGTACTAAATAGGATTTGTGTATATATGAGCAAAGTAAAACTAATAAATGCTGAGTTTGGTCAAGATATCTTGAAAAACAAATGTTTTTTCATACAAGAACTCAATTTTCGACCGATCGTTTCCTATGGCAGCTATATGATATAGTGGTCCGATCTTAATAGGATTTGGCATATATATGAGGAGTTTAGTAAAATTAATAAATGTAGAGTTGGTCAAGATATCTTGATAAACAAATGTTTTTTTTTACAAGAAATTAATTTCGACCGATTGTGTGTTTTACCCATCCTAATAGGATTTTGCACTTATATGAAGATCAGTAAAACTAATAAATGCCGAGTTTGGTTAAGATATATTGATAAACAAAATGTTTTTGCATACACAAAGTATTTTTCGACCGATCGTTCCTATGGCAGCTATATTATATATGGTCCGATCTTAACAGGATTTTGCATGCATATGATGAGTATAGTAAAACTAATAAGCGCCGAGTTTGTCAAGATATCTTGAAAAACAATATGTTTTTTCATACAACAACTTAATTTTCGACCGATCGTTCCTATGGCAGCTATATGATATAGTGGTCCGATATTAATAGGATTTTGCATATACATGAGGAGTAAGGTAAGAATAAAAATGCCGATTTGGTCAAAATATCTTGAAAAACATAATGTTTTTCATACAAAAACTTAATTTCGACCGATCGTTCCTATGGCAGCTATATGATTAGTGTTCCGATATTAATAGGATTTGCATATATATGAGGGTACAGTAAAACTATAAATGTAGAGTTTGGTCAAAACCAAATGTTTTTTTACAATCAAAAGTTTATTTTTTCGAGCGATCCTTCCTATGGCAGCTGTATGATGTAGTGTTCCGATCTTAATAGGATTTTGCCTATATATGAGAGTAAGGTAAAAATAATAAATGCCGAGTTTGGTCAAGATATGTGAAAAACAAAATGTTTTTTCATAGAAAAGTTAGTTTTCGACCGATATCTGAAAAACAAAATATTTTTTTTATACAAAAAGTTATTTTTCGACAGATCGTTCCTATGGCAGCTGTATGACATAGTGGTCCGATCTTAATAGGATTTTGCATGCACATGAGGAGCATAGTAAAATTAATAAATGCCGAGGTTGTTCAAGATATCTTGATAAACAAAATGTTTTTTTTCATACAAAATGCTAATGTCGACCGATCGTTCCTATGGCAGCTATATGATATAGTTTCCGATCTTAATAGGATTTAGTATATATATGAGGAGCTTAATAAAACTAAAAATGCCGAGTTATTCAAAATATCTTGATAAACAAAATTTTTTCATACAATAACTTAATTCGACCGATCGTAACTATGGCAGCTATATGATTAGTGGTTCCGATCTTAATAGGATTTTGCATATGATATGAGAAGTATAGTAAACTATAAATGTAAAGTTTGGTCAAGATATCTTGATAAACAAAATGTTTTTTTTTACAAGAACTTAATTTTCGACCGATTGTTTCCTATGGCAGCTATATGATATAGTGTACCTATCCTAATAGTCTTGCATTTATATGAAGAGCACAGTAAAACTAATAAATGCCGAGTTTTGTCAAGATATATTGATAAACAAAATGTTTTTCCTTATAAAACTTAATTTTCGACCGATCGTTGCTATGGCGGCTATATAATATAGGGGTCCGATCTTATAGGGATTTTGCATATATATGAGGTGTACAGTAAAACTAATAAAGATAAAAGTTAGAGTTTTGGTCAAAATATCTGAAAAACAAAATGTTTTTTCATACAAAAAGTTATTTTTCGACCGATCGTTCCTATGGCAGCTGTATTATAGTGGTCCGATCTTAATAGGATTTTGCCTATATATGAGAGTAAGGTAAGAATAAAAAATGCCGAGTTTGGTCAAAATATCTTGAAAAACATAATGTTTTTTCATACAAAAACTTAATTTTCGACCGATCGTTCCTATGGCAGCTATATGATATAGTGGTCCGATATTAATAGGATTTTGCATATATATAGAGTGTACAGTAAAACTAATAAATGTAGAGTTTGGTCAAAACAAAATGTTGTTTTTACAATCAAAGTTATTTTTCGAGCGATCGTTCCTATGGCAGCTGTATGATATAGTGGTCCGATCTTAATAGGAATTTGCATGCACATGAGGAGCATAGTAAAAACTAATAAATGCCGAGTTTGTTCAAGATATCTTGATAAAGAAAATGTTTTTTTTCATACAAAATGTCTAATTTTCGACCGATCGTTCCCATGGCAGCTATATGATTAGTGGTCCGATCTTAATAGGATTTTGCATATGTATGAGGAGTTTAGTAAAATTAATAAATGTAGAGTTTGGTCAAGATATCTTGATAAACAAAATGTTTTTTTTTACAAGAACTTAATTTCGACCGATTGTGTGTTTACCCATCCTAATAGATTTTTGCACTTATATGAAGAGCATAGTAAACTAATAAATGCCGAGTTTGGTTAAGATATATTGATAAACAAAATGTTTTTGCATACAAAAGTTATTTTTCGACCGATCGTTCCTATGGCAGCTATATTATAGGTGGTCCGATCTTAACAGGATTTTGCATGCATATGAGAATAGTAAAACTAATAAGCGCCGATTTTGGTCAAGATATTGAAAAACAATATGTTTTTTCATACAACAACTTAATTTTCGACCGATCGTTCCCGTGGCAGCTATATGATATAGTGGTGCGATCAAATAGGATTTTGTACATATATGAGGAGTAAGGTAAAAATAATAATGCCGAGTTTGGTCAAGATATCTAAAAACAAATTTTTTTTCATACAATAGTTACATTTCGACCGATCGTTCCTATGGCAGCTATATGATATAGTGGTGCGTTCAAATAGGATATTGTACATATATGAGGATAAAAAAGTAAGACTTATAAATGACGAGTTTTGGTCAAGATATCTTGATAAACAATGTTTTTTCATACAAAAAGTTATTTTTCGACCGATCGTTCCCGTGGCAGCTATATGATATAGTGGTGCGATCAAAATAGGATTTTGTACATATATGAGGAGTAAGGTAAAATAATAAATGCCGAGTTTGGTCAAGATATCTAAAACAAAATGTTTTTTCATACAATAAGTTACATTTCGACCGATCGTTCCTATGGCAGCTATATGTATAGTGGTGCGATCAAAATAGGATTTTGTACATATATGAGGAGTAAAGTAAAACTAATAAATGCCAAGTTTAGTCAAGATATCTTGAAAACAAAATGTTTTTCATACAAGAACTTAATTTTCGACGAATCGTTCCTAGCGCAGCTATATGATATAGTGCGCGATCTAATAGGATTTTGTATATATATGAGTAAAGTAAAACTAATAAATGCCGAGTTTGGTCAAGATATCTTGAAAAATAAATGTGTTTTTTCATACATAAGTTACTTTTCGACCGATCGTTCCTATGGCGCTATATGATATAGTGGTGCGATCAAAATAGGATATTGTACATATATGAGGAGTAAGTAAAACTTATAAATGACGAGTTTTGTCAAGATATCTTGATAACAAAATTTTTTTCATACAAATAGTTATTGTTCGACCGATCGTTCCTATGGCAGCTGTATGATAATGTGTCCGATCTTAATATGATTTTGCATGAATGTGAGGAGTGTAGTAAAACTAATGTGCCGAGTTTGGTCAAGATATCTTGAAAAATAAATTGTTTTTTCATACAACAACTCAATTTCGACCGATCGTTCCTATGGGCAGCTATATGATATAGTGGTCCGATCTTAATAGGATTTTGCATATATATGAGGAGTTTAGTAAAATTAATAAATGTAGAGTTTGTTCAGATATCTTGATGAACAAAATGTTTTTTTTTACAAGAACTTAATTTCGACCGATTGTGTGTTTACCCATCCTAATGGATTTTGCTCTTATATGAAGAGCATAGTAAAACTAATAAATGCCGAGTTTGGTTAAGATATATTGATAAACAAAATGTTTTTTGCATACAAAAAGTTATTTTTCGACCGATCGTTCCTATGGCAGCTATATAATATAGTGGTCCGATCTTAACAGGATTTTGCATGCATTGAGTATAGTAAAACTAATGAGCGCCGAGTTTGGTCAAGATATCTTGAAAAACAATATGTTTTTTTCATACCAACTTAATTTTCGACCGATCGTTCCTATGGCAGCTATATGATATAGTGGTCCGATATTAATAGGATTTTGCATATATATGAGGTGTACAGTAAAGCTAATAATGTAGAGTTTGATCAAAACAAAATGTTTTTTTTACAATCAAAAGTTATTTTTTCGAGCGATCCTTCTATGCAGCTGTATTATATAGTGTCCGATCTTAATAGGATTTTGCCTATATATGAGGAGTAAGGTAAAAATAATAAATGCCGAGTTTGGTCAAGATATGTGAAAACAAAATGTTTTTTCATAGAAAAAGTTATTTTCGACCGATATCTGAAAAACAAATATTTTTTTATACAAAAAATTATTTTTCGACAGATCGTTCCTATGGCAGCTGTATGACATAGTGGTCCTATCTTAATAGGATTTTGCATGCACATGAGGAGCATAGTAAAACTAATAAATGCCGAGTTTGTTCAAGATATCTTGATAAACAAAATGTTTTTTTTTACAAGAGTTAGGTCAAAATATCTTGATAAACAAAATGTTTTTATACAATAACTTAATTTCGACCGATCGTAACTATGGCAGCTATATGATATAGTGGTCCGATCTTAATAGGATTTTGCATATGTATGAGAAGTATAGTAAAACTAATAAATGTAAAGTTTGGTCAAGATATCTTGATAAACAAAATGTTTTTTTTTACAAGAACTTAATTTTCGACCGATTGTTCCTATGGCAGCTATATGATATAGTGTACCTATCCTAATAGGTCTTGCATTTATATGAAGAGCATAGTAAAACTAATAAATGCCGAGTTTGGTCAAGATATATTGATAAACAAAATGTTTTTTCCTTATAAAAACTTAATTTTCGACCGATCGTTGCTATGGCGGCTATATAATATAGGGGTCCGATCTTAATAGGATTTTGCATATATATGAGGTGTACAGTAAAACTAATAAAGATAAAGTAGAGTTTGGTCAAATATCTGAAAAACAAAATGTTTTTTCATACAAAAGTTATTTTTCGACCGATCGTTCCTATGGCAGCTGTATGATATAGTGGTCCGATCTTAATAGGATTTTGCCTATATATGAGGAGTAAGGTAAGAATAAAAAATGCCGAGTTTGGTCAAATATCTTGAAAAACATAATGTTTTTTCATACAAAAACTTAATTTTCGACCGATCGTTCCTATGGCAGCTATATGATATAGTGGTCCGATATTAATAGGATTTTGCATATATATGAGGTGTACAGTAAAACTAATAAATGTAGAGTTTGGTCAAAACAAAATGTTTTTTGTACAATCAAAGTTATTTTTCGAGCGATCGTTCCTATGGCAGCTGTATGATATAGTGGTCCGATCTTAATAGGAATTTGCATGCACATGAGGAGCATAGTAAAACTAATAAATGCCGAGTTTGTTCAAGATATCTTGATAAAGAAAATGTTTTTTCATACAAAATGCTAATTTTCGACCGATCGTTCCCATGGCAGCTATATGATATAGTGGTCCGATCTTAATAGGATTTTGCATATGTATGAGGAGTTTAGTAAAATTAATAAATGTAGAGTTTGGTCAAGATATCTTGATAAACAAAATGTTTTTTTTTACAAGAACTTAATTTCGACCGATTGTGTGTTTACCCATCCTAATAGGATTTTGCACTTATATGAAGAGCATAGTAAAACTAATAAATGCCGAGTTTGGTTAAGATATATTAATAAACAAAATGTTTTTGCATACAAAAAGTTATTTTTCGACCGATCGTTCCTATGGCAGCTATATTATATAGTGGTCCGATCTTAACAGGATTTTGCATGCATATGATGAGTATAGTAAAACTAATAAGCGCCGAGTTTGGTCAAGATATCTTGAAAAACAATATGTTTTTTCATACAACAACTTAATTTTCGACCGATCGTTCCCGTGGCAGCTATATGATATAGTGGTGCGATCTAAATAGGATTTTGTACATATATGAGGAGTAAGGTAAAAATAATAAATGCCGAGTTTGGTCAAGATATCTAAAAACAAAATGTTTTTTTCATACAATAAGTTACATTTCGACCGATCGTTCCTATGGCAGCTATATGATATAGTGGTGCGTTCAAATAGGATATTGTACATATATGAGGAGTAAAGTAAAACTTATAAATGACGAGTTTGGTCAAGATATCTTGATAAACAAAATGTTTTTTCATACAAAAAGTTATTTTTCGACCGATCGTTCCCGTGGCAGCTTATGATATAGTGGTGCGATCAAAATAGGATTTTGTACATATATGAGGAGTAAGGTAAAAATAATAAATGCCGAGTTTGGTCAAGATATCTAAAAAAAAATGTTTTTTCATACAATAAGTTACATTTCGACCGATCGTTCCTATGGCAGCTATATGATATAGTGGTGCGATCAAAATAGGATTTGTACATATATGAGGAGTAAAGTAAAACTAATAAATGCCAAGTTTAGTCAAGATATCTTGAAAAACAAAATGTTTTTTTCATACAAGAACTTAATTTTCGACGAATCGTTCCTAGCGCAGCTATATGATATAGTGGCGCGATCTAAATAGGATTTTGTATATATATGAGTAAAGTAAAACTAATAAATGCCGAGTTTGGTCAAGATATCTTGAAAAATAAATGTTTTTTCATACAATAAGTTACTTTTCGACCGATCGTTCCTATGGCAGCTATATGATATAGTGGTGCGATCAAAATAGGATATTGTACATATATGAGGAGTAAAGTAAACTTATAAATGACGAGTTTGGTCAAGATATCTTGATAAACAAATGTTTTTTCATACAAATAGTTATTTTTCGACCGATCGTTCCTATGGCAGCTGTATGAAATGTGGTCCGATCTTAATATGATTTTGCATGAATGTGAGGAGTGTAGTAAAACTAATGTGCCGAGTTTGGTCAAGATATCTTGAAAATAAAAGTTTTTTCATACAACAACTCAATTTTCGACCGATCGTTCCTATGGCAGCTATATGATATAGTGGTCCGATCTTAATAGGATTTTGCATATATATGAGGAGTTTAGTAAAATTAATAAATGTAGAGTTTGTTCAAGATATCTTGATAAACAAAATGTTTTTTTTTACAAGAACTTAATTTCGACCGATTGTGTGTTTACCCATCCTAATAGGATTTTGCACTTATATGAAGAGCATAGTAAAACTAATAAATGCCGAGTTTGGTCAAGATATCTTGAAAACAATATGTTTTTTCATACAACAACTTAATTTTCGACCGATCGTTCCTATGGCAGCTATATGATATAGTGGTCCGATATTAATAGGATTTTGCATATATATGAGGAGTAAGGTAAGAATAAAAAATGCCGAGTTTGGTCAAAATATCTTGAAAAACATAATGTTTTTTCATACAAAACTTAATTTTCGACCGATCGTTCCTATGGCAGCTATATGATATAGTGGTCCGATATTAATAGGATTTTGCATATATATGAGGTGTACAGTAAAACTAATAAATGTAGAGTTTGGTCAAAACAAAATGTTTTTTTTACAATCAAAAGTTATTTTTCGAGCGATCCTTCCTATGGCAGCTGTATGATGTAGTGTTCCGATCTTAATAGGATTTTGCCTATATATGAGGAGTAAGGTAAAATAATAAATGCCGAGTTTGGTCAAGATATGTGAAAAACAAAATGTTTTTTCATAGAAAAAGTTAGTTTTCGACCGATATCTGAAAAACAAAATATTTTTTTATACAAAAAGTTATTTTTCGACAGATCGTTCCTATGGCAGCTGTATGACATAGTGGTCCGATCTTAATAGGATTTTGCATGCACATGAGGAGCATAGTAAAATTAATAAATGCCGAGGTTGTTCAAGATATCTTGATAAACAAAATGTTTTTTCATACAAAATGCTAATTTCGACCGATCGTTCCTATGGCAGCTATATGATATAGTGGTCCGATCTTAATAGGATTTAGTATATATATGAGGAGCTTAATAAAACCAAAATGCCGAGTTAGGTCAAAATATCTTGATAAACAAAATGTTTTTCATACAATAACTTAATTTCGACCGATCGTAACTATGGCAGCTATATGATATAGTGGTCCGATCTTAATAGGATTTTGCATATGTATGAGAAGTATAGTAAAACTAATAAATGTAAAGTTTGGTCAAGATATCTTGATAAACAAAATGTTTTTTTTTACAAGAACTTAATTTTCGACCGATTGTTCCTATGGCAGCTATATGATATAGTGTACCTATCCTAATAGGTCTTGCATTTATATGAAGAGCATAGTAAAACTAATAAATGCCGAGTTTGGTCAAGATATATTGATAAACAAAATGTTTTTCCTTATAAAAACTTAATTTTCGACCGATCGTTGCTATGGCGGCTATATAATATAGGGGTCCGATCTTAATAGGATTTTGCATATATATGAGGTGTACAGTAAAACTAATAAAGATAAAGTAGAGTTTGGTCAAATATCTGAAAAACAAAATGTTTTTCATACAAAAAGTTATTTTTCGACCGATCGTTCCTATGGCAGCTGTATGATATAGTGGTCCGATCTTAATAGGATTTTGCCTATATATGAGGAGTAAGGTAAGAATAAAAAATGCCGAGTTTGGTCAAAATATCTTGAAAAACATAATGTTTTTTCATACAAAAACTTAATTTTCGACCGATCGTTCCTATGGCAGCTATATGATATAGTGGTCCGATATTAATAGGATTTTGCATATATATGAGGTGTACAGTAAAACTAATAAATGTAGAGTTTGGTCAAAACAAAATGTTTTTTTACAATCAAAGTTATTTTTCGAGCGATCGTTCCTATGGCAGCTGTATGATATAGTGGTCCGATCTTAATAGGAATTTGCATGCACATGAGGAGCATAGTAAAACTAATAAATGCCGAGTTTGTTCAAGATATCTTGATAAAGAAAATGTTTTTTCATACAAAATGCTAATTTTCGACCGATCGTTCCCATGGCAGCTATATGATATAGTGGTCCGATCTTATAGGATTTTGCATATGTATGAGGAGTTTAGTAAAATTAATAAATGTAGAGTTTGGTCAAGATATCTTGATAAACAAAATGTTTTTTTTTACAAGAACTTAATTTCGACCGATTGTGTGTTTACCCATCCTAATAGGATTTTGCACTTATATGAAGAGCATAGTAAAACTAATAAATGCCGAGTTTGGTTAAGATATATTGATAAACAAAATGTTTTTGCATACAAAAAGTTATTTTTCGACCGATCGTTCCTATGGCAGCTATATTATATAGTGGTCCGATCTTAACAGGATTTTGCATGCATATGATGAGTATAGTAAAACTAATAAGCGCCGAGTTTGGTCAAGATATCTTGAAAAACAATATTTTTTCATACAACAACTTAATTTTCGACCGATCGTTCCCGTGGCAGCTATATGATATAGTGGTGCGATCAAAATAGGATTTTGTACATATATGAGAGAGTAAGGTAAAAATAATAAATGCCGAGTTTGGTCAAGATATCTAAAAACAAATGTTTTTTCATACAATAAGTTACATTTCGACCGATCGTTCCTATGGCAGCTATATGATATAGTGGTGCGTTCAAAATAGGATATTGTACATATATGAGGAGTAAAGTAAGACTTATAAATGACGAGTTTGGTCAAGATATCTTGATAAACAAAATGTTTTTTCATACAAAAAGTTATTTTTCGACCGATCGTTCCCGTGGCAGCTATATGATATAGTGGTGCGATCAAAATAGGATTTTGTACATATATGAGGAGTAAGGTAAAAATAATAAATGCCGAGTTTGGTCAAGATATCTAAAACAAAATGTTTTTTCATACAATAAGTTACATTTCGACCGATCGTTCCTATGGCAGCTATATGATATAGTGGTGCGATCAAAATAGGATTTTGTTCATATATGAGGAGTAAAGTAAAACTAATAAATGCCAAGTTTAGTCAAGATATCTTGAAAAACAAAATGTTTTTTCATACAAGAACTTAATTTTCGACGAATCGTTCCTAGCGCAGCTATATGATATAGTGGCGCGATCTAAATAGGATTTTGTATATATATGAGTAAGTAAAACTAATAAATGCCGAGTTTGGTCAAGATATCTTGAAAAATAAAATGTTTTTTCATACAATAAGTTACTTTTCGACCGATCGTTCCTATGGCAGCTATATGATATAGTGGTGCGATCAAAATAGGATATTGTACATATATGAGGAGTAAAGTAAAACTTATAAATGACGAGTTTGGTCAAGATATCTTGATAAACAAAATGTTTTTTCATACAAATAGTTATTGTTCGACCGATCGTTCCTATGGCAGCTGTATGATAATGTGGTCCGATCTTAATATGATTTTGCATGAATGTGAGGAGTGTAGTAAAACTAATGTGCCGAGTTTGGTCAAGATATCTTGAAAAATAAAATGTTTTTTCATACAACAACTCAATTTTCGACCGATCGTTCCTATGGCAGCTATATGATATAGTGGTCCGATCTTAATAGGATTTTGCATATATATGAGGAGTTTAGTAAAATTAATAAATGTAGAGTTTGTTCAAGATATCTTGATAAACAAAATGTTTTTTTTTACAAGAACTTAATTTCGACCGATTGTGTGTTTACCCATCCTAATAGGATTTTGCACTTATATGAAGAGCATAGTAAAACTAATAAATGCCGAGTTTGGTTAAGATATATTGATAAACAAAATGTTTTTGCATACAAAAGATATTTTTCGACCGATCGTTCCTATGGCAGCTATATTATATAGTGGTCCGATCTTAACAGGATTTTGCATGCATATGATGAGTATAGTAAAACTAATGAGCGCCGAGTTTGGTCAAGATATCTTGAAAAAACAATATGTTTTTTCATACAACAACTTAATTTTCGACCGATCGTTCCTATGGCAGCTATATGATATAGTGGTCCGATATTAATAGGATTTTGCATATATATGAGGTGTACAGTAAAGCTAATAAATGTAGAGTTTGATCAAAACAAAATGTTTTTTTTACAATCAAAAAGTTATTTTTCGAGCGATCCTTCCTATGGCAGCTGTATTATATAGTGGTCCGATCTTAATAGGATTTTGCCTATATATGAGGAGTAAGGTAAAAATAATAATGCCGAGTTTGGTCAAGATATGTGAAAAACAAAATGTTTTTTCATAGAAAAAGTTAGTTTTCGACCGATATCTGAAAAACAAAATATTTTTTATACAAAAAGTTATTTTTCGACAGATCGTTCCTATGGCAGCTGTATGACATAGTGGTCCGATCTTAATAGGATTTTGCATGCACATGAGGAGCATAGTAAAACTAATAAATGCCGAGTTTGTTCAAGATATCTTGATAAACAAAATGTTTTTTTTTACAAGAACTTAATTTTCGACCGGTTGTTCCTAAGGCAGCTATATGATATAGTGTACCTATCCTAATAGGTCTTGCATTATATGAAGAGTTAGGTCAAAATATCTTGATAAACAAAATGTTTTTCATACAATAACTTAATTTCGACCGATCGTAACTATGGCAGCTATATGATATAGTGGTCCGATCTTAATAGGATTTTGCATATGTATGAGAAGTATAGTAAAACTAATAAATGTAAAGTTTGGTCAAGATATCTTGATAAACAAGATGTTTTTTTTTACAAGAACTTAATTTTCGACCGATTGTTCCTATGGCAGCTATATGATATAGTGTACCTATCCCAATAGGTCTTGCATTTATATGAAGAGCATAGTAAAACTAATAAATGCCGAGTTTGGTCAAGATATATTGATAAACAAAATGTTTTTCCTTATAAAAACTTAATTTTCGACCGATCGTTGCTATGGCGGCTATATAATATAGGGGTCCGATCTTAATAGGATTTTGCATATATATGAGGTGTACAGTAAAACTAATAAAGATAAAGTAGAGTTTGGTCAAAATATCTGAAAAACAAAATTTTTTCATACAAAAAGTTATTTTTCGACCGATCGTTCCTATGGCAGCTGTATGATATAGTGGTCCGATCTTAATAGGATTTTGCCTATATATGAGGAGTAAGGTAAGAATAAAAAATGCCGAGTTTGGTCAAAATATCTTGAAAAACATAATGTTTTTTCAAACAAAAACTTAATTTTCGACCGATCGTTCCTATGGCAGCTATATATATAGTGGTCCGATATTAATAGGATTTTGCATATATATGAGGTGTACAGTAAAACTAATAAATGTAGAGTTTGGTCAAAACAAAATGTTTTTTTTACAATCAAAGTTATTTTTCGAGCGATCGTTCCTATGGCAGCTGTATGATATAGTGGTCCGATCTTAATAGGAATTTGCATGCACATGAGGAGCATAGTAAAACTAATAAATGCCGAGTTTGTTCAAGATATCTTGATAAAGAAATGTTTTTTCATACAAAATGCTAATTTTCGACCGATCGTTCCCATGGCAGCTATATGATATAGTGGTCCGATCTTAATAGGATTTTGCATATGTATGAGGAGTTTAGTAAAATAATAAATGTAGAGTTTGGTCAAGATATCTTGATAAACAAATGTTTTTTTTTACAAGAACTTAATTTCGACCGATTGTGTGTTTACCCATCCTAATAGGATTTTGCACTTATATGAAGAGCATAGTAAAACTAATAAATGCCGAGTTTGGTTAAGATATATTGATAAACAAAATGTTTTTGCATACAAAAAGTTATTTTTCGACCGATCGTTCCTATGGCAGCTATATTATATAGTAGTCCGATCTTAACAGGATTTTGCATGCATATGATGAGTATAGTAAAACTAATAAGCGCCGAGTTTGGTCAAGATATCTTGAAAAACAATATGTTTTTTCATACAACAACTTAATTTTCGACCGATCGTTCCCGTGGCAGCTATATGATATAGTGGTGCGATCAAAATAGGATTTGTACATATATGAGGAGTAAGGTAAAAATAATAAATGCCGAGTTTGGTCAAGATATCTAAAAACAAAATGTTTTTTCATACAATAAGTTACATTTCGACCGATCGTTCCTATGGCAGCTATATGATATAGTGGTGCGTTCAAAATAGGATATTGTACATATATGAGGAGTAAAGTAAAACTTATAAATGACGAGTTTGGTCAAGATATCTTGATAAACAAAATGTTTTTTCATACAAAAAGTTATTTTTCGACCGATCGTTCCCGTGGCAGCTATATGATATAGTGGTGCGATCAAAATAGGATTTTGTACATATATGAGGAGTAAGGTAAAAATAATAAATGCCGAGTTTGGTCAAGATATCTAAAAACAAAATGTTTTTTCATACAATAAGTTACATTTCGACCGATCGTTCCTATGGCAGCTATATGATATAGTGGTGCGATCAAAATAGGATTTTGTACATATATGAGGAGTAAAGTAAAACTAATAAATGCCAAGTTTAGTCAAGATATCTTGAAAAACAAAATGTTTTTTCATACAAGAACTTAATTTTCGACGAATCGTTCCTAGCGCAGCTATATGATATAGTGGCGCGATCTAAATAGGATTTTGTATATATATGAGTAAAGTAAAACTAATAAATGCCGAGTTTGGTCAAGATATCTTGAAAAATAAAATGTTTTTTCATACAATAAGTTACTTTTCGACCGATCGTTCCTATGGCAGCTATATGATATAGTGGTGCGATCAAAATAGGATATTGTACATATATGAGGAGTAAAGTAAAACTTATAAATGACGAGTTTGGTCAAGATATCTTGATAAACAAAATGTTTTTTCATACAAATAGTTATTTTTCGACCGATCGTTCCTATGGCAGCTGTATGATAATGTGGTCCGATCTTAATATGATTTTGCATGAGTGTGAGGAGTGTAGTAAAACTAATGTGCCGAGTTTGGTCAAGATATCTTGAAAAATAAAATGTTTTTTCATACAACAACTCAATTTTCGACCGATCGTTCCTATGGCAGCTATATGATATAGTGGTCCGATCTTAATAGGATTTTGCATATATATGAGGAGTTTAGTAAAATTAATAAATGTAGAGTTTGTTCAAGATATCTTGATAAACAAAATGTTTTTTTTTACAAGAACTTAATTTCGACCGATTGTGTGTTTACCCATCCTAATAGGATTTTGCACTTATATGAAGAGCATAGTAAAACTAATAAATGCCGAGTTTGGTTAAGATATATTGATAAACAAAATGTTTTTGCATACAAAAAGTTATTTTTCGACCGATCGTTCCTATGGCAGCTATATTATATAGTGGTCCGATCTTAACAGGATTTTGCATGCATATGATGAGTATAGTAAAACTAATGAGCGCCGAGTTTGGTCAAGATATCTTGAAAAACAATATGTTTTTTCATACAACAACTTAATTTTCGACCGATCGTTCCTATGGCAGCTATATGATATAGTGGTCCGATATTAATAGGATTTTGCATATATATGAGGTGTACAGTAAAGCTAATAAATGTAGAGTTTGATCAAAACAAAATGTTTTTTTTACAATCAAAAAGTTATTTTCGAGCGATCCTTCCTATGGCAGCTGTATTATATAGTGGTCCGATAGGATTTTGCCTATATATGAGGAGTAAGGTAAAAATAATAAATGCCGAGTTTGGTCAAGATATGTGAAAAACAAAATGTTTTTTCATAGAAAAAGTTAGTTTTCGACCGATATCTGAAAAACAAAATATTTTTTTATACAAAAAGTTATTTTTCGACAGATCGTTCCTATGGCAGCTGTATGACATAGTGGTCCGATCTTAATAGGATTTTGCATGCACATGAGGAGCATAGTAAAACTAATAAATGCCGAGTTTGTTCAAGATATCTTGATAAACAAAATGTTTTTTTTTACAAGAACTTAATTTTCGACCGGTTGTTCCTAAGGCAGCTATATGATATAGTGGTCCGATATTAATACAGTAAAACTAATAAATGTAGAGTTTGGTCAAAACAAAATGTTGTTTTTACAATCAAAGTTATTTTTCGAGCGATCGTTCCTATGGCAGCTGTATTATATAGTGGTCCGATCTTAATAGGAATTTGCATGCACATGAGCAGCATAGTAAAACTAATAAATGCCGAGTTTGTTCAAGATATCTTGATAAACAAAATGTTTTTTATATAAAAAGTTAATTTTCGACCGATCGTTCCTATGGCAGCTATATGATATCGGGGTCCGATCTTAATATGATTTTGCATATATATGAGGAGATAGTAAAACTATTAAATGACGAGTTTAGTCAAGATATCTTGATAAAAAAATATTTTTTCATATAAAAAGTTAATTTTCGACCGATCGTTCCTATGGCAGCTATATGATATAGTGCTCCGATCTTAATAGGATTTTGCATATATATGAGGAGTAAAGTAAATCTAATAAATGCCTAGTTTGGTCAAGATATCTTGGAAAACAAAATGTTTTTTCATACATGAATCTACTTTTCACTAGATCGTTCCTATGTCAGCTATATGATATAGTGGTCAGATCTTAATATACTTTTGCCTATATATGAAGAGAAAAGTAAAACTCATGAATGCCGACGTTGGTCAAGATATCTTGAAAAACAAAATGCTTTTTTATAAAAAAACTAGTTCGCATAGAAAAAGACAGACGAACAGACGGACAGACGGACATAGATATATCGACACGGCTGTTGATGCTGATCAAGAATATATACACTTTACGATATCGGAGATGTCTCCTTCTATGCATTACGCATTTCATGACAAAATTATAATACCCTCTGCAAGGGTATACAAAATGCGGAGTTTCGTAAAGATATCTTGATAAACAAAATGTTTTTTCATACAAGAACTTAATTTTCGACCGATCGTTCTATGGCAGCTATATGATATCGTGGTCCGATCTTAATAGGATTTTTCATATATATGAGGAGCATAGTAAAACTAATAAATGCCGAGTTTGGGTAAGATATCTTGATAAACAAAATGTTATATCATATATGGCAGGTTTTGACATATGTGCTGTGTGCAACAGAAAGAGGCAGTTCTGCAAAGTTTCATTAAGAAAGCTTTAAAACTGAGGTACTAGTTCGCATAGAAAAAGACAGACGAACAGACAGACAGACGGACATGGCTATATCGACACGGCTTTTGATGCTGATCAAGAATATATATACATTATGATATCGGAGATGTCTCCTTCTATGCGTTGCATTTCACGAAAAAAATTATAATACCCTCTGCAAGGGTATAATAAAAGCCGAGTTTGCTCAAGATATCTTGAAAAACAAAATATTTTTTCATACAAGAATCAACTTTTCACCAGATCATTCCTTTGTCAGCTATATGATATAGTGGTCCGATCTTAATAGGATGTTTCAAATGTATGAGGAGTATAGTAAAATTAATAAATGCCGAGTTTGGACCAGATATCTTGATAAAAAAAATGTTTTTTCATTCAAAAACTTAATTTTCGACCGATCGTTCATGTGGCAGCTATATGATATAGTAGTCAGCTCTGAATAGGATATTTCATATATATGAAAAGCATAGTAAAACTAATAAATGCCGAGTTTGGGTAAGATATTTGATAAACAAAATGTTATATTATAGAAAAACTTAATTTCGACCAATCGTTCCTATGGCAGCTATATGATATAGTGGTCCGATCCAGCTGGTTTTGACATATGTGCTGTGTGTAACAGAAAGAGGGAGTTCTGCAAAGTTTCATTAAGAAAGCTTTAAAACTGAGGGACTATAGCGACTCGGCTGTTGATGCCGATCAAGAATATTTATACTTTATGAGATCGGAGATGTCTCCTTCTATGCGTTACGCTTTTCACGAAAAAATTATAATACCCTCTGCAAGGGTATAATAAATGCTGAGTTTGGTCAGGTATCTTAAAAACAAAATTTTATTTCATACATGAATCTACTTTTCACCAGATCATTCCTTTGTCAGCTATATGATATAGTGGTCCAATCTAATAGGATTTTGCAGATGTATGAGGAGTATATTAAAATTAATAAATGTAAAGTTTGGTCAAGATATCTTGATAAACAAAATATTTTTTCATACAAGGACTTAATTTTCGACCGATTGTTCCTAAGGCAGCTATATGATATAGTGGTCCGATCCAGCTGGTTTTGACATATGTGCTGTGTGCAACAGAAAGAGGGAGTTCTGCAAAGTTTCATTAAGAAAGCTTTAAGACTGAGGGACTATATCGACTTGGCTGTTGATGCTGATCAAGAATATATATACTTTATGAGATCGGAGATGTCTCCTTCTATGCGTTACGCATTTCACGACAAAATTATAATACCCTCTGCAAGGGTATAATAAATGCCGAGTTTTCTCAAGATATCTTGATAAACAAAATGTTTTTCATACAAGAACTTAATTTTCGACCGATCGTTCTATGGCAGCTATATGATATCGTGGTCCGCTCTTAATAGGATTTTGCATATATATGAGGAGATAGTAAAACTATTAAATGACTAGTTTGCTCAAGATATCTTGATAAACAAATTATTTTTTCATATAAAAAGTTAATTTTCGACCGATCGTTCCTATGGCAGCTATATGATATAGTAGTCCGATCTTAATAGAATTTTGCATGCATATGAGGAGTATAGTAAACCTAATAAATGCCTAGTTTGGTCAAGATATCTTGAAAAATAGAATGTTTTTTCATACAAAAACTTAATTTTCCACCAATCGATCCTATGGCAGTTATATGATATAGTGGTCCGATCTTAATATTATTTTGCATGTATATGAGGAGTAAAGTAAAACTAATAAATGCCGAGTTTGGTCAGATATCTAGAAAAACAAAATGTTTTTTCATACAAAAACATAATTTCCGACCGATCGTTCCTATGACAGCTTTATGATATAGTGGTCCGATCCAGCTGGGTTTCAGATATGTGCTGCGTGCAACAGAAAGAGGGACTTCTGCACAATTTCATTAAGATAGCTTTAAAACTGAGAGACTAGTTCGCATAGAAACAGACAGACGGGCAGACGGACATGGCTCTATCGACTCGACTGTTGATGCTGATGAAGAATATATATACTTTATGGGATCGGAGATGTCTCCTTCTATGCGTTACGCATTTCACGACAAAATTATAATTCCCTCTGCAAGGGTATAATATATGTAGAGTTTCGTCAAGATATCTTGAAAAACAAAATATTTTTTCATACAAGAATCAACTTTTCACCAGATCATTCCTTTGTCAGCTATATGATATAGTGGTCCGTTCTTAATAGGATTTTTAAAATGTATGAGGAGTATAGTAAAATTAATAAATGACGAGTTTGGACAAGATATCTTGATAAAAAATTGTTTTTTCATACAAAAACTTAATTTTCGACCGATCGTTCCTGTGGCAGCTATATGATATAGTGGTCAGCTCTGAATAGGACTTTTCATATATATGAGGAGCATAATAAAACTAATAAATACCGAGTTTGGTCAAGATATCTTGAAAAATAGAATGTTTTTCATACAAAAACTTAATTTTCCACCAATCGATCCTATGGCAGTTATGTGATATAGTGGTCCGATCTTAATATTATTTTGCATATATATGAGGAGTAAAGTAAAACTAATAAATGCCGAGTTTGGTCAGATATCTTGAAAAACAAAATGTTTTTTTCATACAAGAACATAATTTCCGACCGATCGTTGTATGGCAGCTATATGATATCGTGGTCCGATCTTAATAGGATTTTGCATATATATGAGGAGATAGTAAAACTATTAAATGACGAGTTTAGTCAAGATATCTTGATAAAAAAATATTTTTTCATATAAAAAGTTAATTTTCGACCGATCGTTCCTATGGCAGCTATATGATATTGTGGTCCGATCTTAATATTATTTTGCATATATATTAGGAGTAAAGTAAAACTAATAAATGCCAGGTTTGGTCAGATATCTTGAAAAACAAAATGATTTTTCATTCAAAAACTTAATTTCCGATCGATCGTTCCTATGGCAGCTATATGATATAGTGGTCCGATCCAGCTGGGTTTCACATATGTGCTGCGTGCAACATAAAGAGGGAGTTCTGCACAATTTCATTAAGATAGCTTTAATACTGAGCGACTAGTAGAAACAGACAGAAGGGCAGACGGACATGGCTCTATCGACTCGGCTGTTGATGCTGATCAAGAATATATATACTTTACGGGGTCGGAGATGTCTCCTTCTATGCATTTCACGACAAAATTTTAATATCCTCTGCAAGGGTATGATAAATGTAGAGTTTGGTCAAGATATCTTGAAAAACAAAATGTTTTTTCATACATGAATCTACTTTTCACTAGATCGTTCCTATGTCAGCTATATGATATAGTGGTCCGATCTTAATATGCTTTTGCCTAAATATGAAGAGTAAAGTAAAACTTATAAATGCCGACTTTGGTCAAGATATCTTAAAAAACAAAATGCTTATTTATAAAAAAAATAGTTCGTATAGAAAAAGACAGACGAACAGACGGACAGACGGACATGGCTATATCGACACGGCTGTTGATGCTGATCAAGAATATATATACTTTATGATATCGGAGATATCTCCTTCTATGCGTTGCATTTCACGAAAAACTTATAATACCCTCTGCAAGGGTATAATAAATGTAGAGTTTCGTCAAGATATCTTGATAAACAAAATGTTTTTTCATACAAGGACTTAATTTTCGACCGATTGTTCCTATGGCAGCTATATGATATAGTGGTCCGATCTTAATGGGATTTTCCATGTATATGAGGAGCTTAGTAAAACTAATAAATGCCGAGCTTGGTCAAAATATCTTGATAAACAAAATGTTATTTTTTAGAAAAACTTAATTTTCGACCGATCGTTCCTATGGCAGCTATATGATATAGTGGTCCGATCCAGCTGGTTTTGACATATGTGCTGTGTGCAACAGAAAGAGGGAGTTCTGCAAAGTTTCATTAAGAAAGCTTTAAGACTGAGGGACTATATCGACTTGGCTGTTGATGCTGATCAAGAATATATATACTTTATGAGATCGGAGATGTCTCCTTCTATGCGTTACGCATTTCACGACAAAATTATAATACCCTCTGCAAGGGTATAATAAATGCCGAGTTTTCTCAAGATATCTTGATAAACAAAATGTTTTTCATACAAGAACTTAATTTTCGACCGATCGTTCTATGGCAGCTATATGATATCGTGTTCCGCTCTTAATAGGATTTTGCATATATATGAGGAGATAGTAAAACTATTAAATGACTAGTTTGGTCAAGATATCTTGATAAACAAATTATTTTTTCATACATGAATCTACTTTTCACTAGATCGTTCCTATGTCAGCTATATGATATAGTGGTCCGATCTTAATATGCTTTTGCCTATATATGAAGAGAAAAGTAAAACTCATGAATGCCGACGTTGGTCAAGATATCTTTTTTATAAAAAAACTAGTTCGCATAGAAAAAGACAGACGAACAGACGGACAGACGGACATAGATATATCGACACGGCTGTTGATGCTGATCAAGAATATATATACTTTACGATATCGGAGATGTCTCCTTCTATGCATTACGCATTTCATGACAAAATTATAATACCCTCTGCAAGGGTATACAAAATGCGGAGTTTCGTAAAGATATCTTGATAAACAAAATGTTTTTTCATACAAGAACTTAATTTTCGACCGATCGTTCTATGGCAGCTATATGATATCGTGGTCCGATCTTAATAGGATTTTTCATATATATGAGGAGCATAGTAAAACTAATAAATGCCGAGTTTGGGTGAGATATCTTGATAAACAAAATGTTATATCATATATGGCAGGTTTTGACATATGTGCTGTGTGCAACAGAAAGAGGGAGTTCTGCAAAGTTTCATTAAGAAAGCTTTAAAACTGAGGTACTAGTTCGCATAGAAAAAGACAGACGAACAGACAGACAGACGGACATGGCTATATGGACACGGCTTTTGATGCTGATCAAGAATATATATACATTATGATATCGGAGATGTCTCCTTCTATGCGTTGCATTTCACGAAAAAAATTATAATACCCTCTGCAAGGGTATAATAAAAGCCGAGTTTGCTCAAGATATCTTGAAAAACAAAATATTTTTTCATACAAGAATCAACTTTTCACCAGATCATTCCTTTGTCAGCTATATGATATAGTGGTCCGATCTTAATAGGATGTTTCAAATGTATGAGGAGTATAGTAAAATTAATAAATGCCGAGTTTGGACCAGATATCTTGATAAAAAAAATGTTTTTTCATTCAAAAACTTAATTTTCGACCGATCGTTCATGTGGCAGCTATATGATATAGTAGTCAGCTCTGAATAGGATATTTCATATATATGAGAAGCATAGTAAAACTAATAAATGCCGAGTTTGGGTAAGATATTTTGATAAACAAAATGTTATATTATAGAAAAACTTAATTTTCGACCGATCGTTCCTATGGCAGCTATATGATATAGTGGTCCGATCCAGCTGGTTTTGACATATGTGCTGTGTGTAACAGAAAGAGGGAGTTCTGCAAAGTTTCATTAAGAAAGCTTTAAAACTGAGGGACTATAGCGACTCGGCTGTTGATGCCGATCAAGAATATATATACTTTATGAGATCGGAGATGTCTCCTTCTATGCGTTACGCTTTTCACGAAAAAAATATAATACCCTCTGCAAGGGTATAATAAATGCTGAGTTTGGTCAAGGTATCTTAAAAACAAAATTTTATTTCATACATGAATCTACTTTTCACCAGATCATTCCTTTGTCAGCTATATGATATAGTGGTCCAATCTTAATAGGATTTTGCAGATGTATGAGGAGTATATTAAAATTAATAAATGTAAAGTTTGGTCAAGATATCTTGATAAACAAAATATTTTTTCATACAAGGACTTAATTTCGACCGATTGTTCCTATGGCAGCTATAAGATATAGTGGTCCGATCCAGCTGGTTTTGACATATGTGCTGTGTGTAACAGAAAGAGGGAGTTCTGCAAAGTTTCATTAAGAAAGCTTTAAAACTGAGGGACTATAGCGACTCGGCTGTTGATGCCGATCAAGAATATATATACTTTATGAGATCGGAGATGTCTCCTTCTATGCGTTACGCATTTCACGACAAAATTATAATACCCTCTGCAAGGGTATAATAAATGCCGAGTTTTCTCAAGATATCTTGATAAACAAAATGTTTTTTCATACAAGAACTTAATTTTCGACCGATCGTTCTATGGCAGCTATATGATATCGTGGTCCGCTCTTAATAGGATTTTGCATATATATGAGGAGATAGTAAAACTATTAAATGACTAGTTTGCTCAAGATATCTTGATAAACAAATTATTTTTTCATATAAAAAGTTAATTTTCGACCGATCGTTCCTATGGCAGCTATATGATATAGTAGTCCGATCTTAATAGAATTTTGCATGCATATGAGGAGTATAGTAAACCTAATAAATGCCTAGTTTGGTCAAGATATCTTGAAAAATAGAATGTTTTTTCATACAAAAACTTAATTTTCCACCAATCGATCCTATGGCAGTTATATGATATAGTGGTCCGATCTTAATATTATTTTGCATGTATATGAGGAGTAAAGTAAAACTAATAAATGCCGAGTTTGGTCAGATATCTAGAAAAACAAAATGTTTTTTTATACAAAAACATAATTTCCGACCGATCGTTCCTATGACAGCTTTATGATATAGTGGTCCGATCCAGCTGGGTTTCAGATATGTGCTGCGTGCAACAGAAAGAGGGACTTCTGCACAATTTCATTAAGATAGCTTTAAAACTGAGAGACTAGTTCGCATAGAAACAGACAGACGGGCAGACGGACATGGCTCTATCGACTCGACTGTTGATGCTGATGAAGAATATATATACTTTATGGGATCGGAGATGTCTCCTTCTATGCGTTACGCATTTCACGACAAAATTATAATTCCCTCTGCAAGGGTATAATATATGTAGAGTTTCGTCAAGATATCTTGAAAAACAAAATATTTTTTCATACAAGAATCAACTTTTCACCAGATCATTCCTTTGTCAGCTATATGATATAGTGGTCCGTTCTTAATAGGATTTTTAAAATGTATGAGGAGTATAGTAAAATTAATAAATGACGAGTTTGGACAAGATATCTTGATAAAAAATTGTTTTTTCATACAAAAACTTAATTTTCGACCGATCGTTCCAGTGGCAGCTATATGATATAGTGGTCAGCTCTGAATAGGACTTTTCATATATATGAGGAGCATAATAAAACTAATAAATACCGAGTTTGGTCAAGATATCTTGAAAAATAGAATGTTTTTCATACAAAAACTTAATTTTCCACCAATCGATCCTATGGCAGTTATGTGATATAGTGGTCCGATCTTAATATTATTTTGCATATATATGAGGAGTAAAGTAAAACTAATAAATGCCGAGTTTGGTCAGATATCTTGAAAAACAAAATGTTTTTTCATACAATAACATAATTTCCGACCGATCGTTGTATGGCAGCTATATGATATCGTGGTCCGATCTTAATAGGATTTTGCATATATATGAGGAGATAGTAAAACTATTAAATGACGAGTTTAGTCAAGATATCTTGATAAACAAAATATTTTTTCATATAAAAAGTTAATTTTCGACCGATCGTTCCTATGGCAGCTATATGATATAGTGGTCCGATCTTAAATTTATTTTGCATATATATTAGGAGTAAAGTAAAACTAATAAATGGCAGGTTTGGTCAGATATCTTGAAAAACAAAATGATTTTTCATTCAAAAACTTAATTTCCGATCGATCGTTCCTATGGCAGCTATATGATATAGTGGTCCGATCCAGCTGGGTTTCACATATGTGCTGCGTGCAACATAAAGAGGGAGTTCTGCACAATTTCATTAAGATAGCTTTAATACTGAGCGACTAGTAGAAACAGACAGAAGGGCAGACGGACATGGCTCTATCGACTCGGCTGTTGATGCTGATCAAGATATATATACTTTACGGGGTCGGAGATGTCTCCTTCTATGCATTTCACGACAAAATTTTAATATCCTCTGCAAGGGTATACAAAATGCGGAGTTTCGTAAAGATATCTTGATAAACAAAATGTTTTTTCATACAAGAACTTAATTTTCGACCGATCGTTCTATGGCAGCTATATGATATCGTGGTCCGATCTTAATAGGATTTTGCATATATATGAGGAGATAGTAAAACTATTAAATGACGAGTTTAGTCAAGATATCTTGATAAACAAAATATTTTTTCATATAAAAAGTTAATTTTCGACCGATCGTTCCTATGGCAGCTATATGATATAGTGGTCCGATCTTAAATTTATTTTGCATATATATTAGGAGTAAAGTAAAACTAATAAATGGCAGGTTTGGTCAGATATCTTGAAAAACAAAATGATTTTTCATTCAAAAACTTAATTTCCGATCGATCGTTCCTATGGCAGCTATATGATATAGTGGTCCGATCCAGCTGGGTTTCACATATGTGCTGCGTGCAACATAAAGAGGGAGTTCTGCACAATTTCATTAAGATAGCTTTAATACTGAGCGACTAGTAGAAACAGACAGAAGGGCAGACGGACATGGCTCTATCGACTCGGCTGTTGATGCTGATCAAGAATATATATACTTTACGGGGTCGGAGATGTCTCCTTCTATGCATTTCACGACAAAATTTTAATATCCTCTGCAAGGGTATGATAAATGTAGAGTTTGGTCAAGATATCTTGAAAAACAAAATGTTTTTTCATACATGAATCTACTTTTCACTAGATCGTTCCTATGTCAGCTATATGATATAGTGGTCCGATCTTAATATGCTTTTCCCTAAATATGAAGAGTAAAGTAAAACTTATAAATGCCGACTTTGGTCAAGATATCTTAAAAAACAAAATGCTTATTTATAAAAAAAATAGTTCGTATAGAAAAAGACAGACGAACAGACGGACAGACGGACATGGCTATATCGACACGGCTGTTGATGCTGATCAAGAATATATATACTTTATGATATCGGAGATATCTCCTTCTATGCGTTGCATTTCACGAAAAACTTATAATACCCTCTGCAAGGGTATAATAAATGTAGAGTTTCGTCAAGATATCTTGATAAACAAATGTTTTTTCATACAAGGACTTAATTTTCGACCGATTGTTCCTATGGCAGCTATATGATATAGTGGTCCGATCTTAATGGGATTTTCCATGTATATGAGGAGCTTAGTAAAACTAATAAATGCCGAGCTTGGTCAAAATATCTTGATAAACAAAATGTTATTTTTTAGAAAAACTTAATTTTCGACCGATCATTCCTATGGCAGCTATATGATATAGTGGTCCGATCCAGCTGGTTTTGACATATGTGCTGTGTGCAACAGAAAGAGGGAGTTCTGCAAAGTTTCATTAAGAAAGCTTTAAGACTGAGGGACTATATCGACTTGGCTGTTGATGCTGATCAAGAATATATATATTTTATGAGATCGGAAATGTCTCCTTCTATGCGTTACGCATTTCACGACAAAATTATAATACCCTCTGCAAGGGTATAATAAATGCCGAGTTTTCTCAAGATATCTTGATAAACAAAATGTTTTTTCATACAAGAACTTAATTTTCGACCGATCGTTCTATGGCAGCTATATGATATCGTGTTCCGCTCTTAATAGGATTTTGCATATATATGAGGAGATAGTAAAACTATTAAATGACTAGTTTGGTCAAGATATCTTGATAAACAAATTATTTTTTCATACATGAATCTACTTTTCACTAGATCGTTCCTATGTCAGCTATATGATATAGTGGTCCGATCTTAATATGCTTTTGCCTATATATGAAGAGAAAAGTAAAACTCATGAATGCCGACGTTGGTCAAGATATCTTTTTTATAAAAAAACTAGTTCGCATAGAAAAAGACAGACGAACAGACGGACAGACGGACATAGATATATCGACACGGCTGTTGATGCTGATCAAGAATATATATACTTTACGATATCGGAGATGTCTCCTTCTATGCATTACGCATTTCATGACAAAATTATAATACCCTCTGCAAGGGTATACAAAATGCGGAGTTTCGTAAAGATATCTTGATAAACAAAATGTTTTTTCATACAAGAACTTAATTTTCGACCGATCGTTCTATGGCAGCTATATGATATCGTGGTCCGATCTTAATAGGATTTTTCATATATATGAGGAGCATAGTAAAACTAATAAATGCCGAGTTTGGGTAAGATATCTTGATAAACAAAATGTTATATCATATATGGCAGGTTTTGACATATGTGCTGTGTGCAACAGAAAGAGGGAGTTCTGCAAAGTTTCATTAAGAAAGCTTTAAAACTGAGGTACTAGTTCGCATAGAAAAAGACAGACGAACAGACAGACAGACGGACATGGCTATATGGACACGGCTTTTGATGCTGATCAAGAATATATATACATTATGATATCGGAGATGTCTCCTTCTATGCGTTGCATTTCACGAAAAAAATTATAATACCCTCTGCAAGGGTATAATAAAAGCCGAGCTTGCTCAAGATATCTTGAAAAACAAAATATTTTTTCATACAAGAATCAACTTTTCACCAGATCATTCCTTTGTCAGCTATATGATATAGTGGTCCGATCTTAATAGGATGTTTCAAATGTATGAGGAGTATAGTAAAATTAATAAATGCCGAGTTTGGACCAGATATCTTGATAAAAAAAATGTTTTTTCATTCAAAAACTTAATTTTCGACCGATCGTTCATGTGGCAGCTATATGATATAGTAGTCAGCTCTGAATAGGATATTTCATATATATGAGAAGCATAGTAAAACTAATAAATGCCGAGTTTGGGTAAGATATTTTGATAAACAAAATGTTATATTATAGAAAAACTTAATTTTCGACCGATCGTTCCTATGGCAGCTATATGATATAGTGGTCCGATCCAGCTGGTTTTGACATATGTGCTGTGTGTAACAGAAAGAGGGAGTTCTGCAAAGTTTCATTAAGAAAGCTTTAAAACTGAGGGACTATAGCGACTCGGCTGTTGATGCCGATCAAGAATATATATACTTTATGAGATCGGAGATGTCTCCTTCTATGCGTTACGCTTTTCACGAAAAAATTATAATACCCTCTGCAAGGGTATAATAAATGCTGAGTTTGGTCAAGGTATCTTAAAAACAAAATGTTATTTCATACATGAATCTACTTTTCACCAGATCATTCCTTTATCAGCTATATGATATAGTGGTCCAATCTTAATAGGATTTTGCAGATGTATGAGGAGTATATTAAAATTAATAAATGTAAAGTTTGGTCAAGATATCTTGATAAACAAAATATTTTTTCATACAAGGACTTAATTTTCGACCGATTGTTCCTATGGCAGCTATATGATATAGTGGTCCGATCCAGCTGGTTTTGACATATGTGCTGTGTGTAACAGAAAGAGGGAGTTCTGCAAAGTTTCATTAAGAAAGCTTTAAAACTGAGGGACTATAGCGACTCGGCTGTTGATGCCGATCAAGAATATATATACTTTATGAGATCGGAGATGTCTCCTTCTATGCGTTACGCATTTCACGACAAAATTATAATACCCTCTGCAAGGGTATAATAAATGCCGAGTTTTCTCAAGATATCTTGATAAACAAAATGTTTTTTCATACAAGAACTTAATTTTCGACCGATCGTTCTATGGCAGCTATATGATATCGTGGTCCGCTCTTAATAGGATTTTGCATATATATGAGGAGATAGTAAAACTATTAAATGACTAGTTTGGTCAAGATATCTTGATAAACAAATTATTTTTTCATATAAAAAGTTAATTTTCGACCGATCGTTCCTATGGCAGCTATATGATATAGTAGTCCGATCTTAATAGAATTTTGCATGCATATGAGGAGTATAGTAAACCTAATAAATGCCTAGTTTGGTCAAGATATCTTGAAAAATAGAATGTTTTTTCATACAAAAACTTAATTTTCCACCAATCGATCCTATGGCAGTTATATGATATAGTGGTCCGATCTTAATATTATTTTGCATGTATATGAGGAGTAAAGTAAAACTAATAAATGCCGAGTTTGGTCAGATATCTAGAAAAACAAAATGTTTTTTTATACAAAAACATAATTTCCGACCGATCGTTCCTATGACAGCTTTATGATATAGTGGTCCGATCCAGCTGGGTTTCAGATATGTGCTGCGTGCAACAGAAAGAGGGACTTCAGCACAATTTCATTAAGATAGCTTTAAAACTGAGAGACTAGTTCGCATAGAAACAGGCAGACGGGCAGACGGACATGGCTCTATCGACTCGACTGTTGATGCTGATGAAGAATATATATACTTTATGGGATCGGAGATGTCTCCTTCTATGCGTTACGCATTTCACGACAAAATTATAATTCCCTCTGCAAGGGTATAATATATGTAGAGTTTCGTCAAGATATCTTGAAAAACAAAATATTTTTTCATACAAGAATCAACTTTTCACCAGATCATTCCTTTGTCAGCTATATGATATAGTGGTCCGTTCTTAATAGGATTTTTAAAATGTATGAGGAGTATAGTAAAATTAATAAATGACGAGTTTGGACAAGATATCTTGATAAAAAATTGTTTTTTCATACAAAAACTTAATTTTCGACCGATCGTTCCTGTGGCAGCTATATGATATAGTGGTCAGCTCTGAATAGGACTTTCATATATATGAGGAGCATAATAAAACTAATAAATACCGAGTTTGGTCAAGATATCTTGAAAAATAGAATGTTTTTCATACAAAAACTTAATTTTCCACCAATCGATCCTATGGCAGTTATGTGATATAGTGGTCCGATCTTAATATTATTTTGCATATATATGAGGAGTAAAGTAAAACTAATAAATGCCGAGTTTGGTCAGATATCTTGAAAAACAAAATGTTTTTTCATACAATAACATAATTTCCGACCGATCGTTGTATGGCAGCTATATGATATCGTGGTCCGATCTTAATAGGATTTTGCATATATATGAGGAGATAGTAAAACTATTAAATGACGAGTTTAGTCAAGATATCTTGATAAACAAAATATTTTTTCATATAAAAAGTTAATTTTCGACCGATCGTTCCTATGGCAGCTATATGATATAGTGGTCCGATCTTAAATTTATTTTGCATATATATTAGGAGTAAAGTAAAACTAATAAATGGCAGGTTTGGTCAGATATCTTGAAAAACAAAATGATTTTTCATTCAAAAACTTAATTTCCGATCGATCGTTCCTATGGCAGCTATATGATATAGTGGTCCGATCCAGCTGGGTTTCACATATGTGCTGCGTGCAACATAAAGAGGGAGTTCTGCACAATTTCATTAAGATAGCTTTAATACTGAGCGACTAGTACGATAGAAACAGACAGACGGGCAGACGGACATGGCTCTATCGACTCGGCTGTTGATGCTGATCAAGAATATATATACTTTAAGGGGTCGGAGATGTCTCCTTCTATGCGTTACACATTTCACGACAAAATTTTAATATCCTCTGCAAGGGTATGATAAATGTAGAGTTTGGTCAAGATATCTTGAAAAACAAAATGTTTTTTCATACATGAATCTACTTTTCACTAGATCGTTCCTATGTCAGCTATATGATATAGTGGTCCGATCTTAATATGCTTTTGCCTAAATATGAAGAGTAAAGTAAAACTTATAAATGCCGACTTTGGTCAAGATATCTTAAAAAACAAAATGCTTTTTTATAAAAAAAATAGTTCGTATAGAAAAAGACAGACGAACAGACGGACAGACGGACATGGCTATATCGACACGGCTGTTGATGCTGATCAAGAATATATATACTTTATGATATCGGAGATATCTCCTTCTATGCGTTGCATTTCACGAAAAACTTATAATACCCTCTGCAAGGGTATAATAAATGTAGAGTTTCGTCAAGATATCTTGATAAACAAAATGTTTTTTCATACAAGGACTTAATTTTCGACCGATTGTTCCTATGGCAGCTATATGATATAGTGGTCCGATCTTAATGGGATTTTCCATGTATATGAGGAGCTTAGTAAAACTAATAAATGCCGAGCTTGGTCAAAATATCTTGATAAACAAAATGTTATTTTTTAGAAAAACTTAATTTTCGACCGATCGTTCCTATGGCAGCTATATGATATAGTGGTCCGATCCAGCTGGTTTTGACATATGTGCTGTGTGCAACAGAAAGAGGGAGTTCTGCAAAGTTTCATTAAGAAAGCTTTAAGACTGAGGGACTATATCGACTTGGCTGTTGATGCTGATCAAGAATATATATACTTTATGAGATCGGAGATGTCTCCTTCTATGCGTTACGCATTTCACGACAAAATTATAATACCCTCTGCAAGGGTATAATAAATGCCGAGTTTTCTCAAGATATCTTGATAAACAAAATGTTTTTTCATACAAGAACTTAATTTTCGACCGATCGTTCTATGGCAGCTATATGATATCGTGTTCCGCTCTTAATAGGATTTTGCATATATATGAGGAGATAGTAAAACTATTAAATGACTAGTTTGGTCAAGATATCTTGATAAACAAATTATTTTTCATATAAAAAGTTAATTTTCGACCGATCGTTCCTATTGCAGCTATATGTAGTAGGCCGATCTTAATAGAATTTTGCATGCATATGAGGAGTATAGTAAACATAATAAATGCCTAGTTTGGTCAAGATATCTTGAAAAATAGAATGTTTTTTCATACAAAAACTTAATTTTCCACCAATCGATCCTATGGCAGTTATATGATATAGTGGTCCGATCTTAATATTATTTTGCATGTATATGAGGAGTAAAGTAAAACTAATAAATGCCGAGTTTGGTCAGATATCTAGAAAAACAAAATGTTTTTTCATACAAAAACATAATTTCCGACCGATCGTTCCTATGACAGCTATATGATATAGTGGTCCGATCCAGCTGGGTTTCAGATATGTGCTGCGTTCAACAGAAAGAGGGACTTCTGCACAATTTCATTAAGATAGCTTTAAAACTGAGAGACTAGTTCGCATAGAAACAGACAGACGGGCAGACGGACATGGCTCTATCGACTCGACTGTTGATGCTGATGAAGAATATATATACTTTATGGGATCGGAGATGTCTCCTTCTATGCGTTACGCATTTCACGACAAAATTATAATTCCCTCTGCAAGGGTATAATATATGTAGAGTTTCGTCAAGATATCTTGAAAAACAAAATATTTTTTCATACAAGAATCAACTTTTCACCAGATCATTCCTTTGTCAGCTATATGATATAGTGGTCCGTTCTTAATAGGATTTTTCAAATGTATGAGGAGTATAGTAAAATTAATAAATGACGAGTTTGGGCAAGATATCTTGATAAAAAAATGTTTTTTCATACAAAAACTTAATTTTCGACCGATCGTTCCTGTGGCAGCTATATGATATAGTGGTCAGCTCTGAATAGGATTTTTCATATATATGAGGAGCATAAAAATAATAAATGCCGAGTTTGGTCAAGATATCTTGAAAAATAGAATGTTTTTTCATACAAAAACTTAATTTTCCACCAATCGATCCTATGGCAGTTATGTGATATAGTGGTCCGATCTTAATATTATTTTGCATATATATGAGGAGTAAAGTAAAACTAATAAATGCCGAGTTTGGTCAGATATCTTGAAAAACAAAATGTTTTTTCATACAAGAACATAATTTCCGACCGATCGTTGTATGGCAGCTATATGATATCGTGGTCCGATCTTAATAGGATTTTGTATATATATGAGGAGATAGTAAAACTATTAAATGACGAGTTTAGTCAAGATATCTTGATAAACAAAATATTTTTTCATATAAAAAGTTAATTTTCGACCGATCGTTCCTATGGCAGCTATATGATATAGTCGTCCGATCTTAATATTATTTTGCATATATATTAGGAGTAAAGTAAAACTAATAAATGCCAAGTTTGGTCAGATATCTTGAAAAACAAAATGTTTTTTCATTCAAAAACTTAATTTCCGACCGATCGTTCCTATGGCAGCTATATGATATAGTGGTCCGATCCAGCTGGGTTTCACATATGTGCTGCGTGCAACATAAAGAGGGAGTTCTGCACAATTTCATTAAGATTGCTTTAATACTGAGCGACTAGTTCGATAGAAACAGACAGACGGGCAGACGGCAGACGGACATGGCTCTATCGACTCGGCTGTTGATGCTGATCAAGAATATATATACTTTACGGGGTCGGAGATGTCTCCTTCTATGCGTTACACATTTCACGACAAAATTTTAATATCCTCTGCAAGGGTATGATAAATGTAGAGTTTGGTCAAGATATCTTGAAAAACAAAATGTTTTTTCATACATGAATCTACTTTTCACTAGATCGTTCCTATGTCAGCTATATGATATAGTGGTCCGATCTTAATATGCTTTTGCCTATATATGAAGAGTAAAGTAAAACTTATAAATGCCGACTTTGGTCAAGATATCTTGAAAAACAAAATGCTTTTTTATAAAAAAAATAGTTCGTATAGAAAAAGACAGACGAACAGACGGACAGACGGACATGGCTATATCGACACGGCTGTTGATGCTAATCAAGAATATATATACTTTATGATATCGGAGATATCTCCTTCTATGCGTTGCATTTCACGAAAAAATTATAATACCCTCTGCAAGGGTATAATAAATGTAGAGTTTCGTCAAGATATCTTGATAAACAAAATGTTTTTTCATACAAGAACTTAATTTTCGACCGATCGTTCTATGGCAGCTATATGATATAGTGGTCCGATCTTAATAGGATTTTGCATATATATGAGGAGATAGTAAAACTATTAAATGACTAGTTTGGTCAAGATATCTTGATAAACAAATTATTTTTCATATAAAAAGTTAATTTTCGATCGATTGTTCCTATTGCAGCTATATGATATGGTAGTCCGATCTTAATAGGATTTTGCATGCATATGAGGAGTATAGTAAAACTAATAAATGCCTAGATTGGTCAAGTTATCTTGAAAACGGCTCTATCGACTCGACTGTTGATGCTGATGAAGAATATATATACTTTATGGGATCGGAGATGTCTCCTTCTATGCGTTACGCATTTCACGACAAAATTATAATTCCCTCTGCAAGGGCATAATATATGTAGAGTTTCGTCAAGATATCTTGAAAAACAAAATATTTTTTCATACAAGAATCAACTTTTCACCAGATCATTCCTTTGTCAGCTATATGATATAGTGGTCCGTTCTTAATAGAATTTTTCAAATGTATGAGGAGTATAGTAAAATGTGATATGAATAATTACAGCAGCACGTCAGTGCTGCTTAGAGCAGCACGTCAGTGCTGGTTAGCTTGGATATTAATAATGATTTTATTCAGTTTTTACCATGAGAGATTAGCCTATGGATATACATATATTCTTATGATGTTATTCGTTAACAGCTACAAAGAGAGGGAGAGTGAGTAGCTCGCATATGCGTATATTAGTGAGCATATATATTGCTCACGGAATGCGCTCAGACGGAGCTTGGGATCTGCAGCGTAAGCATAAACGGTCAGCTAGTGAGGCTAGTGAACCGCGCAGCGTAATCTGAGACCGAGCCAATACATAAGTTGGCTCTGGGCTTGTTTACGTTATTATTGTTATTGTATGCAACAAAGTGCTGCATACTTTATATATGAATACAGGGTATTCTGTACGGGCATATACGCACGTCCCCATTTAGAGAAATAACGTAACATTATGAATGTGTAGTTATAAAATGAACTTAATTATTAAGGTTTTTATTTTTTTTTTTTTTATAAAATTAAAATTTTTTTTTTCTTTTTTGTTTTGAATATGACAAGAAATTTAAAAAATGCTGGAATATAAAAATACAAAAGTATTAAAGTTATAAAAATTTTGTTTCAAGATACGTTTTATTGTAATATTTCGTTTATTGCAAAAATTTTTTTTTTTTGAATATAACAAGAAATTTAAAAATGTTGGAGTATAAAAATACAAACTTATTAAAGGTATAAAATTTATAATTCGTTTATTTGTGAAAAGTTTTTTTTTTCATTCGGTTGATCAGGCCGGTATATATTTTTTTTTTTTTGGAATTCGAATTCATATAGAAAATTTGGATTATTAAGAATTAAAAATTTTTAATCTATTCTTATGAACTTTTTTTTTTTTATCTATCTTTAATAAAAATGTTGTCCTTATCTTCTATTTTCTCTACTATATATGGTCCTAAATATACTGGGTCTAATTTGTGCCCTGTTTCGTTTCTTATAAGTACTTTATCTCCTACTTTTAATTCAAAATTTTTTGTTCTTTCATCATATGATGATTTCCAATTAGCCTTGGCTTTTTCTAACATAATTCTAGCTCTTTTGTATGCTATTTGTAATCTAAACTTTATTTCTTTAGAATAGTCATCTAAATTATAAATAGGATCTATGTAATTAGTATTGTTTGAATCTATGAACTGTTTTGGTAGTCTGCCAAATACTAGTTCGTATGGACAATACTCATGCGTTGCTGATGGTGTCGTGTTAAAGCAATAAGTGAAATATTGAATCCAGACATCCCAATCAGATTTGTCTGCAGAGAATTATGAACGCATGTATTCATTGAAAGTTCGATGACTTAGTTCTATTGTCCCAACTGTCTGGTGGTGGTGTGCTGTTGAAGTTATGTTTTTGATACCAAGGTACTTACATAAATCTTCTATAACTGAATTTTTATATTCTGTACCCATGTCCGTAATGAACGTCTTCATTGGACCGTATTTCAGAATAAAATCTTCAAATATAGCTACGACTTTTGCACTTTTGCTTGGAATAGGTATGGCAACTAGATATTTTGTTAAGTCACATATCAGTGTAACTGCATATTCGTTGCCTTTCTCTGATTTTGGTAGTGGACCGATGGTGTCTACGATTACTCTATCAAAAGCATTGATTGGGGTTTCTGTAATTGTTAAAGGAGTTTTTGTATGTGTTGTCACTTTTGATCTTTGGCATTTCGCACAAGTTTTCACATACTTTGTAATAGTCTTGGTCATTTGGGGCCAGTAATAGTATTTCTTAATTTTTAACAAGGTACGCGTAATCCCTGTATGGCCTCCCTCTATAGGATCATCATGATATTTCGACAGTATTGCTTTTATTTGACTTTCGTCGTTTTTGTCTATATGTGTCACTTTTGTAAGTAGCGCTACTTTTAATGTATTTAAATATTTATTGCCCATATTTATAAATTCATTTAATGATACAAATTCGAAAATTTGTTCATTTGGTGACAACTGTAAGTTAGTAATTTTATGTATTCCGGCTTCTGAATTAAGCCTTTGAAAAAATTGATCTAAATCGAATTTTTCATTGGAATGCAAATCATTAACTGAAAATTGTGAAATGAATCGTTTTCCTCTTTTAAGTAAACAATTTATTTTACCGAATTTTAGTTTCGCAAATTTCTTTACGTCGTTATTTCTAACGACTTCATAGACATTGGGCTCTTTTAGATCTTTTGATCTTTTTGCAATTTTATTTTTTATCTGCGCAGATGTTTTCCTGTCTTTTTGATGATCTTGTTTGAACCATTAATATTTTCCTATTCATGTCAATTAGTGTCTCTATGCTTATGCGGGATAATGCATCCGCTACATGGTTATCTTTCCCCTTGAGGTATTCTACTGTGAATTGGTATTCTTCTAAGTCTAGTCTCATTCTGGTTAATTTTGATGTGGGATTTTTCATCGAAAACAAATATGTTAAGGGTCTATGGTCTGTTTTAACTAAGAAATGCCTTCCATAAACATATGGTCTGAAGTGTTTTATTGCCCAATGTATAGCAGCTAATTCCTGCTCTGTAGTTGATTTATTGCTTTCTCCCTGTGTGAAAGCTCGGGATGCGTATGCAATTGGTAATTGTACACTGTTGTACTCTTGGGACAGCAACACATGCATGTTTACTTGCATCTGTGGTTATGCAAAATTCTTTGCTGAAGTCAGGGTATTGCAATAATGTTGGCTTCATTAAGGCTTTTTTAAGATATTGGAATGATTCTTCACATTCTTGAGTCCATTTGAATTGGACATTTTTCTTGCACAGTCTTGTCAAGTGACGTGAGTATTGTGCGAAGTTATTAATGAATCTTCTATAGTAATTACAAAAAGCGACGGAAGGATGCCATGGTCCGTACATTTATGGCCAAGGTATGTTACCTCGTGCATAAAGAATGAACATTTCTCTGGATTTAAAAAAAATTTTGAATTACCTAAAAATGAACGAATTATTACTTCTCAATTTCCTTTTTTTTCAATTTTAAATTCTTGTATATTCTCAAAGTTAATTTAGTCTTTTGTACTTATGTACAATTAGACATATATATATACATATATATATATATTTTTTTTTTACGGACATATGCGATATAAATCTGTTTTAATTTTTTAGTTTCTGTCATGATTCATTATAGACTGATTTACGAAAGGAAAAATTTGAGTTAATTAGGGCATGCGGTTGGCTGACAATTTTTATTTATACAATTAATAGTCCAACCGTATGTGTTAGTAAAAGCCTAACAGATTTTAGTATTTTTCAAGTAGCGCTTTCGCGAATCGGCTTGAATTAGAATTTATATTTAAAGGTAATTTAGGCATTGGCAGTTTTGCAGCCCTTATTGCGTTGCTTCGCACCAGTACGAAGTTGTTTCTCGATGATTTCGAGATTCTTTAATTGTTCCTTTTTCTCCTGGGGCGTTGTCGCTGTCTTGATGAGATCCTGTAGGAGTCTTCTCTGTTGAAGCAGTTTGATCCTTCTTCCGCTTCGTTTAGTTTTCTTCTTTTCTTTCTTCTGTTGTCGTACCCGGTACTCAGCTATTGTGAGTGGGCGTGGTCCATCGTTGGGGTACACCTCTAAAGCCTCTTGCAGGCTGGGTGCATCCCTTTGCTCAACAGGAGCAGCTTCTTCCAGTCCAACGTTAGTCATTTACTTCCTGCGTTGCTGCAAAGGGCGGACTGCCTTTCACACTTTTGGTATCTGCTGCTGCTGTCCGGGGCCTATGGGCTCAGGCGGTGCCGGTGCTGGTCATCGCACAGGCTGTCTTTGGTTTGCACGTTTGTCTCCTCTGTTAATTTTCTTTTGTTGTTGTTAAATTTTTGTTTTTTTTTTTATTAAATATTTTGTGGGCGTGGCTTTGCGTTTTTGCACTGCTTTCAATTTGACGTCGAATTGAATTTTACATCAAGTATTTGTTGTTCTTTCATTTTATATACTTTTTGTTTAAATATATTTGTTTTGTTTAAGCTTTTTTGTTACTTTTCATAGTTGAATTGATTTTCTTTTTACGATCTTAGCTGACATTTTTGTTGCTTCGTTTTCTGTTTAACACACTTTTTTTTTTTGACACGAACGGCAAACCACTGTCACGGTCGCCATGTGATATGAATAATTACAGCAGCACGTCAGTGCTGCTTAGAGCAGCACGTCAGTGCTGGTTAGCTTGGATATTAATAATGATTTTTTTCAGTTTTACCATGAGAGCTTAGCCTATGGATATACAAGTTATTTATGTGTCGTAGCAGGTAGCCGTGAGGACTTGACTTCGTCCCCTTTGGTGATTATTGCCCTTGTGGTGCAATAATGTGATCAATAAGAACAAATGTTACGGTTATGAGCCGGAGTACGAAATAGACAACTTGTGTCTTCTTTATTAAAAATCGAACTGAAGCTAAAGACAAATGCAAAACATAATTCTACTTAGCAAAGTCAATGCGTCGCGCCATCGAACCACAGTCGGCATGCCGACTCAGCATTCTCAACGTCGCAGCACACCAGCAAGAAGTGTCATGCGATCGCTGCCGATTGCTGCCAGTGCAGAGCACTGAACTCACAACTTGGCGTGTCAGCATCATTCATGTGTTGTTGCTTAGTTGCTATAGTATTTATGTGTTAACTGCCCCCCCTCAAGCTTATGGCCGTCCTCGGCCATGTTAAAGTTGTCGATCACACCTTGGATTTTTATCGATGCTCGTCTCTTCCTTATTGCCTGGACAAGGATGAGTGAGGCAATGAGACCCACATTCAGTATTACTCCGCCAGTGAACCATAACTTGGGCGATCCAGCATTATCGATGTCTTCCTTCACCTCTTGGATGGAGCGTAAGTTTTCGTTGCTCATTCGGTGTAGTAGTGGGATACTCAGAGTCGAGTCATGCCCGATGATCCTTAGAAGTGGAGACCTTACGATGCCGGGAATTTTATCCATTGCTTTCCGCTCGATAGCTACTCGTTCAAATGTTATTAAGTGTGTTCCTTTTGCGATTACTTCAGGGCTATCATCTGTGCGGACGCGGGCAGTCGCCTCGTTGATGATGATCACGCCATGATCGACGGGCATTACTTCTTTTAGGTGACTGGGTTGAGTATGGCATTGAGCCATGCTTCCCGCGTAGAGTAACGTCGCGCAGGACTCGCGTCGAGATCGCTCGCAAAAGCTGATGTGTGTGGTCTGGATGCACTCAGTGACTGCAAAGGTATCCTTTTCGCATTCGGCCAGTGAGTTCTCGTCGAGACGTAGTATGGTGTGATTGTGAGACACGGGATAGATGGTGATTTTTTTGCATATGGCTTCGACCCTTGGGAAGGCTATTAGTATGTGAATTATATCGTCGGACTGAAGGACCCTAATCTTTGAGGCTTCTATTAAACTAACTATTGAGTGTCCTGTTTGACAAGTGAATTCAAATCTGCGTGATTTAATATTGTAGGGTTTACTATACCAGATTTTTCCAAGGTTATTGTGAGAATTAAATTTTGAATTTCGATGGTTAGCATTCTGTTTCTAGCCAAAAGCGTCTCATACAGGTATGGAGTGTCAGTTAATTTATTTTTTTGAGCTTTTATTATCTGGTTTACGGTATCAGTTAGTTTGTTTATTTGTTTCTGTGTCTCGGAATTTATGGCTATTTGTCTGGAATTTCATTCGATTAATTGGGCTTCTGTTACCCTGATTTTTAAGAAATCAGAGGCATCTGGGGTACCTGCTACTACCTTCAGGGCTGTGCCTAGGAAGTCTAAACTTCTAGCCATTTTATGGTGTATCTTGAGTATGGACATTAGTGTTTTTAAGTGGTCGGAATCAACATCAAGCAGTTTGCGCATATGTGATTGTGGGAACAAATCGGACAATTTTTTGTTTCTTCTATTATGTTAACGAATTCGGAAAGGTTGCTAGTGTGTCTTAAGTAGTCACGGTGTTCGAACACCAATACTTCACCGTCTATTACCGGGATGTAGTTGGCATGCGAGAAGTCGGTGATTCGAGCATTTGCTATTGCAAGGATAGTAAGCGCTATGAATGTGAACCTGTAATTGGATTAGGCGGTGAAATTGTGGTGCTTTGTCTTGGGGAACTTATTTCCTAACTAAATATAAGGTACAACTATTTTAGGTTGTCCTTGTGGACCACCCTCCCCTTAATTAAGACAGACGTTCCTAGGTCTGCTTGTATTTCCTGTCTGGTGCAGAGAGGAGTTAGCTTGTTTCCTAACCTCTTGTTGTTTTTGAGGAATTCCTCCTCTCCTACCTTAAATACGCGGTTTTTCCTATTTACGTTACACCTTTCTATGGTGTTTTGTTGGGCTTTTGCCAGTTTGGAGGTAATACCTGAACTGCGCTTTTCGGTTCCCTCATGAAGAATTTCAACTGGATTTTCGCAAATGACCGAGTGTAGCGATTTATTGTATTCTACTGTTGCTCTCAGTATTAGCTCGATCGTGTCCTCGATTTTTTTGTCAATCTTTAGGCACCTAGCAATCTCAACTAACGTACTGTGGAATCGTTCCACTTGGCCATTTGATGAACTGTGTAAGGGCGGAGCGTTTACAATATCGATGTTATATTGGTTTTTCAACATGGACGTAATGGTCTCTGAGTTGAATGAGGGTTCATTATCGCAATATATTGTTTTAATGTTAGGAAACATATTCACAATTTGCAACAAGGGACCCTTAATGTCGACAATTGTTCTTGATGGTACTGGTTGTACTAAGGCGAATTTGGAAAACTTGTCGATGCAAGTCAAAATTGTTTTTTGTCGGTTGAGAATATGTCTATGTGCAACATTTCGCCGGTGTATTGTGGGATCGGAGTTTCGCCAAGCTGCTGTTTCTTGGGATGTCTGTCATATTTTGCTTGCGTGCAAACTTTGCAGTTTGAGACTACTTCTTGGGCTAATCTGCTCATGTTTGAAAAATAGTAGTCACGCAAGATTTGTTTGACATTTTCTTGGGCTGCTCTGTGCGCCCTGTTGTGCTCGCTATTTATTATTTCCAACTGATCGCTTTTACCCGTTATGTCTTGTACGAGATTTTTACAAAACCGGAATTTTGTAGAAGGGAAATGGGCAATCAGTTCGTGTTGGAAACTTGCTAATGTGGGAAGGTTGCAATGGATCGCGTTCACAACCTCCGTATTTACAACTTCCTTGAGGGTTTCTAAAATGCTGCTCTTAGCAGTAAAATTGATCAAGTGGCGAGTTTTGTTGCGGAATAAAACTATGGTGCGTTTCAATGGGAAACGCGCTTCTTCCAGAACGATCTGGTTTCTGAAACAGTTTAACGGTTTGTCCGTGGCCTCGACCGTGTAGGTCAGTGAAATTTCGCTGTGAACGGTTGCAGCGTCCGATTGGGGCTCATTTTGTAGGGCATTAAGATTTTGTCTAGACAATGCATCTGCTACAGAATTTTCTTTGCCAGGCTTGTAGCAAACTTTGGCGTTGTATTGGTCGATGTAGGCTTTCCATCTTTTTATTTTGGCATTGGTATTTTTGTCTGCTACTGCAAAGGTGAGAGGCTGGTGGTCAGTGAAAATGTTAATTTCTCTGGAGCCGTATAGGTAGTTTTGCAATTTACCTAAAGCCCACACGATAGCTAGCAACTCCCTTTCGTTGGTTGCGTAGTTCAGCTCTGGACTTTTTAGGGTACGAGAAATCATGGTAATGGGTCTGCCTTCTTGGGATAGGACTGCGCCGATTCCGTTTGCTGAGGCATCAGTGGTTAGGTCAAAAGCTTTTTTGAAATCTGGGTACATCAAAATTACGTCTTCTGACGCCAAGATGTTGCGCAGGCGTTGAAACGCGTTGCGCTGGGTTTCGTTGAACTCGACTGCTATTTTCTTTGACCTATGCTTACTCACCGAACCATTTTCTCCTTTTAGAATGTCGCTTATTGGGCGAGCTATGGATGCAAAGTCTTTTATGAAGACTCTGTAATAGCTTGCCAGACCCAGGAAAGATCTGACACTGTAGACGCTTTTGGGTTCGGGGTATTCTTGAATGGCCTTGACCTTCTTTGGGTCGGATCTGGTGCCGTCTTTGCTTACGATGAAACCAAGATACTCTACGCTTTCTTTAAAAAAGTTGGTTTTCTCCTGGCTCACCCTCATATTGGCTTCAATCAGGCACTTGAGTACTGTGTCAATGTGCCTGACATGGTCTACTTCGTTTTTTGAGAAAACTATGACATCGTCTACGAAGACGTAACAAATTTTCCCAATATGTTCCCTTAGAACATCATCGATTGCCCTTGGAAGATGCTGCCCGCATTCTTAAGACCGAATGGCAGTCGGCAGAATTCATATTTGCCACCGCAAACAGAGAATGCTGTTTTTTCGCGGTCATGTTCTGCAAGGTATATTTGGTGATCCCCTGACTTTAGATCAAGGGTAGTGAAGTATTTAGCGTTTCCCAGGTTCGCTGGAATCATGGGAATGCTGGGCATCGGGTAACGGTCAGGTATAGTCTTCTCGTTCAGTTTCCTGAAGTCGATGACTAATCTTTTGTTTGCGTTGCCATAGGCGTCTGTGCCTTTTTTGTCAACAACCCACGTTGGGCTGTTGTAGGGCGACCTTGATGGTCTAATGATGCCGTCTTTTAGTAGTTGCTTGACCTCATTATTTATGAAGTCGGACACGCCCATTAGACTTGGGTAACTTCTGGCATATATTGGCTCGTTGTCAATCGTACGGATTGTGGCGGTGACAGAGGTGTTGAAAGGGAGTGCTTCTTCCGTTGTTGAAAAGGCCTTTTTCCTCTTAAGTATCATGTTCCTGAACTCTTTTTTGATAGAGATAGGAACTACGATGTCGTTTACATCGGTGAAATTTACATCAGTGCACTTCTGGTATTGAATTTCTTCAGAAATGCCCTGATACTCTAGTAGACTCTTTGCAAGGTTCAACTGTACCCCGGCTTGTGGTAACAAGTCGAATCCAATAATGGCATCGAACGAAATTATAATTCCCTCTGCAAGGGTATAATATATGCAGAGTTTCGTCAAGATATCTTGAAAAACAAAATATTTTTTCATACAAGAATCAACTTTTCACCAGATCATTCCTTTGTCACCTATATGATATAGTGATCCGTTCTTAATAGGATTTTTCAAGTGTATGAGGAGTATAGTAAAATGAATAAATGACGAGTTTGGAAAAGATATCTTGATCAACAAAATATTTTTTCATATAAAAACTTAATTTTCGACCGATCGTTCCTGTGGCAGCTATATGATATAGTGGTCAGCTCTGAATAGGATTTATCATATATATGAGGAGCATAATAAAACTGATAAATGCCGAGTTTGGTCAAGATATCTTGAAAAATAGAATGTTTTTTCGTACAAAAACTTAATTTTCCACCAATCGATCCTATGGCAGTTATGTGATATAGTGGTCCGATCTTAATATTATGTTGCATATATATGAGGAGTAAAGTAAAACTAATAAATGCCGAGTTTGGTCAGATATCTTGAAAAACAAAATGTTTTTTCATTCAAAAACTTAATTTCCGACCGATCGTTCTTATGGCAGCTATATGATATAGCGGTCCGATCCAGCTGGGTTTCACATATGTGCTGCGTGCAACAGAAAGAGGGACTTCTGCACAATTTCCTTAAGATAGCTTTAATACTGAGGGACTAGTTCGATAGAAACAGACAGACGGGCAGACGGCAGACGGACATGGCTCTATCGACTCGGCTGTTGATGCTGATCAAGAATATATATACTTTACGGGGTCGGAGATGTCGCCTTCTATGCGTTACACATTTCACGACAAAATTATAATACCCTCTGCAAGGGTATAATAAATGAAGAGTTTCGTCAAGATATCTTGATAAACAAAATGTTTTTTCATACAAGAATTTAATTTTCGACCGATCGTTCTATGGCAGCTATATGATATCGTGGTCCGATCTTAATAGGATTTTGCATATATATGAGGAGATAGTAAAACTATTAAATGACTAGTTTGGTCAAGATATCTTGATAAACAAATTATTTTTCATATAAAAAGTTAATTTTCGACCGATCGTTCCTATGACAGCTATATGATATAGTAGTCCGATCTTAATTGGATTTTGCATGCATATGAGGAGTATAGTAAAACTAATAAATGCCTAGTTTGGTCAAGATATCTTGAAAAAAGGAATGTTTTTTCATACAAAAACTTAATTTTCCACCAATCGATCCTATGGCATATATATGAGGAGTAAAGTAAAACTAATAAATGCCGAGTTTGGTCAGATATCTTGAAAAACAAAATGTTTTTTCATACAAGAACTTAATTTTCGACCGATCGTTCCTATGGCAGCTATATGATATAGTGGTCTGATCTTAATACGATTTTGCATGCATATGAGGAGTATCGTAAAACTAATAAATGCCTAGTCTGGTCAAGATATCTTGAAAAGTAAAATGTTTTTTCATACAACAACTTAATTTTCGACCGATCGTTCCTATGGCAGCTATATGATATAGTGGTCCGATATAGCTGGTTTTGACATATGTGCTGTGTGCAACAGAAAGAGGGAGTTCTGCAGAGTTTCATTAAGAAAGCTTTAAAACTGAGGGACTATATCGACTCGGCCATTTGCAAGGGTATAATAAATGCCGAGTTTGGTCAAGATATCTTGAAAAACAAAATGTTATTTCATACATGAATCTACTTTTCACCAGATCATTCCTTTGCACCTATATGCTATAGTGATCCGTTCTTAATAGGATCTTTCAAATGTATGAGGAGTATAGTAAAATTAATAAATGACGAGTTTGGAAAAGATAACTTGATAAAAAAATATTTTTTATACAAAAACTTAATTTTCGACCGATCGTTCCTGTGGCAGCTATATGATATAGTGGTCAGCTGTGAATAGGATTTTTCATATATATGAGGAGCATAATAAATCTAATAAATGCCGAGTTTGGTCAAGATATCTTGAAAAATAGAATGTTTTTTCGTACAAAAACTTAATTTTCCACCAATCGATCCTATGGCAGTTATGTGATATAGTGGTCCGATCTTAATATTATTTTGCATATATATGAGGAGTAAAGTAAAACTAATAAATGCCGAGTTTGGTCAGATATCTTGAAAAACAAAATGTTTTTTCATTCAAAAACTTAATTTCCGACCGATCGTTCCTATGGCAGCTATATGATATAGCGGTCCGATCCAGCTGGGTTTCACATATGTGCTGCGTGCAACAGAAAGAGGGACTTCTGCACAATTTCCTTAAGATAGCATTAATACTGAGGGACTAGTTCGATAGAAACAGACAGACGGGCAGACGGCAGACGGACATGGCTCTATCGACTCGGCTGTTGATGCTGATCAAGAATATATATACTTTACGGGGTCGGAGATATCGCCTTCTATGCGTTACACATTTTACGACAAAATTATAATACCCTCTGCAAGGGTATAATAAATGAAGAGTTTCGTCAAGATATCTTGATAAACAAAATGTTTTTTCATACAAGAATTTAATTTTCGACCGATCGTTCTATGGCAGCTATATGATATCGTGGTCCGATCTTAATAGGATTTTGCATATATATGAGGAGATAGTAAAACTATTAAATGACTAGTTTGGTCAAGATATCTTGATAAACAAATTATTTTTCATATAAAAGTTAATTTTCGACCGATCGTTCCTGTGGCAGCTATATGATATAGTGGTCAGCTCTGAATAGGATTTTACATATATATGAGGAGCATAATAAAACTAATAAATGCCGAGTTTGGTCAAGATATCTTGAAAAATAGAATGTTTTTTCGTACAAAAGCTTAATTTTCTACCAATCGATCCTATGGCAGTTACGTGATATAGTGGTCCGATCTTAATATTATTTTGCATATATATGAGGAGCATAGTAAAACTAATAAATGCCGAGTTTGGGTAAGATATCCTGATAAACAAAATGTTATTTCATAGAAAAACTTAATTTTCGACCGATCGTTCCTATTGCAGCTATATGATAAGTGGTCCGATCTTAATGGGATTGTGCATATATATGAGGAGTAAAGTAAAACTAATAAATGCCGAGTTTGGGTAAGATATCCTGATAAACAAAATGTTATTTCATAGAAAAACTTAATTTCCGACCGATCGTTCTATGGCAGCTATATGATATAGTGGTCCGATCCAGCAGGTTTTGACATATGTGCTGTGTGCAACAGAAAGAGGGAGTTCTGCAAAGTTTCAGTTAGAAAGCTTTAAAACTGAGGGACAAGTTCGCATAGAAAAAGACAGACGAACAGACGGACAGACGGACAAGGCTATATCGACTCGGCTGTTAATGCTGATTAAGAATATATATACTTTATGGGGTCGGAGATGTCTCCTTCTATGCGTTGCACATTTCACGACAAAATTATAATACCCTCTGCAAGGGTATAATAAATGTAGAGTTTCGTCAAGATATTGTTTTTTCATACAAGAACTTAATTTTCGACCGATCGTTGTATGGCAGCTATATGATATAGTGGTCCGATCTTAATAGGATTCTGCATATATATGAGGAGATAGTAAAACTATTAAATGACGAGTTTAGTCAGATATCTTGAAAAACAAAATGGTTTTTCATACAAAAACTTAATTTCCGACCGATCGTTCCTATGGCACTTATATGATATAGTGGTCCGATCCAGCAGGTTTTGACATATGTGCTGTGTGCAACAGAAAGAGGGAGTTCTGCAAAGTTTCAGTAAGAAAGCTTTAAAACTGAGGGACAAGTTCGCATAGAAAAAGACAGACGAACAGACGGACAGACGGACAAGGCTATATCGACTCGGCTGTTAATGCTGATTAAGAATATATATACTTTATGGGGTCGGAGATGTCTCCTTCTATGCGTTACGCATTTCACGACAAAATTATAATTCCCTCTGCAAGGGTTTAATATATGTAGAGTTTCGTCAAGATATCTTGAAAAACAAAATATTTTTTCATACAAGAATCAACTTTTCACCAGATCATTCCTTTGTCAGCTATATGATATAGTGGTCCGTTCTTAATAGGATTTTTCAAATGTATGAGGAGTATAGTAAAATTAATAAATGACGAGTTTGGACAAGATATCTTGATAAAAAAATGTTTTTTCATACAAAAACTTAATTTTCGACCGATCGTTCCTGTGGCAGCTATATGATATAGTGGTCAGCTCTGAATAGGATTTTACATATATATGAGGAGCATAATAAAACTAATAAATGCCGAGTTTGGTCAAGATATCTTGAAAAATAGAATGTTTTTTCGTACAAAAGCTTAATTTTCTACCAATCGATCCTATGGCAGTTACGTGATATAGTGGTCCGATCTTAATATTATTTTGCATATATATGAGGAGCATAGTAAAACTAATAAATGCCGAGTTTGGGTAAGATATCCTGATAAACAAAATGTTATTTCATAGAAAAACTTAATTTTCGACCGATCGTTCCTATTGCAGCTATATGATAAGTGGTCCGATCTTAATGGGATTGTGCATATATATGAGGAGTAAAGTAAAACTAATAAATGCCGAGTTTGGGTAAGATATCCTGATAAACAAAATGTTATTTCATAGAAAAACTTAATTTCCGACCGATCGTTCTATGGCAGCTATATGATATAGTGGTCCGATCCAGCAGGTTTTGACATATGTGCTGTGTGCAACAGAAAGAGGGAGTTCTGCAAAGTTTCAGTTAGAAAGCTTTAAAACTGAGGGACAAGTTCGCATAGAAAAAGACAGACGAACAGACGGACAGACGGACAAGGCTATATCGACTCGGCTGTTAATGCTGATTAAGAATATATATACTTTATGGGGTCGGAGATGTCTCCTTCTATGCGTTGCACATTTCACGACAAAATTATAATACCCTCTGCAAGGGTATAATAAATGTAGAGTTTCGTCAAGATATTGTTTTTTCATACAAGAACTTAATTTTCGACCGATCGTTGTATGGCAGCTATATGATATAGTGGTCCGATCTTAATAGGATTCTGCATATATATGAGGAGATAGTAAAACTATTAAATGACGAGTTTAGTCAGATATCTTGAAAAACAAAATGGTTTTTCATACAAAAACTTAATTTCCGACCGATCGTTCCTATGGCACTTATATGATATAGTGGTCCGATCCAGCAGGTTTTGACATATGTGCTGTGTGCAACAGAAAGAGGGAGTTCTGCAAAGTTTCAGTAAGAAAGCTTTAAAACTGAGGGACAAGTTCGCATAGAAAAAGACAGACGAACAGACGGACAGACGGACAAGGCTATATCGACTCGGCTGTTAATGCTGATTAAGAATATATATACTTTATGGGGTCGGAGATGTCTCCTTCTATGCGTTACGCATTTCACGACAAAATTATAATTCCCTCTGCAAGGGTTTAATATATGTAGAGTTTCGTCAAGATATCTTGAAAAACAAAATATTTTTTCATACAAGAATCAACTTTTCACCAGATCATTCCTTTGTCAGCTATATGATATAGTGGTCCGTTCTTAATAGGATTTTTCAAATGTATGAGGAGTATAGTAAAATTAATAAATGACGAGTTTGGACAAGATATCTTGATAAAAAAATGTTTTTTCATACAAAAACTTAATTTTCGACCGATCGTTCCTGTGGCAGCTATATGATATAGTGGTCAGCTCTGAATAGGATTTTACATATATATGAGGAGCATAATAAAACTAATAAATGCCGAGTTTGGTCAAGATATCTTGAAAAATAGAATGTTTTTTCGTACAAAAGCTTAATTTTCTACCAATCGATCCTATGGCAGTTATGTGATATAGTGGTCCGATCTTAATAATATTTTGCATATATATGAGGAGCATAGTAAAACTAATAAATGCCGAGTTTGGGTAAGATATCCTGATAAACAAAATGTTATTTCATAGAAAAACTTAATTTTCGACCGATCGTTCCTATTGCAGCTATATGATATAGTGGTCCGATCTTAATGGGATTGTGCATATATATGAGGAGTAAAGTAAAACTAATAAATGCCGAGTTTGGGTAAGATATCCTGATAAACAAAATGTTATTTTATAGAAAAACTTAATTTCCGACCGATCGTTCCTATGGCAGTTATGATATAGTGGTCCGATCCAGCAGGTTTTGACATATGTGCTGTGTGCAACAGAAAGATGGAGTTCTGCAAAGTTTCAGTAAGAAAGCTTTAAAACTGAGGGACAAGTTCGCATAGAAAAAGACAGACGAACAGACGGACAGACGGACAAGGCTATATCGACTCGGCTGTTAATGCTGATTAAGAATATATATACTTTATGGGGTCGGAGATGTCTCCTTCTATGCGTTGCACATTTCACGACAAAATTATAATACCCTCTGCAAGGGTATAATAAATGTAGAGTTTCGTCAAGATATTGTTTTTTCATACAAGAACTTAATTTTCGACCGATCGTTTTATGGCAGCTATATGATATAGTGGTCCGATCTTAATAGGATTCTGCATATATATGAGGAGATAGTAAAACTATTAAATGACAAGTTTAGTCAGATATCTTGAAAAACAAAATGGTTTTTCATACAAAAACTTAATTTCCGACCGATCGTTCCTATGGCAGTTATATGATATAGTGGTCCGATCCAGCAGGTTTTGACATATGTGCTGTGTGCAACAGAAAGAGGGAGTTCTGCAAAGTTTCAGTAAGAAAGCTTTAAAACTGAGGGACAAGTTCGCATGGAAAAAGACAGACGAACAGACGGACAGACGGACAAGGCTTTATCGACTCGGCTGTTAATGCTGATTAAGAATATATATACTTTATGGGGTCGGAGATGTCTCCTTCTATGCGTTAAGCATTTCACGACAAAATTATAATTCCCTCTGCAAGTCCATAATATATGTAGAGTTTCGTCAAGATATCTTGAAAAACAAAATATTTTTTCATACAAGAATCAACTTTTCACCAGATCATTCCTTTGTCAGCTATATGATATAGTGGTCCGTTCTTAATAGGATTTTTCAAATGTATGAGGAGTATAGTAAAATTAATAAATGCCGAGTTTGGACAAGATATCTTGATAACAAAAAGGTTTTTTCATACAAAAACTTAATTTTCGACCGATCGTTCCTGTGGCAGCTATATGATATAGTGGTCAGCTCTGAATAGGATTTTACATATATATGAGGAGCATAATAAAACTAATAAATGCCGAGTTTGGTCAAGATATCTTGAAAAATAGAATGTTTTTTCGTACAAAAACTTTATTTTCCACCAATCGATCCTATGGCAGTTATGTGATATAGTGGTCCGATCCAGCAGGTTTTGACATATGTGCTGTGTGCAACAGAAAGAGGGACTACTGCACAATTTCATTAAGATAGCTTCAAAACTGAGGTACTAATTCGCATAGAAAAAGACAGACGAACAGACGGACAGACGGACATGGTTGATGCTGATCAAGAATATATATACTTTATGGGGTCGGAGATGTCGCCTTCTATGCGTTACACATTTCACGACAAAATTATAATACCCTCTGCAAGGGTATAATAAATGTAGAGTTTCGTCAAGATATCTTGAAAAAAAGAATGTTTTTTCATACAAAAACTTAATTTTCCACCAATCGATCCTATGGCATATATATGAGGAGTAAAGTAAAACTAATAAATGCCGAGTTTGGTCAGATATCTTGAAAAGCAAAATGTTTTTTCATACAAGAACATAATTTCCGACCGATCGTTTCTATGGCAGCTATATGATATAGTGGTCCGATCCAGCTGGGTTTCACATATGTGCTGCGTGCGACAGAATGAGGGACTTCTGCACAATTTTATTAAGATAGCTTTAAAACTGAGAGACTAGTTCGCATAGAAACAGACAGACGGGCAGACGGGCAGACGGACATGGCTCTATCGACTCGACTGTGGATGCTGATCAAGAATATATATACTTTATGGGGTCGGAGATGTCTCCTATGCGTTACATATTTTACGACAAAATTTTAATACCCTCTGCAAGGGTATAATAAATGTAGAGTTTCGTCAAGATATCTTGATAAACAAACTGTTTTTTCATACAAGAATTTCATTTTCGACCGATCGTTCTTATGGCAGCTATATGATATCGTGGTCCGATCTTAATAGGATTTTGAATATATATGAGGAGCTTAGTAAAACTATTAAATGACGAGTTCGTCAAGATATCTTGATAAACAAAATATTCTTTCATACAAAACTTAATTTTCGACCGATCGTTCCTATGACAGCTATATGATAAGTGGTCTGATCTTAATACGATTTTGCATGCATATGAGGAGTATCATAAAACTAATAAATGCCTAGTTTGGTTAAGATATCTTGAAAAATAAAATGTTTTTTCATACAACAACTTAATTTTCGACCGATCGTTCCTATGCCAGCTATATGATATAGTGGTCCGATATAGCTGGTTTTGACATATGTGCTGTGTGCAACAGAAAGAGGGAGTTCTGCAAAGTTTCATTAAGAAAGCTTTAAAACTGAGGGACTATATCGACTCGGCTGTTGATGCTGATCAAGAATATATATACTTTATGAGATCGGAGATGTCTCCTTCTATGCGTTACGCATTTCACGAAAAAATTATAATACCCTCTGCAAGGGTATAATAAATGCCGAGTTTGGTCAAGATATCTTGAAAAACAAAATGTAATTTCATACATGAATCTACTTATCACCAGATTATTCCTTTGTCAGCTTGATATAGTGGTCAAGATATCTTGATAAACAAAATATTTTTTCATACAAGGACTTAATTTTCGACCGATCGTTCCTATGGCAGCTATATGATATAGTGGTCCGATCTGGGATTGTCCATGTATATGAGGAGCTTAGTAAAACTAATAAATGCCGAGTTTGGGTAAGATATCCTGATAAACAAAATGTTATTTCATAGAAAAACTTAATTTCCGACCGATCGTTCCTATGGCAGTTATATGATATAGTGGTCCGATCCAGCAGGTTTTGACATATGTGCTGTGTGCAACAGAAAGAGGGAGTTCTGCAAAGTTTCAGTAAGAAAGCTTTAAAACTGAGGGACAAGTTCGCAAAGAAAAAGACAGACGAACAGACGGACAGACGGACATGGCTATATCGACTCGGCTGTTGCTGATCAAGAATATATATACTTTATGGGGTCGGAGATGTCTCCTTCTATGCGTTGCACATTTCACGACAAAATTATAATACCCTCTGCAAGGGTATAATAAATGTAGAGTTTCGTCAAGATATTGTTTTTTCATACAAGAACTTAAATTTCGACCGATCGTTGTATGGCAGCTATATGATATAGTGGTCCGATCTTAACAGGATTCTGCATATATATGAGGAGCTTAGTAAAACTATTAAATGACGAGTTTCGTCAAGATATCTTGATAAACAAAATATTCTTTCATACAAGAATTTCATTTTCGACCGATCGTTCTTATGGCAGCTATATGATATCGTGGTCCGATCTTAATAGGATTTTGAATATATATGAGGAGCTTAGTAAAACTATTAAATGACGAGTTTCGTCAAGATATCTTGATAAACAAAATATTCTTTCATACAAAAGTTAATTTTCGACCGATCGTTCCTATGGCAGCTATATGATATATTGGTCTGATCTTAATACGATTTTGCATGCATATGAGGAGTATCATAAAACTAATAAATGCCTAGTTTGGTCAAGATATCTTGAAAAATAAAATGTTTTTTCATACAACAACTTAATTTTCGACCGATCGTTCCTATGGCAGCTATATGATATAGTGGTCCGATATAGCTGGTTTTGACATATGTGCTGTGTGCAACAGAAAGAGGGAGTTCTGCAAAGTTTCATTAAGAAAGCTTTAAAACTGAGGGACTATATCGACTCGGCTGTTGATGCTGATCAAGAATATATATACTTTATGAGATCGGAGATGTCTCCTTCTATGCGTTACGCATTTCACGAAAGAATTATAATACCCTCTGCAAGGGTATAATAAATGTAGAGTTTCGTCAAGATATCTTGATAAACTAAATGTTTTTTCATACAAGAATTTCATTTTCGACCGATCGTTCTTATGGCAGCTATATGATATCGTGGTCCGATCTTAATAGGATTTTGAATATATATGAGGAGCTTAGTAAAACTGTTAATTGACGAGTTTGGTCAAGATATCTTGAAAAATAAAATTGTTTTTTCATACAACAACTTAATTTTCGACCGATCGTTCTATGGCAGCTATATGATATAGTGGTCCGTTTTGAATAGAATTTTTCATATATATGAGGAGCATAGTAAAACTAATAAATGCCGAGTTTGGGTAAGATATCCTGATAAACAAAATGTTATTTCATAGAAAAACTTAATTTTCGACCGATCGTTCCTATGGCAGCTATATGATATAGTGGTCCGATCTTAATGGGATTGTCCATGTATATGAGGAGCTTAGTAAAACTAATAAATACCGAGTTTGGGTAAGATATCCTGATAAAGAAAATGTTATTTCATAGAAAAACTTAATTTTCGACCGATCGTTCCTATGGCAGTTATATGATATAGTGGTCCGATCCAGCAGGTTTTGACATATGTGCTGTGTGCAACAGAAAGAGGGAGTTCTGCAAAGTTTCAGTAAGAAAGCTTTAAAACTGAGGGACAAGTTCGCAAAGAAAAAGACAGACGAACAGACGGACAGACGGACATGGCTATATCGACTCGGCTGTTGCTGATCAAGAATATATATACTTTATGGGGTCGGAGATGTCTCCTTCTATGCGTTGCACATTTCACGACAAAATTATAATACCCTCTGCAAGGGTATAATAAGTGTAGAGTTTCGTCAAGATATTGTTTTTTCATACAAGAACTTAAATTTCGACCGATCGTTGTATGGCAGCTATATGATATAGTGGTCCGATCTTAATAGGATTCTGCATATATATGAGGAGATAGTAAAACTATTAAATGACGAGTTTAGTCAAGATATCTTGATAAACAAAATATTTTTTCGTATAAAAAGTTAATTTTCGACCGATCGTTCCTATGGCAGCTATATGATATAGTGGTCCGATCTTAATATTATTTTGCATATATATGAGGAGTAAAGTAAATCTAATAAATGCCGAGTTTGGTCAGATATCTTGAAAAACAAAATGGTTTTTCATACAAAAATTTAATTTCCGACCGATCGTTTCTATGGCAGCTATATGATATAGTGGTCCTATCCAGCTGGGTTTCACATATGTGCTGCGTGCGACAGAAAGAGGGACTTCTGCACAATTTTATTAAGATAGCTTTAAAACTGAGAGACTAGTTCGCATGGAATCAGACAGACGGGCAGACGGGCAGACGGACATGGCTCTATCGACTCGACTGTTGATGCTGATCAAGAATATATATACTTTATGGGGTCGGAGATGTCTCCTTCTATGCGTTACACATTTCACGACAAAATTATAATACCCTCTGCAAGGGTATAATAAATGCCGAGTTTGGTCAAGATATCTTGATAAACAAAATGTTTTTTCATACAAGAATTTCATTTTCGACCGATCGTTCTTATGGCAGCTATATGATATCGTGGTCCGATCTTAATAGGATTTTGAATATATATGAGGAGCTTAGTAAAACTATTAAATGACGAGTTTGGTCAAGATATCTTGAAAAATAAAATATTTTTTCATACAAAAAATTCATTTTCGATCGATCGTTCCTTTGGCAGCTATATGATATAGTGGTCCGATCTTAATAGGATTTTGAATATATACGAGGAGCTTAGTAAAACTATTGAATCGCTAGTTTTGTCAAAATATCTTGATAAACAAAATGCTTTTTTATACAAGGACTTAGTTTTCAACCGATTGTTCCTATGTCAGCTATATGATATAGTGGTCCGATCTTAATAGGATTTTGCATATGTATAAGGAGTATAGTAAAATTAATAAATGTAGAGTTTGGTCAAGATATCTTCATAAACAAAATGTTTTTTCATACAAGGACTTAATTTTCGACCGATTGTACCTGTCAGCTAAACGATATAGTGGTCCGATTTTAATAGGATTTTGCATATATATGAGGGGCTTAGTAAAACTATTAAATAACAAGTTTGGTCAAGATATCTTGATGAACAAAATGTTTTTTCATACAAAAACTTAATTTTCGACCGATAGTTCCTATGGCAGCTTATGATATAGTGGTCCGATCATAATAGGACCATATTAAAACTAATAAATGACGAGTTTGGTCAAGATATCTTGAAAAACAAAATGTTTTTTCATACATGAATCTACTTTTTACCAGATCGTACCTATGGTAGCTATATGCTATAGTGGTCCTATCTTAATAGGATTTTGAATATGTATGAGGAGTATAGTAAGACTAATAGATGTAGAGTTTGGTCAAGATGTGTTGATAAACAAAATGTTTTTTCATACAAGGACTTAGTTTTCAACCGATTGTTCCTATGGCAGCTATATGATACAGTGATCCGATCTTTATGGGATTTTCCATGTATATGAGGAGCTTAGTAAAACTAATAAATGCCGAGTTTGGGTAAGATATCCTGATAAACAAAATGTTATTTCATAGAAAAACTTAATTTTCGACCGATCGTTCCTATGGCAGCTATATGATATAATGGTCCGATCTTAATATTATTTTGCATATATATGAGGAGTAAAGTAAAACTAATAAATGCCGAGTTTGGTCAGATATCTTGAAAAACAAAATGGTTTTTCATACAAAAACTTAATTTCCGACCGATCGTTCCTATGGCGGCTATATGATATAGTGGTCCGATCCAGCTGGGTTTCACATATGTGCTGCGTGCAGCAGAAAGAGGGACTTCTGCACAATTTCATTAAGATAGCTTTAAAACTGAGGGACTAGTTCGATAGAAACAGACAGACGGACATGGCTATATCGAATCGGCTGTTGATGCTGATCAAGAATATATATACTTTATGGGGTCGGAGATGTCTCCTATGCGTTACACTTTTCACGACAAAATTTTAATACCCTCTGCAAGGGTATAATAAATGTAGAGTTTCGTCAAGATATCTTGATAAACAAAATGTTTTTTCATACAAGAATTTCATTTTCGACCGATCGTTCTTATGGCAGCTATATGATATCGTGGTCCGATCTTAATAGGATTTTGAATATATATGAGGAGCTTAGTAAAACTATTAAATGACGAGTTTGGTCAAGATATCTTGAAAAATAAAATATTTTTTCATACAAAAAATTCATTTTCGATCGATCGTTCCTTTGGCAGCTATATGATATAGTGGTCCGATCTTAATAGGATTTTGAATATATACGAGGAGCTTAGTAAAACTATTGAATCGCTAGTTTTGTCAAAATATCTTGATAAACAAAATGCTTTTTTATACAAGGACTTAGTTTTCAACCGATTGTTCCTATGTCAGCTATATGATATTGTGGTCCGATCTTAATAGGATTTTGCATATGTATGAGGAGTATATTAAAATGAATAAATGTAGAGTTTGGTCAAGATATCTTGATAAACAAAATGTTTTTCATACAAGGACTTAATTTTCGACCGATTGTTCCTATGGCAGCTATATGATATAGTGGTCCGATCTTAATGGGATTTTCCATGTATATGAGGAGCTTAGTAAAACTAATAAATGCCGAGTTTGGTCAAGATATCCTGATAAACAAAATGTTATTTCATTGAAAAACTTTATTTTCGACCGATCGTTCCTATGGCAGCTATATGATATAGTGGTCCGATCTTAATAGGATTTTGCCTATATATCCGGAGCATAGTAAAATTAATAAATGAAGAGTTTGGTCAAGATATCTTGAGAAACGAAATGTTTTTTTATACAAGGAATTAATTTTCGACCGATTGTTCCTTTGGCAGCTATATGATATAGTGGTCTGATCTTAATAGGATTTTCCATGTATGTGAGGAGCTTAGTAAAACTAATAAATGCTGAGTTTGGTCAAGATATCTTGATAAGCAAAATGTTTTTCATACAAAAACTTAATTTTCGACTGATCGTTCCTGTGGCAGCTTTATGATATAATGGTCCGATCCGGCTGGTTTTGACATATGTGCTGTGTGCAACAGAAAGAGGAAGTTCTGCAAAGTTCATTAAGAAAGCTTTAAAACTGAGGGACAAGTTTGCATAGAAAAAGACAGACGAACAGACGGACATGGCTATATCGAATCGGCTGTTGATGCTGATCAAGAATATATATATACTTTATGAGATCGGAGATGTCTCCTATGCGTTACGCATTTCACGAAAAAATTATAATACCCTCTGCAAGAATATAATAAATGCCGAGTTTGGTCAAGATATCTTGAAAAACAAAATTTTATTTCATACATGAATCTACATTTCACCTTTGTCAGCTATATGAGTGGTCCGATCTTATAAGGATTTTGCATGTATATGAGGAGTATAGTAAAACTAATAAATGCCGAGTTTGGTCAAGATATCTTGAAAAACAAAATGTTTTTTTCATACATGAATCTACTTTTTACCAGATCGTTAATATGTCAGCTATATGATATAGTGGTCCGATCTTAATAGGATTTTGCATATGTATAAGGAGTATAGTAAAATTAATAAATGTAGAGTTTGGTCAAGATATCTTCATAAACAAAATGTTTTTTCATACAAGGACTTAATTTTCGACCGATTGTACCTGTCAGCTAAACGATATAGTGGTCCGATTTTAATAGGATTTTGCATATATATGAGGGGCTTAGTAAAACTATTAAATAACAAGTTTGGTCAAGATATCTTGATGAACAAAATGTTTTTTCATACAAAAACTTAATTTTCGACCGATAGTTCCTATGGCAGCTTATGATATAGTGGTCCGATCATAATAGGACCATATTAAAACTAATAAATGACGAGTTTGGTCAAGATATCTTGAAAAACAAAATGTTTTTTCATACATGAATCTACTTTTTACCAGATCGTACCTATGGTAGCTATATGCTATAGTGGTCCTATCTTAATAGGATTTTGAATATGTATGAGGAGTATAGTAAGACTAATAGATGTAGAGTTTGGTCAAGATGTGTTGATAAACAAAATGTTTTTTCATACAAGTACTTAGTTTTCAACCGATTGTTCCTATGGCAGCTATATGATATAGTGATCCGATCTTTATGGGATTTTCCATGTATATGAGGAGCTTAGTAAAACTAATAAATCCCGAGTTTGGTCAAGTTATCTTGATAAACAAAATGTTATTTCATAGAAAAACTTAATTTTCGACCGATCGTTCTTAGTGGTCCGATCCAGCTGGTCTTGACATATGTGCTGTGTGCAACAGAAAGAGGGAGTTTTGCAAAGTTTCATTAAGAAAGCTTTAAAACTGATGGACTAGTTCGCATAGAAAAAGACAGACGAACAGACGGACAGACGGACATGGCTATATCGACTCGGCTGTTGATGCTGATCAAGAATATATATACTTTATGAGATCGGAAATGTCTCCTTCTATGCGTTACGCATTTCACGATAAAATTATAATACCCTCTGCAAGGATATAATGAATGCCGAGTTTGGTCAAGATATCTTGAAAAACAAAATGTTATTTCATACATGAATCTACTTTTCACCAGATCATTCCTTTGTCAGCTATTTGATATAGTGGTCCGATCTTAATAGGATTTTTCATATTAATGAGTAGCATAGTAAAACTAATAAATGCCGAGTTTGGTCAAGATATCTTGATAAACATTATGTTTTTTCATAGAAAAACTTAATTTTCGACCGATCGTTTCTATGGCAGCTATATGATATAATGGTCCGTTCCATCTGGTTTTGACATATGTGATGTGTGCAACAGAAAGAGGGAGTTCTGCAAAGTTTCATTAAGAAAGCTTTAAGACTAAAGGACTAGTTCGCATAGAAAAAGACAGACGAACAGACGGACAGACGGACATGGCTATATCGACTCGGCTGTTGATGCTGATCAAGAATATATATATACTTTATGAGATCTGAGATGTCTCCTATGCGTTACGCATTTCACGAAAAAATTATAATACCCTCTGCAAGGATATAATAAATGCCGAGTTTGGTCAAGATATCTTGAAAAACAAAATGTTATTTCATACATGAATCTACATTTCACCTTTGTCAGCTATATGAGTGGTCCGATCTTATAAGGATTTTGCATGTATATGAGGAGTATAGTAAAACTAAGAAATGCCGAGTTTGGTCAAGATATCTTGATAAACAAAATGTTTTTTTCATACATGAATCTACTTTTTACCAGATCGTTAATATGTCAGCTATATGATATAGTGGTCCGATCTTAATAGGATTTTGCATATGTATAAGGAGTATAGTAAAATTAATAAATGTAGAGTTTGGTCAAGATATCTTCATAAACAAAATGTTTTTTCATACAAAGACTTAATTTTCGACCGATTGTACCTGTCAGCTATACGATATAGTGGTCCGATTTTAATAGGATTTTGCATATATATGAGGGGCTTAGTAAAACTATTAAATAACGAGTTTGGTCAAGATATCTTGATGAACGAAATGTTTTTTCATACAAAAACTTAATTTTCGACCGATAGTTCCTATGGCAGCTTATGATATAGTGGTCCGATCATAATAGGAGCATAGTAAAACTAAGAAATGACGAGTTTGGTCAAGATGTGTTGATAAACAAAATGTTTTTTCATACAAGGACTTAGTTTTCAACCGATTGTTCCTATGGCAGCTATATGATATAGTGATCCGATCTTTATGGGATTTTCCATGTATATGAGGAGCTTAGTAAAACTAATAAATGCCGAGTTTGGTCAAGTTATCTTGATAAACAAAATGTTATTTCATAGAAAAACTTAATTTTCGACCGATCGTTCTTAGTGGTCCGATCCAGCTAGTCTTGACATATGTGCTGTGTGCAACAGAAAGAGGGAGTTTTGCAAAGTTTCATTAAGAAAGCTTTAAAACTGATGGACTAGTTCGCATAGAAAAAGACAGACGAACAGACGGACATGGCTATATCGACTCGGCTGTTGATGCTGATCAAGAATATATATACTTTATGAGATCGGAAATGTCTCCTTCTATGCGTTACGCATTTCACGATAAAATTATAATACCCTCTGCAAGGATATAATGAATGCCGAGTTTGGTCAAGATATCTTGAAAAACAAAATGTTATTTCATACATGATCATTCCTTTGTCAGCTATTTGATATAGTGGTCCGATCTTAATAGGATTTTTCATATTAATGAGTAGCATAGTAAAACTAATAAATGCCGAGTTTGGTCAAGATATCTTGGTAAACAAAATGTTATTTCACAGAAAAAATTAATTTTCGACCGATCGTTTCTATGGCAGCTATATGATATAATGGTCCGATCCGCCTGGTTTAGACGTATGGGCTGTGTGCAACAGAGGAAGTTCTGCAAAGTTTCATTAAGAAAGCTTTAAGACTAAGGGACTAGAAAAAGACTGACGAACAGACGGACATACAGACAGACCACTTTTCACCAGATCATTCCTTTGTCAGCTATATGATATAGATTTTGATTTTGCATGTATATGAGGAGTTTAGTAAAACTAATAAATGCCGTGTTTGGTCAAGATATCTTGATAAGCAAAATGTTATTTCATAGAAAAACTTAAATTTCGACCGATCATTCCTATGGCAGCTATATGATATAGTGGTCCGATCCAGTTGGTTTTGACATATGTGCTGTGTGCAACAGAAAGAGGGAGTTCTGCAAAGTTGCATTAAGAAAGCTTTAAGACTGAGGGACTATATCGACTCGGCTGTTGATGCTGATCAACTATATATATACCCTTAGATCGGAGATGTCTCCTTTTATGCGTTCGCATTTCACGATAAAATTATAATACCCTCTGCAGGGATATAATAATAAATGCCGAGCTTGGTCAAGATGTCTTGAAAAACAAAATGTTTTTTCATACATGAATCTACTTTTCACCAGATCATTCCTTTGTCAGCTATATGATATAGTGGTCCGATCTTAATAGGATTTTTCATATTAATGAGTAGCATAGTAAAACTAATAAATGCCGAGTTTGGTCAAGATATCTTGGTAAACAAAATGTTATTTCATAGAAAAACTTAATTTTCGACCGATCGTTTCTATGGCAGCTTTATGATATAATGGTCCGATCTGAATAGGATTTTGCATGTATATGAGGAGTATAGTAAAACTAATAATTGCCGAGTTTGGTCAAGATGTGTTGATAAACAAAATGTTTTTTCATACAAAAACTTAATTTTCGACCGATCGTTCCTGTGGCAGCTATATGATATAGTGGTCCGATCTGAATAGGATTTATCAGATATATGAGCAACATAGTAAAACTAATAAATAATGCCGAGTTTGGACAACATATCCTGATAAACAAAATGTTTTTTCATACATGAATCTACTTTTTACCAGATCGTTCCTATGTCAGCTATATGATATAGTGGTCCGATCTTAATAGGATTTTGCATATGTATGAGGAGTATAGTAAAATTAATAAATGTAGAGTTTGGTCAAGATATCTTGGTAAACAAAATGTTTTTTCATACAAAGACTTAATTTTCGACCGATTGTTCCTATGGCAGCTATATGATATAGTGGTCCGATCCAGCTGGTTATGACATATGTGCTGTGTGCAACAGAAAGAGGGAGTTCTGCAAAGTTTCATTAAGAAAGCTTTAAAACTGATGGACTAGTTCGCATAGAAAAAGATAGACGAACACGCGGAAATGGCTCTATCGACTCGGCTGTTGATGTTGATCAAGAATATATATACTTTATGAGATCGGAGATGTCTCCTTCTATGCGTTACGCATTTCACGAAAAAATTATAATGTCCTCTGCAAGGGTATAATAAATGCCGAGTTTGGTCAAGATATCTTGAAAAACAAAATGTTTTTTTCATACATGAATCTACTTTTTACTAGATCGTTTCTATGTCACCTATATGATATAGTGGTCCGATCTTGATAGGATTTTGCATATGTATGAGGAGTATAGTAAAATTAATAAATGAAGAGTTTGGTCAAGATATCTTGAAAAACAAAACGTTTTTCATACAAGGACCTAATTTTCGTCCGATTGTTTCTATGTCAGCTATACGATATAGTGGTCCGATCTTAATAGGATTTTACATGTATATGAGGAGCTTAGTTAAACTAATAAATGCCGAGTTTGGTCAAGATATACAAGGACTTAATTTTCGACCGATCGTTGCTATGGCAGGTATATGATATAGTGGTCCGATCCAGCTGGTTTTGACATATGTGCTGTGTGCAACAAGATATATTGATAAACAAAATGTTTTTTCATACCAAAACTTAATTTTAGACCGATCGTTCCCGTGGCATTTATATGAGAAAGTGTACCGATTTTAATAGGATTTCGCATTTATATGGAGGGCATAGTAAAACCTATAAATGCCGAGATTGGTCAAGATATCTTGAAAAAAAAAATGTTTTTTCTTACAACAACTTAATTTTCGACCGATCGTTCCTATGGCAGCTATATGATATAGTGGTCCGATATTAATATGATTTTGCATGTATATGAGGAGCTTAGTAAAGCTAATAATTGCCGAGTTTGTTCAAGATATCTTGAAAAACAAAATGTTATTTCATACATGAATCTACTTTTCACCAGATCATTCCTTTGTCAGCTATATGATATAGTGGTCCGATCTTAATAGGATTTTGCATATGTATGAGGAGCTTAGTAAAACTAATAAATGCCGAGTTTGGTCAAGATATCTTGGTAAACAAAATGTTATTTCATAGAAAAAATTAATTTTCGACCAATCGTTTCTATGGCAGCTATATGATATAATGGTCCGATCCGCCTGGTTTTGACGTATGGGCTGTGTGCAACAGAGGAAGTTCTGCAAAGTTTCATTAAGAAAGCTTTAAGAAAAAGGGACTAGAAAAAGACTGACGAACAGACGGACAGACAGACAGACCACTTTTCACCAGATCATTCCTTTGTCAGCTATATGATATAGATTTTGATTTTGCATGTATATGAGGAGTTTAGTAAAACTAATAAATGCCGTGTTTGGTCAAGATATCTTGATAAGCAAAATGTTATTTCATAGAAAAACTTAAATTTCGACCGATCATTCCTATGGCAGCTATATGATATAGTGATCCGATCCAGCTGGTTTTGACATATGTGCTGTGTGCAACAGAAAGAGGGAGTTCTGCAAAGCTTCATTAAGAAAGCTTTAAGAGTGAGGGACTATATCGACTCGGCTGTTGATGCTGATCAACAATATATATACCCTTAGAGCGGAGATGTCTCCTTTCGTGCGTTCGCATTTCACGATAAAATTATAATACCCTCTGCAGGGATATAATAAATGCCGAGTTTGGTCAAGATGTCTTGAAAAACAAAATGTTTTTTCATACATGAATCTACTTTTCACCAGATCATTCCTTTGTCAGCAATATGATATAGTTGTCCGATCTTAATAGGATTTTTTATATTAATGAGTAGCATAGTAAAACTAATAAATGCCGAGTTTGGTCAAGATATCTTGGTAAACAAAATGTTATTTCATAGAAAAACTTAATTTTCGACCGATCGTTTCTATGGCAGCTTTATGATATAATGGTCCGATCTGAATAGGATTTTGCATGTATATGAGGAGTACAGTAAAACTAATAATTGCCGAGTTTGGTCAAGATGTGTTGATAAACAAAATGTTTTTTCATACAAAAACTTAATTTTCGACCGATCGTTCCTGTGGCAGCTATATGATATAGTGGTCCGATCTGAATAGGATTTATCAGATATATGAGCAACATAGTAAAACTAATAAATAATGCCGAGTTTGGACAACATATCCTGATAAACAAAATATTTTTTCATACATGAATCTACTTTTTACCAGATCGTTCCTATGTCAGCTATATGATATAGTGGTCCGATCTTAATAGGATTTTGCATATGTATGAGGAGTATAGTAAAATTAATAAATGTAGAGTTTGGTCAAGATATCTTGGTAAACAAAATGTTTTTTCATACAAAGACTTAATTTTCGACCGATTGTTCCTATGGCAGCTATATGATATAGTGGTCCGATCCAGCTGGTTATGACATATGTGCTGTGTGCAACAGAAAGAGGGAGTTCTGCAAAGTTTCATTAAGAAAGCTTTAAAACTGATGGACTAGTTCGCATAGAAAAAGATAGACGAACACGCGGAAATGGCTCTATCGACTCGGCTGTTGATGCTGATCAAGAATATATATACTTTATGAGATCGGAGATGTCTCCTTCTATGCGTTACGCATTTCACGAAAAAATTATAATGCCCTCTGCAAGGGTATAATAAATGCCGAGTTTGGTCAAGATATCTTGAAAAACAAAATGTTTTTTTCATACATGAATCTACTTTTTACTAGATCGTTCCTATGTCACCTATATGATATAGTGGTCCGATCTTGATAGGTTTTTTATATGTATGAGGAGTATAGTAAAATTAATAAATGAAGAGTTTGGTCAAGATATCTTGAAAAACAAAACGTTTTTTCATACAAGGACCTAATTTTCGACCGATTGTTTCTATGTCAGCTATACGATATAGTGGTCCGATCTTAATAGGATTTTACATGTATATGAGGAGCTTAGTAAAACTAATAAATGCCGAGTTTGGTCAAGATATACAAGGACTTAATTTTCGACCGATCGTTGCTATGGCAGGTATATGATATAGTGGTCCGATCCAGCTGGTTTTGACATATGTGCTGTGTGCAACAAGATATATTGATAAACAAAATGTTTTTTCATACCAAAACTTAATTTTAGACCGATCGTTCCCGTGGCATTTATATGAGAAAGTGTACCGATTTTAATAGGATTTCGCATTTATATGAAGGGCATAGTAAAACCTATAAATGCCGAGATTGGTCAAGATATCTTGAAAAAAAAAATGTTTTTTCTTACAACTTAATTTTCGACCGATCGTTCCTATGGCAACTATATGATATAGTGGTCCGATATTAATATGATTTTGCATGTATATGAGGAGCTTAGTAAAACTAATAATTGCCGAGTTTGTTCAAGATATCTTGAAAAACTAAATGTTATTTCATACATGAATCTACTTTTCACCAGATCATTCCTTTGTCAGCTATATGATATAGTGGTCCGATCTTAATAGGATTTTGCATATGTATGAGGAGCTTAGTAAAACTAATAAATGCCGAGTTTGGTCAGGATATCTTGGTAAACAAAATGTTATTTCATACATGAATCTACTTTTCACCAGATCATTTCTTTGTCAGCTATATGATATAGTGGTCCGATCTTAATAGGATTTTGCATATGTATGAGGAGTATATTAAAATTAATTTATGTAGAGTTTGTTCAAGATATCTTGATAAACAAAATATTTTTTCATACAAGGACTGAATTTTCTTCCATTTCTTCCTATGGCAGCTATATGATATAGTGGTCCGATCTTAATGGGATTTTCCATGTATATGAGGAGCTTAGTATAACTAATAAATGCCGAGTTTGGTCGAGATATATCTTGATAAAGAAAATGTTATTTCATAGAAAAACTTAATTTTCGACCGATCGTTCCTGTGGCAGCTGTATGACCTAGTGGTCCGATCTGAATATGATTTTTCAGATACATGAGGAGCATAGTAAAACTGATAAATAATGCCGAATTTGGTCAATATATCTTGATAAACAAAATGTTCTTTCATACATGAATCTACTTTTTACCAGATCGTTCCTATGTCAGCTATATGATATAGTGGTCCGATCTTAATAGGATTTTGAATATGTATGAGGAGTATAGTAAAATTAATAAATGTAGAGTTTGGTCAAGATATCTTGATAAACAAAATGTTTTTTCATACAAGGACTTAATTTTCGACCGATCGTTCCTATGGCAGCTATTTGATATAGTGGTCCGATCCAGCTAGTTTTGACATATGTGCTGTGTGCAACAGAAAGAGGGAGTTCTGCAAAGTTTCATTAAGAAAGCTTTAAAACTGATGGACTAGTTCGCATAGAAAAAGACAGACGAACAGACGGAAATGGCTCTATCGACTCGGCTGTTGATGCTGATCAAGAATATATATACTGTTCACACAAGAAGTGTATCCGACAGTCGCCATCCAACCGCCATGTAACTCCGGAACCAGTACATGGAACATGTACTGAAATTTCACCACACTTATACTAATACACTTGTAGGTACTCTGAAAAAATAGAATAGATGAAAATAACCTTCAAGCGAACAAAACGTGTTTTTCTTTCAAACCTGAGTTAAATTTGTGCAGAGCTGAAACGCTCCCCCAACGACAATTTATTTTGTAAAAGTTCACCTGGAAGCCCTGCGGACGCCCTACTACAACATTTGGTCCTTCGAGCCGGATACTTCTACAACATTTGGTATATCCAGTTCGCCCCAGCAAGCATTGGTGGATCTGCAAGAAAAGGTTCCAGGAACAGCTATAAATTCAAACAAGATAAGTAGCAGTGCACCTACCTCAACTTGTCCATTGCCAAATTTCCGGCAACTCCAGTTAATTAATTCTTTTGTGTGTCTGAACATATTTTTTCGCTTCACATTGTCCGTGGTTAAAGCGAGGGGCAATTGTATTTAAAAAATTCAACAAAAAAACCCGCAGATAAAATATTGTTCGTGGCCATTAAGGCGTCTAAAAAATGATAAATATTGAAAGAAATAAAACAGAAAGTGACTCCGATAAGGTCGCCATATTGGTGTCTGTACATATATATATACATATATGTACAAGTGCATGCCCAAAAATTTAACCGATCGCCATATTGATGTACGCAAGTACATCCAGACATATCTGCACACATAGGCTTTCGCTCCGTTGAACAACAAGTGTATGCGCTTCTCCATTCCAACCTTCACCAAAGAATCACACACTAAATACATATATAAAAACACACAATTCTAATTGGTATTTAATTAACTAAAACCACACTGTGCAAATTCACCTGCATGTATACACACACACACATCCTATTATATGTGTATCGTTTGTTATTTTTCCTCCACAGCAGCTTCAATATTAATTTATATATTTATTTTTACCAATTAATTGGCAAGTGTAAAACGTAAACAAACAACAGGGTTGTAAAGTGTCAAGATCGGTTTTCGATAAACTGATTCTGTGAAACTTTTATATTTTGTATGTTTCCACCTTGCCATTGAGCTGCGTTTACTTAATAAAATACAAACATATACATTACTTTTTCTTATTCTTATAAAAAATTTATAAAACATAATTATAAGTTAAGACGTTTCCAAGTTGCGTATTAAATCGAATATCCGTGCGATTTTTTATTAAAATAACAATTTATATAAATAATTCTATGACAAAAAACCTTTTCATTGAGCTGCGTTTAGAATAAACGTGCTTCTTCTTGAGCTCAACCATCAATAAGCAATAAGCGATAAGCATCATTTTTTTGCGCGATCCGTTTCCCCTACACGGCCGCTTTGTCAAAAGAGAATAAATAAGCGAAAAAATAGAAAGAGCCACGGCGTTAAATAGACAAGCTGAGCAACCCCCCTCCAACTTCTCCATGTCCAGGGGTTGCAGTCTCCCGCCATGCGACACTGAAGTTTTCAGTGGGGATTACCTACGCTGGCCTACTTTCCGAGACTTGTTTACAGCTGTTTATATTAACAATCCAAGATTGACGCCGGTGGAAAAATTGTTCCATCTTAATTCCAAAACCAGCGGCGAAGCTAGAGCAATTGTCTCCAAGTCCCCGCTCACGAATGACGGCTTTCAGTCAGCGTGGGCGAGCCTGACGGAGAGATTTGAGAATAAGCGACTATTAGTCAATAGTCAATTGAAAATTCTTTTCAATCTCCCCTCAGCAACACAAGAGTCTGGAGCCGCCCTTAAAGAGCTTCAGGGCACAATCCAGGGATGTTTAACGGCTCTCGACTTGTCCAGGGTGAGCACCGAAAATTGGGATTGTCTGCTAATTTTCTTGTGCTCCTCTAAATTGCCTAAGCTCACGCTGTCGTTATGGGAACAATCGCTCCACGATAAGGCAGAGATCCCTCAATGGTCCGAGATGAATTTATTTCTGATCGACCGATATCGCACCTTGGAGGCGATAGAGGATGTACGACCTACCGCACATACACCACTCCACTCCAAACCCACAAGAAAAGAGTCCAACCACCTGAGAACCTTCGAAGCAACAGTGACTGCAAAGCCACAGCACTGCAAATTGTGTCAGAAGGAAAACCATCCCGTGCGTCTATGCCCGCGTTTTCTACAAATGTCCGTACCCGAGAGAGTTTCCGTCATTAAGCAACAAAAGCTGTGCTTAAACTGCTTCGCCAGACAGCACCAGTTGAAAGACTGCACCAGCGCACATAGTTGTTTCACGTGCAAGGGACGTCACAACACGCTACTCCACCGTGACAGACCCCAGGTGCCCTCAGCTTCCACAACACCAATAGTTTTGAACCCTCCTTCACCAATACAGTCCACTTCTACTTCAACCCAAGCTACCGTTCAAAACTATTTTTCCGCAAACTCACATGGTGTTCTCCTCGGCACGGCTGTCATCCAAGTGTGTCATTTGGGCACAAAGTATACAGCCCGGGCATTAATCGACTCTGGGTCTGAAGCGACCTTTATTTCAGAGCGATTGTTCAAAAGGGTTAAACTTCCTTATCAACCCGTCGACGCACAGGTCTCCGGTTTGAATCAAGCCATTTCGGCTCAACCTCAAAAACTTTGCCATTTTAATATTGGCTCTCCTATAAAGCCCAGGGTTCATATTGAAACCTCGGCTTATGTTCTTCCGAAGCTGGCAGGCAATTTGCCCTCCTACACCATCCCCCAAACTGCTTTGGAAGAACTTCCAAAATTACACTTGGCCGATCCCTCTTTCTATAGGAGCTCACAGATAGACGTGCTTCTCGGCGCCGATATCCTCCCATCCATATTGTTAGGTGGCTCCTATCCCAACATATGTGGCACTCTCCTTGGTCAAGAAACGATTTTCGGCTGGATCCTTACAGGCCCCGTTTCTAAGACCAGTGCCAAATTTGTCGCATCCTTTTCGACTCAAGTCTCGCTGAATCCAAATGCGAGCTTGGATAAACTGCTCACAAAATTTTGGGAGGTGGAGGTTAAGCTGGAAAAGGAATCTGACCTTTTTTGTGAGCGCAATTTTCAAAAAAACACTAAAAGGGATAAAAACGGCAGATACTTGGTCACACTGCCATTCAAGAATTCCGATCACATCCAGTTAGGCCATTCAAGGTCCATCGCACTAGCTCAATTTCTACGAAATGAGAATCGTCTGGCAAAAAATGCCCCCCTTAAGGAGCAGTACGATGCGGTGATCCAGGAATATCTGGACTTAGGTCACATGCGACAAGTCCCTCCAAGCAATGGTTCAGATAACTTTTATCTACCACACCATGCTGTTCACAAGCCTGACAGCACCACGACCAAGCTCCGCGTAGTATTTAACGCCTCCCACCCGTCATCGAATGGTAAAAGTCTGAACGATGTGCTACATGCAGGGCCCGTTCTGCAATCCGACTTAACCATTCAAATTCTAAGATGGCGCTTCTTCCGATATGTGTTCAATGCCGATATCACAAAAATGTATCGGCAAATACTTGTGCATCCCAACCACACGCCCTATCAGAGAATTCTGTTCCGAACAAAGGACAACGAGCTTCGTGACTTCGAACTCAGCACAGTCACGTTTGGAGTTAACTGTGCCCCCTTTTTGGCAATCCGGGTACTACATCAGCTATCTGATGACGTTCGTTCGCTCTATCCCTTAGCAAGTCATATTATCGCAAACAATATGTATGTCGACAATGTACTAGCGGGAGCCCATTCCAAATCAACAGCAGATCAAGCAATTGCAGAACTCCGCAAGGCCCTTGAATCTGCCGGGTTCCCCTTGCGAAAATGGACATCCAATGAAAAGGACTTGCTAAGAGCGATTCCCAAGGACCACTTGCTTCACGCTGACTTTTTAGAGATCGAGGAAGCCTGTTCGGCAAAGACTCTCGGGATCAGATGGAAAGCTAACACCGATAAGTTCTTTTTCGCTCCATCCGAGCTAACAGCCAAACAGTCCGTCTCCAAACGTGAAGTCCTTTCACAGATTGCCAAACTGTTCGACCCAGCAGGTTGGCTGGGTCCAGTCATTATCCAGGCAAAAATATTCATGCAGGAGATCTGGCTCCAAGAACTGGGCTGGGACGATCCGCTACCTGAGAGTCTTCTCATTAAGTGGAATTTATTTCTGCAAGAGTTTCCGGGCCTCAGTGCGATTCGCATCCCTAGATGGGTCGAATTCCGCCCACAGGGGACTATCCAATACCATGGGTTTTGTGACGCTTCGCAGCGTGCATATGGGGCCGCCATTTACGTGCGCACTGAGATACAAGATCGCATCTCAGTACACCTCCTAACAGCGAAAACGAGGGTCGCTCCGGTCAAGACGATATCCTTGCCACGACTAGAGCTGTGCGGAGCAGCACTTCTGTCCGAGTTATCCGCTGCACTCAGTCCCCAGCTACCTTCCGCTGGCGGCGACTGGTTCTATTGGACAGATTCCACAATTGTGCTAGCTTGGCTTCATAAGCCACCATGCGCCTGGACTACCTTTGTAGCAAACAGAGTCGCAAAAATTACTCAGGCCACCGACTCCAATAAATGGTCCCATGTACGATCCGAGTACAATCCAGCGGACCTAGCGAGCAGAGGTGCCCCACCACACGCGTTAGTCAACAATGAGCTGTGGTGGCACGGGCCAGAATGGTTACGCCTACCTCAGAACCAATGGCCCATTCCTTCAGATCCCCTCCCAGATACGACAATAGAGCAACGTACGATTAAGGTAAACCTCGTAAACACGGCTCCCTCATTTTCTTTCCTCGAGCGCTTATCCAAGTTCGATCGAGCCCTGCGAGTGTTAGCCTACATCTATCGCTTTTTCAAGCGTTGCAAACGATTGTCGCTCCCGTCAACTATGGAAATTGACAGCAACGAGATTTCTTATGCACAAGAAAAACTCATTCTCCTGACCCAGAGACAAGCATACTCGTCAGAGTACACTTGCTTGAGCACGAAAAAACAGCTCACTTCCAACAAAATCCTTAATTTGAACCCCTTTTTAGATGGTAAGGGAATTATTCGAGCATGTGGTCGTGTAAGAGCGGCCGAAGCACTCGGCTACGATGAGCGGCATCCAATCATACTGCCATACACATGTGCATATTCGCGTCTCTTGACCGCTTTCACCCATCTTATATCCTTGCATGGAGGCAACCAGCTCATGATGCGTTTAATACGATCACAGTACTGGATTCCAAAGCTGAAGGTGTTGGTCAAATCCACAATTCATTCCTGCAAAATCTGCGTCATCCGAAAAAAGAAATTGCAAACGCAGCTCATGGGCGACTTGCCTGTGGAGAGAGTCACATTCTCTCGACCGTTCACTCACACAGGTGTCGATTTTGCAGGCCCCTTCGATGTAAAAAATTACACAGGTCGAGCCTGTCTTATTACGAAAGGCTACGTGTGCGTCTTTGTGTGCTTCAGCACTAAAGCCATCCACCTAGAAGCTACATCTGACCTGACCACAGAAAAATTCCTAGCGGCATTTGCGAGATTTGTGGCACGACGAGGGTGCCCAAGTCAAATGCATTCCGACAACGGCAAAACCTTCGTCGGAGCGGCCAAAGTCCTCTCGCGCGATTTTGTAGAAGCGCTTAAGACTCAACTCCAGGCCACTTACAGTCTCCAGAAACTGTCCTGGCACTTCAACCCTCCTAGTGCACCGCATATGGGTGGCCTGTGGGAGGCAGGTGTAAAGAGTTTCAAAAATCTATTTTATAAATCTACATCGACCTCCAAATACACCTTCGAAGAGCTTTCCACGCTCCTTTCCAAAGTTGAAGCATGCCTGAATTCAAGACCGATATCTCCAATGTCGGAAGATCCTACTGCTCTCCTAGCTCTGACTCCCGGTCATTTTCTAGTCGGGGGTCCTCTACTTTCCGCCACAGAGCCAGAGATCAAGGAAAACGCCGCGTCCATCATCAACCGCTGGCAGCGCTTGAAGGCTTTGCAACAACAGTTCTGTCTCCGTTGAAAACATGAGTATCTTTTAGAGTTACACAAAAGAAACAAATGGCAAACTCCAACGCGAGACTTACAACGGGACGATCTAGTCATTATTAAAAAGATAATCTTCCAGTTAATGACTGGCGTCTAGGTCGAATCCAAACGACCTATCCTGGCGACGACCAAAGAGTCCGAGTGGTCGACGTCTTAACAGCCCGAGGTGTCTCCAAGAGACCTATCTCTAAGCTGATCCTGCTCCCGATAGAATCTAGTCTCCATTTTCCATCCAGTAAAATTTCCAGTAAAGACTAGAATCCTAGATCCATAGGTCTGCGGACCATCCGTATAAAGCCGCATCAGTAATGTCTACTATGTTTTTTTCACATTCTTCACGTAACAGCACAATGTCTCCACGCCAACAACAAGGCCGATCCAAGAGCCGACCGGCAACGGAATCGTTCCGATGCCGAGTATGCCGAGGAGTCCACGCGCTGCGCAAGTGCCAGCGGTTCATGCGGCTGTCTCCAGAGAAGAGACTCCGAGCAGTTCTAGTCAATAAATACTGCCCAAACTGCCTGGCTCACCAACATTCCGGGGAGTCATGTCGCCGCAAGGACAAGTGCCGCAAGTGCCAGGGCGACCATCACACCTTGCTTCATTTGCAAGAAGCGCGTCGCATGCCATCTCCAGAGCGATCCCAGACAAGGCGCAGCACCAAGGCCCAAGCGCGACGCTCCGCGCCGCCTTCATCCGCTGGTTTCATCTCCTTATCATCATTAATGGAACACAAAAGGACAACCGTGCTCCCGAGAGCACTCATCCGACTCGGAAACGGCAAGGCGACCCGCGACACTCGGGCACTTTTAGACCCGTGCTGTCCGGTAAGTCTTATCGACGCATCCTTGGCAAAGGCCTCCGGGCTATCCGTCACCCGCGTCGGTAAAGACAACGCTTGCTCGGCTTCAATAAGCTCTAGGACCTCTAGCTTCCAGCGAGAGGTCATCCTGCAAGTGATGCCAAATCTCCAGTATCAAACTCCAACGAAGCCCGTCAGCGAGGAACTGAACGAGCCCTTCACCAACATTCGATTGGCAGACGATCGCTGGTTCCAGCCGGAAATCTCCAATCTGGTTTTGGGCTCGGATATATATCCGGATTTAATTCTCCAAGGCGTCCTGCCGAGTCTTGGCGGCGCACCACTGGCCCAAAACACGGTCTTTGGGTGGATATTGTCCGGCTCCTGTGCTCAATAGTTGGAACAGAGCCACGTCCCTCTCCCTTTTTCTTTTTGCAATACTGCAAGGCTGCGGCATGTTCACACAAGAAGTGTATCCGACAGTCGCCATCCAACCGCCATGTAACTCCGGAACCAGTACATGGAACATGTACTGAAATTTCACCACACTTATACTAATACACTTGTAGGTACTCTTGTAATGTACTCTGAAAAAAATAGAATAGATGAATAACCTTCAAGCGAACAAAACGTGTTTTTCTTTCAAACCTGAGTTAAATTTGTGCAGAGCAGAAACGCTCCCCAACGACAATTCATTTTGTAAAAGTTCACCTGGAAGCCCTGCGGACGCCCTACTACAACATATACTTTATGTGATCGGAGATGTCTCCTTCCATGCGTTACGCATTTCATGAAAAAATTATAATACCCTCTGCAAGGGTATAATAAATGCCGAGTTTGGTCAAGATATCTTGAAAAACAAATGATTTTTTCATACATGAATCTACTTTTTACCAGATCATTCCAATGTCAGCCATATGATATAGTGGTCCGATCTTGATACGATTTTGCATATGTATGAGGAGTATATTAAAATAAATAAATGAAGAGTTTGGTCAGGACTTCTTGATAAACAAAATGTTTTTTCATACAAGGACTTCATTTTCGACCGATTGTTCCTATGTCAGCTATACGATATAGTGGTCCGATCTTAATAGGATTTTACATATATATGAGGAGCTTAGTAAAACCAATAAATGCCGAGTTTGATCAAGATATGTTGATAAACAAAATGTTTTTTCATACATGAATCTACTTTTCACCAGATCGTTCATATGTCAGCTATATGATATATTGGTCCCATCTTAATAGGATTTTGCATATGTATGAGGAGTATAGTAAAACTAATAAATGTAGAGTTTGGTCAAGATATCTTGATAAACAAAATGTTTTTTCATACAAGGATATAATTTTTGACCGTTTGTTCCTATGGCAGCTATATGATATAGTTATCCGATATAGCTGGTTTTGACATATGTGCTGTGTGAAACAGAAAGAGGGAGTTCTGGAAAGTTTCATTAAGAAAGCTTTAAAACTGAGGGACTAGTTTGCATAGAAAAGGACAGACGAACAGACGCACATGGCTATATCGACTCGGCTGTTGACGCTGATCGAGAATATATAAACTTTATGAGATCGGAGATGTCTCCTTCTATGCGTTATGCATTTCACGAAAGGATTATAATACCCTCTGCAAGGGTATAATAAATGCCGAGTTTGGTAAAGATATCTTGAAAAACAAAATGTTTTTTCATACATGAATCTGCTTTTCACCAGATCGTTCCTATGTCAGCTATATGATATAGTGGTCCGATCTTAATAGGATTTTGCATATGTATGAAGAGTATAGTAAAATTAATAATTATAGAGTTTGGTCAAGATATCTTGATAAACAAAATGTTTTTTCATATACGGACTTAATTTTCGACCGATTGTTCCTATGGCAGCTATACGATATATTGGTCCGATCTTAATAGGATTTTGCATGTATATGAGGAGCTTAGTAAAACTAATAAATGCCGAGTTTGGTCAAGAGATCTTGGTAAACAAAATGTTTTTTCATACAAAAACTTAATTATCGACCGATCGTTTCCATGGCAGCTATATGATATAGTGGTCCGATCGGATTAGGATTTTTCAGATATATGAAGAGCATAGTAAAACTAATAAATGCCGAGTTTGGTCAAGATATCTTGATAAGCAATATGTTTTTTCATACAAAAACTTAATTTTCGACCGATCGTTCCTATGGCAGCTATATGATATAGTGGTCCGATATAGCTGGTTTTGACATATGTGCTCTGTGCAACAGAAAGAGGGAGCTCTGCAAAGTTTCATTAAGAAAGCTTTAAAACTGAGGGACTAGTTCGCATAGAAAATGACAGACGAACAGAAGGATAGACGGACATGGCTATATCGACTCGGCTGTTGATGCTGATCAAGAATATATATACTTTATGAGATCGGAGATGTCTCCTTCTATGCGTTACGTATTTCACGAAAAATTTAAAATACCCTCTGCAAGGGTATAATAAATGCCGAGTTTGGTCAAGATATCTTGAAAAACAAAATTTTTTTTCATACATGAATCTACTTTTCACCAGATCGTTCCTATGTCAGCTATTGATATAGTGGTCCGATCTTAATAGGATTTTGCATATGTATGAGTATAGTAAAACTAATAAATGTAGAGTTTGGTCAAAATGTCTTGATAAACAAAATGTTTTTTCATACAAAAACTTAATTTTTGACCGATTGTTCCTATGGCAGCTATATGATATAGTGGTCCGATATAGCTGGTTTTGACATATGTGCTCTGTGCAACAGAAAGAGGGAGTTCTGCAAAGTTTCATTAAGAAAGCCTTAAAACTGAGGGACTAGTTCACATAGAAAAAGACAGACGAACAGACGAACAGACGGACATGGCTATATCGACTCGGCTGTTGATGCTGATCAAGAATATATATACTTTATGAGATCGGAGATGTCTCCTTCTATGCGTTACGCAGTTCACGAAAAGATTATAATACCATCTGCAAGGGTATAATAAATGCCGAGTTTCGTAAAGATATCTTGAAAAACAAAATGTTTTTTCATACAAGAACTCAATTTTAGACCGATCGTTCCAATGGCAGCTATATGATAAAAAGTACCGATTTTAATAGGATTTTGCATTTATATGAAGGGCATAGTAAAACTTTTAAATACCGAGTTTGGTCAAGATATCTTGAAAAACAAAATGTTTTTTCATACAACTTAATTTTCGACCGATCGTTCCTATGGAAGCTATATGAGATAGTGATCCGATCTTAATATGATTTTGCATATATATAAGGAGAATAGTAAAACTAATAAATGCCTATTTTTGTCAAGATATCTTGAAAAATAAAATGTTTTTTCATACAATAACTTAATTTTCACCAGATCGTTCCTATGCCAGCTATATGATATAGTGGTCCGATCTTAATAGGATTTTGCATATGTATGAGGAGTATAGTAAAATTAATAAATGTAGAGTTTGGTCAACATATCTTGATAAACAAAATGTGTTTTCATACAAGGACTTAATTTTCGACTGATATAGTAAAATTAATAAATGTAGAGTTTGGTCAAGATATCTTGTTAAACAAAATGTTTTTTCATACAAACACTTAATTTTCGACCGATGGTTCCTATAGCAGCTATATGATATCGTGGTCCGATCTTAATAGGATTTTGCATATATATGAGGGGCTTAGTAAAACTGTTAAATAACGAGTTTGGTCAAGATATCTTGATAAACAAAATGTCTTCTCATACAAAAACTGAATTTTTGACCGATACTTACTATGGCAGCTATATGATATAGTGGTCCGATCTTAATAGGATATTGCCTATTAATGAGGATTAAAGTAAAACTAATAAATGCCGAGTTTGATCAAGATATCTTGAAAAACAAAATGTTTTTTCATATATGAATCTACTTTTCACCAGATCGTTCCTATGTCAGCTATATGATATAGTGGTCCGATCTTAATAGGCTTTTGCATATGTATGAGGAGTATAGTAAAACTAATAAATGTAGGGCTTGGTCAAAATATCTTGATAAACAAAATGTTTTTTCATACAAAAACTTAATTTTCGACCGATTGTTCCTATGGCAGCTATATGATAAAGTGTACCGATTTTAATAGGATTTTGCATTTATATGCAGCGCATTGTAAAACTAATAAATGCCGAGTTTTGTCCATATATCTTGATACACCAAACGTTTTTTCATACAAAACTTAATTTTCGACCGATCGTTCCTATGGCATCTATATGATATAGTGGATTTTGCATGCAAATGAGGAGTATAGTAAAACTAATAAATGCCGAGTTTGGTCAAGAGATCTTGATACACAAAACGATTTTTAATACAAAAACTTAATATTTTACCGATCGTTTCTATGGCAGCTATACGATATAGTGGATTTTGCATGCAAATGAGGATTATAGTAAAACTATTAAATGACGAGTTTGGTCAAGATATCTTGATAAACAAAATATTTTTTCATACAAAATGTTAATTTTCGACTGATCGTTCCCATGGCAGCTATATGATATAGTGGTCTGACCCACCTGGTTTTGACATATGTGCTGCGTGCAACAGAAAGAGGGAGTTCTGCAAAGTTTTATTAAGATAGCTTTAAAACTGAGGGACTAGTTCGCATAGAAACAGGCAGACAAACAGACGGACAGACCGACATGGCTATATCGACTCGGTTGTTGATGCTGATCAAGAATATATATATTTTATGAGATCGGAGATGTCTCCTTCTATGCGTTACGCATTTCACGAAAAAATTATAATACCCTCTGCAAGGGTATAATAAATGTAGAGTTTCGTCAAGATATCTTGATAAACAAAGTGTTTTTATACAAAAACTTAATATTCGACCGATCGTTCCTATGGCAGCCATATGATTAAGTTTACCGATTTTAATAGGATTTTGCATTTATATAAAGGGCATAGTAAAACTAATAAATGCCGAGTTTGGTCAAGATATCTTGAAAAACAAAATGTTTTTTCATACATGAAGCTACTTTTTACCAGATCGTTCCTATGACAGCTGTATGATATAGTGGTCCGATCTTATTAAGATTTTGCATATGTATGAGGAGTATAGTAAAACTAATAAATGGTCAAGATATCTTGATAAACAAAATGTTTTTTCATACAAAATGTTAATTTTCGACCGATCGTTCTTATGGCAGCTATATGATATAGTAGTCCGATCCAGCTGGTCTTGACATGTGCGCTGTGTGCAACAGAAAGAGGGAGTTCTGCAAAATTTCATTAAGATAGCTTTAAAACTGAGGGACTAGTTCGCATAGAAACAGCTGACGAACAGACGGACAGACGGATAAGGCTATATCGACTCGGCTGTTGATGCTGATCAAGAATATATATATTTTATGGGATCGGAGATGTCTCCTTCCATGCGTTACACATTTCACGACAAAATTATAATACCCTCAGCTAGAGTGTAATAAATGTAGAGTTTGGTCAAGATATCTTGATAAACAAAGTGTTTTTATACAAAAACTTAATATTCGACCGATCGTTCCTATGGCAGCCATATGATTAAGTGTACCGATTTTAATAGGATTTTGCATTTATATAAAGGGCATAGTAAAACTAATAAATGCCGAGTTTGGTCAAGATATCTTGATACACAAAACGATTTTTTATACAAAAACTTAATTTTCGACCGATCATTCCTATGGCAGCTATATGATATAGAGGTCCGATCTTAATAGGATTTTGCATATGTATGAGGAGCATAGTAAAATAAGTTTACCGATTTTAATAGGATTTTGCATTTATATAAAGGGCATAGTAAAACTAATAAATGCCGAGTTTGGTCAAGATATCTTGAAAAACAAAATGTTTTTTCATACATGAAGCTACTTTTTACCAGATCGTTCCTATGACAGCTGTATGATATAGTGGTCCGATCTTATTAAGATTTTGCATATGTATGAGGAGTATAGTAAAACTAATAAATGGTCAAGATATCTTGATACACAAAATGTTTTTTCATACAAAATGTTAATTTTCGACCGATCGTTCTTATGGCAGCTATATGATATAGTAGTCCGATCCAGCTGGTCTTGACATGTGCGCTGTGTGCAACAGAAAGAGGGAGTTCTGCAAAATTTCATTAAGATAGCTTTAAAACTGAGGGACTAGTTCGCATAGAAACAGCTGACGAACAGACGGACAGACGGATAAGGCTATATCGACTCGGCTGTTGATGCTGATCAAGAATATATATATTTTATGGGATCGGAGATGTCTCCTTCCATGCGTTACACATTTCACGACAAAATTATAATACCCTCAGCTAGAGTGTAATAAATGTAGAGTTTGGTCAAGATATCTTGATAAACAAAGTGTTTTTATACAAAAACTTAATATTCGACCGATCGTTCCTATGGCAGCCATATGATTAAGTGTACCGATTTTAATAGGATTTTGCATTTATATAAAGGGCATAGTAAAACTAATAAATGCCGAGTTTGGTCAAGATATCTTGATACACAAAACGATTTTTTATACAAAAACTTAATTTTCGACCGATCATTCCTATGGCAGCTATATGATATAGAGGTCCGATCTTAATAGGATTTTGCATATGTATGAGGAGCATAGTAAAACTAATAAATGTAGATTTTTTAATACATGAACCTGCTTTTCACCAGATCGTTCCTATGTCAGCTATATGATATAGTGGTACGATCTTAATAGTATTTTGCATATGTATGAGGAGAAAAGTAAAACTAAACTCGGCATTTAGAGTTTGGTCAAGATATCTTGATAAACAAAATGTTTTCTCACACAAAAACTTAATATTCGACCGATCGTTCCTATGGCAGCTATATGATATAGTGTCCCAATCTTAATAGGATTTTACATGTATATGAGGAGCTTAGTAAAACTAATAAATGCCGAGCTTGTTCAAGATAAACAAAATGTTTTTTCATATAAAAACTTAAGTTTCGACCGATCGTTCCTATGGCAGCTATATGATATAGTGGGTTTTGCATGCAAATTAGGAGCTTAGTAAAACTAATAAATGCCGAGTTTGGTCAAGATATCTTGAAAAACAAAATGTTTTTTCATACATGACCCTACTTTTCAGCAGATCGTTCCTATGTCAGCTGTATGATATAGTGGTACGATCCTTATAGGATTTTGAATATGTGTGAGGAGTAAAGTAAAACTAATAAATGCCGAGTTTGGTCAGGATATCTTGATAAACAAAATGTTTTCTCATACAAAAACTTATTTTTCGACCGATCGTTCCTATGACAGCTATATGATATAGTGGTCCGATCTTAATAGGATTTTGCATGTATATGGGGAGCTTAGTAAAACTAATAAATGCCGAGTTTGTTCAAGATATCTTAATAAGCAAAATGTTTTTTATACAAAAACTTAATTTTCGACCGATCGTTCCTATGGCAGCTATTTGATATAGTGGGTTTTGCATGCAAATGAGGAGCCTAGAAAACTAATAAATGCCGAGTTTGGTCAAGATATCTTGAAAAACAAAATGTTTTTTCATACATGACCCTACTTTTCAGCAGATCGTTCCTATGTCAGCTGTATGATATAGTGGTACGATCCTTATAGGATTTTGAATATGTGTGAGGAGTAAAGTAAAACTAATAAATGCCGAGTTTGGTCAGGATATCTTGATAAACAAAATGTTTTCTCATAGAAAAACTTATTTTTCGACCGATCGTTCCTATGACAGCTATATGATATAGTGGTCCGATCTTAACAGGATTTTGCATGTATATGAGGAGCTTAGTAAAACTAATAAATGCCGAGTTTGTTCAAGATATATTGATAAACAAAATGTTTTTTCATACAAAAAAAAATTTTCGACCGATCGTTCCTATGGCAACTATACGATATAGTGGGTTTTGCATGCAAATGAGGAGCATTGTAAAACTAATAAATGCCGAGTTTGTTCAAGATATCTTGATAAACAAAATGTTTTTTCATACAAAAAAAAAATTTTCGACCGATCGTTCCTATGGCAGCTATATGATATAGTGGGTTTTGCATGCAAATGAGGAGCTTAGTAAAACTAATAAATGCCGAGTTTGTTCAAGATAACTTGATAAACAAAATGTTTTTTCATACAAAAAAATAATTTTCGACCGATCGTTCCTATGGCAACTATACGATATAGTGGGTTTTGCATGCAAATGAGGAGCATTGTAAAACTAATAAATGTAGAGTTTGGTCAAGATATCTTGAAAAACAAAATGTTTTTTCATAAAATAACTTAATTTTAGACCGATGGCAGCTATATGATATAGAGGTCCGATCTTAATAGGATTTTGCATATATATGAGGGGTAAAATAAAACTAATAAATTAACAGTATGGTCAAGATGTATTGGATCATAATAGGATTTTGCATATGTAAGAGGAGTATAGTAAAACTAATCAATATAGAGTTTGGTCAAGATATCTTGAAAAACAAAATGTTTTTTCATACAAAAACTTAATTTTCGACCGATCGTTCCTATGGCAGCTATATGATATAGTGGTCCGATCTTAATAAGATTTTGCATATATATGAGGGGTAAAGTAAAACTAATAAATTACGAGTATGGTCAAGATATATTGGATCTTAATAGGATTTTGCATATGTATGAGGAGTATAGTAAAACTAATAAATGTAGAGTTTGGTCAAGATATCTTGAAAAACAAAATGTTTTTTCATACAAAAACTTAATTTTCGACCGATCGTTCCTATGGCAGCTATATGATATAGAGGTCCGATCTTAATAGGATTTTGCATTTATATCAAGGGCTTAGTAAAACCAATTAATGCCGAGTTTGGTCAAGATATCTTGATACACAAGACGCTTTTTCATACAAAAACTTAATTTTCGACCGATCGCTCCTATGGCAGCTATATGATATATCAGGGTTTGCATGCAAATGAGGATTAAAGTAAAACTAATAAATGCCGAGTTTGGTCGAGATCTTGAAAAACAAAATGTGTTTTCATACAAAAACTTAATTTTCGACCGATCGCTCCTATGGCAGCTATATGATATATCGGGGTTTGCATGCCAATGAGGATTAAAGTAAAACTAATAAATGCCGAGTTTGGTCGAGATCTTGAAAAACAAAATGTTTTTTCATACAAAAACTTAATTTTCGACCGATCGTTCCTATGGCAGCTATATGATATAGAGGTCCGATCTTAATAGGATTTTGCATGTATATGAGGAGCTTAGTAAAACTAATAAATGCCGAGTTTGTTCAAGATATCTCGATAAACAAAATGTTTTTTCATACAAAATGTTAATTTTCGACCGATCGTTCCTATGACAGCTGTATGATATAGTGGTCCGATCTTTTTGCATGCAAATGAGAAGCTTAGTAAAACTAATAAATGTAGAGTTTGGTCAAGATATCTTGAAAAACAAAATGTTTTTTCATACAAAAACTTAATTTTCGACCGATCGTTCCTATGGCAGCTATATGACATAGAGGTCCGATCTTAATAAGATTTTGCATGTATATGAGGAGCTTAGTAAAACTAATAAATGCCGAGTTTGTTCAAGATATCTCGATAAACAAAATGTTTTTTCATACAAAATGTTAATTTTCGACCGATCATTCCTATGGCAGCTGTATAATATAGTGGTCCGATCTTTTTGCATGCAAATAAGAAGCTTAGTAAAACTAATAAATGCCGAGTTTGGCCAAGATATCTTGAAAAACAAAATGTTTTTTCATATATAAACTTAATTTCGACCGATCGTTCCTATGGCAAGTGTATGATATCGTGGTTCGATTTAATAGGATTTTGCATATATATGAGGGGTAAAGTAAAACTAATATATTACGAGTATGGTCAAGATATATTGGATCTTAATAGGATTTTGCATATGTATGAGGAGTATAGTAAAACTAATAAATGTAGAGTTTGGTCAAGATATCTTGAAAAACAAAATGTTTTTTCATACAAAAACTTAATTTTCGAGCGATCGTTCCTATGGCAGCTATATGATATAGTGGTTCGATCTTAATAGGATTTTGCATATATATGAGGGGTAAAGTAAAACTAATATATTACGAGTATGGTCAAGATATATTGGATCCTAATAGGATTTTGCATATGTATGAGGAGTATAGTAAAACTAATAAGTGTAGAGTTTGGTCAAGATATCTTGAAAAACAAAATGTTTTTTCATACAAAAACTTAATTTTCGACCGATCGTTCCTATGGCAGCTATATGATATAGAGGTCCGATCTTAATAGGATTTTGCATGTATATGAGGAGCTTAGAAAAACTAATAAATGCCGAATTTGTTCAAGATATCTCGATAAACAAAATGTTTTTTCATACAAAATGTTAATTTTCGACCGATCGTTCCTATGGCAGCTGTATGATATAATAGTCCGATCTTTTTGCATGCAAATGAGGAGCTTAGTAAAACTAATAAATGCCGAGTTTGGTCAAGAAATCTTGAAAAACAAAATGTTTTTTCATACATGAACCTACTTTTCACCAGATCGTTCCTATGTCAGCTGTATGATATAGTGGTACGATCTTAATAGGATTTTGCATGTATATGGGGATCCTAGTAAAACTAATAAATGCCGAGTTTGTTCAAGATATTTTGATAAACAAAATGTTTTTTCATACAAAAACTTAATTTTCGACCGATCGTTCCTATGGCAGCTATATGATATAGTGGGTTTTGCATGCAAATGAGGAGCTTAGTAAAACTAATAAATGCCGAGTTTGTTCAAGATAACTTGATAAACAAAATGTTTTTTCATACAAAAAATAATTTTCGACCGATCGTTCCTATGGCAACTATACGATATAGTGGGTTTTGCATGCAAATGAGGAGCATTGTAAAACTAATAAATGTAGAGTTTGGTCAAGATATCTTGAAAAACAAATGTTTTTTCATAAAATAACTTAATTTTAGACCGATGGCAGCTATATGATATAGAGGTCCGATCTTAATAGGATTTTGCATATATATGAGGGGTAAAATAAAACTAATAAATTAACAGTATGGTCAAGATGTATTGGATCATAATAGGATTTTGCATATGTAAGAGGAGTATAGTAAAACTAATCAATGTAGAGTTTGGTCAAGATATCTTGAAAAACAAATGTTTTTTCATACAAAAACTTAATTTTCGACCGATCGTTCCTATGGCAGCTATATGATATAGTGGTCCGATCTTAATAAGATTTTGCATATATATGAGGGGTAAAGTAAAACTAATAAATTACGAGTATGGTCAAGATATATTGGATCTTAATAGGATTTTGCATATGTATGAGGAGTATAGTAAAACTAATAAATGTAGAGTTTGGTCAAGATATCTTGAAAAACAAAATGTTTTTTCATACAAAAACTTAATTTTCGACCGATCGTTCCTATGGCAGCTATATGATATAGAGGTCCGATCTTAATAGGATTTTGCATTTATATCAAGGGCTTAGTAAAACCAATTAATGCCGAGTTTGGTCAAGATATCTTGATACACAAGACGCTTTTTCATACAAAACTTAATTTTCGACCGATCGCTCCTATGGCAGCTATATGATATATCAGGGTTTGCATGCAAATGAGGATTAAAGTAAAACTAATAAATGCCGAGTTTGGTCGAGATCTTGAAAAACAAAATGTGTTTTCATACAAAAACTTAATTTTCGACCGATCGCTCCTATGGCAGCTATATGATATATCGGGGTTTGCATGCCAATGAGGATTAAAGTAAAACTAATAAATGCCGAGTTTGGTCGAGATCTTGAAAAACAAAATGTTTTTTCATACAAAAACTTAATTTTCGACCGATCGTTCCTATGGCAGCTATATGATATAGAGGTCCGATCTTAATAGGATTTTGCATGTATATGAGGAGCTTAGTAAAACTAATAAATGCCGAGTTTGTTCAAGATATCTCGATAAACAAAATGTTTTTTTCATACAAAATGTTAATTTTCGACCGATCGTTCCTATGACAGCTGTATGATATAGTGGTCCGATCTTTTTGCATGCAAATGAGAAGCTTAGTAAAACTAATAAATGTAGAGTTTGGTCAAGATATCTTGAAAAACAAAATGTTTTTTTCATACAAAAACTTAATTTTCGACCGATCGTTCCTATGGCAGCTATATGACATAGAGGTCCGATCTTAATAAGATTTTGCATGTATATGAGGAGCTTAGTAAAACTAATAAATGCCGAGTTTGTTCAAGATATCTCGATAAACAAAATGTTTTTTCATACAAAATGTTAATTTTCGACCGATCATTCCTATGGCAGCTGTATAATATAGTGGTCCGATCTTTTGCATGCAAATAAGAAGCTTAGTAAAACTAATAAATGCCGAGTTTGGCCAAGATATCTTGAAAAACAAAATGTTTTTTCATATATAAACTTAATTTCGACCGATCGTTCCTATGGCAAGTGTATGATATCGTGGTTCGATTTAATAGGATTTTGCATATATATGAGGGGTAAAGTAAAACTAATATATTACGAGTATGGTCAAGATATATTGGATCTTAATAGGATTTTGCATATGTATGAGGAGTATAGTAAAACTAATAAATGTAGAGTTTGGTCAAGATATCTTGAAAAACAAAATGTTTTTTCATACAAAAACTTAATTTTCGAGCGATCGTTCCTATGGCAGCTATATGATATAGTGGTTCGATCTTAATAGGATTTTGCATATATATGAGGGGTAAAGTAAAACTAATATATTACGAGTATGGTCAAGATATATTGGATCCTAATAGGATTTTGCATATGTATGAGGAGTATAGTAAAACTAATAAGTGTAGAGTTTGGTCAAGATATCTTGAAAAACAAAATGTTTTTTCATACAAAAACTTAATTTTCGACCGATCGTTCCTATGGCAGCTATATGATATAGAGGTCCGATCTTAATAGGATAATGCATGTATATGAGGAGCTTAGAAAAACTAATAAATGCCGAATTTGTTCAAGATATCTCGATAAACAAAATGTTTTTTCATACAAAATGTTAATTTTCGACCGATCGTTCCTATGGCAGCTGTATGATATAATAGTCCGATCTTTTTGCATGCAAATGAGGAGCTTAGTAAAACTAATAAATGCCGAGTTTGGTCAAGAAATCTTGAAAAACAAATGTTTTTTCATACATGAACCTACTTTTCACCAGATCGTTCCTATGTCAGCTGTATGATATAGTGGTACGATCTTAATAGGATTTTGCATGTATATGGGGATCCTAGTAAAACTAATAAATGCCGAGTTTGTTCAAGATATTTTGATAAACAAAGTGTTTTTTCATACAAAAACTTAATTTTCGACCGATCGTTCCTATGGCAGCTATATGATATAGTGGGTTTTGCATGCAAATGAGGAGCTTAGTAAAACTAATAAAGGTAGACCTGCGCGCAATCTTGCCCAGATTGTTAAAAACAATCATTGTGCCTCGTTAGCTCCCCCAACTCCTGTATTACCTACAGCCCCATCAGCGCCTACTTTAACGGTAGTTGCCCTCGTAGGCAAGTCTTTGTGTCTCGACTTTCGTCGGACACCACTTCTGAGTCATTGGCAGCCTATATTGCTAGCAAATCTTCTGCTAGCGTGTCAATAACTAAATTTAATTTCTCCACCCCTCATGAAATATCATCATTCAAAATAAATGTTTCACATGATATGTTCCCAATCATTTGTGATCCCAAATTTTGGCCTCCACACATGATTGTTCACGAGTTCAAGCCTAAAAAGCGTAACCAGCCTGTCACCCTTCCAGTCCCTTCAATACAGGGTACCATTTCTGCCCCAAAAAACTAGCTTCATCTTCTGACCAAATCTTTATTCATTATCAGAATGTTAGAGGTCTTATTTCAAAACTTAAAAATCTTTTCATGGCCAGCACTTCCTTCAATTCGGATATAATAGCATTTTCAGAAACATGGTTAAACTCAACCATATCTGATTTTGAGATTTTATCAAATAACTTTATTTTGTATAGAAATGATCGGCCGACTCGAGGTGGTGGGGTGTTAATTGCCGTTAAAGCCACTCTCCAGTCTGAACTTTTCTGCTTTAGTACGCCTACTGACGCTGAGATTGTCTCAGTTAAGGTGTCTTTTCCTACACGGAATGTCTATGTAACATGCTCTTATGTCCCACCTTCTTCTGATATTCAAGTTTATATGAAACATATTACTTGTATTAAAGAAGTTTCTTCACACGTGCGTGATAGTGACCTATTTATGGTGTTGGGTGATTTTAATTTGCCCAACATCTCTTGGTCATTATTTACTGCCAAAAATTATCTAGTGCCCTCAGCACAGCACGATTTTATAGACTGCATGCTTGATCTTTCGTTGTTTCAAATCAATTCAATTTTTATCATTTGATTAGAACACTTGACCTTGTATTTGTTAACGACTACCTTATTTCTAATGTGTCTAGGTCCCCTCCTTTTTCTCTTCCTGAGGATGTCTATCATCCAACTTTAGAGATTGCAATGCTAAATTGTAATCCTTTCATTTCGTGCTCATCAGCCAATAAGCCCCGCTATTGCTTTCGCAAAGGAAATTATTCTTTGCTGGATCAGCTTATTTATTCAACCGATTGGTCTTTCTTATATGACTCAGTTGATATGAATACAGCTATTAATTTTTTTTACATCACCCTAATCTCCCTCTTAGATGTGTGTATTCCTAAGTCAATTCCTTCGACTAATTTTTCAAAACCACCCTGGTTTACTACCAGATTATCACATCTAAAAATAGTAAATCCAAATATTTTAAAAAGTTTAAAAGTCTGCTTCGTGTACAGACTTGGCTAAATATTCCATAGCCAAGTCGAACTTCTTTCTTCTTAATTCTCAATGCTATGAGAATTATCTAACACGTTGTAAAAGACAATTTTGCCCGAAATCCGAGACAGTTTTATAATTTTGTAAACTTGAAGCGTAAATCTTCAAGTTTGCCATCTTCTTTTTTTCTTGGCTTGGATAAAGCTAGCAATGACACTGATTCTGCTAACCTCTTTGCTAATTTTTTCCTTACTTACTCTTTAGTCTGTCCTAATACTAATGCTTACCCTTATACTGTTTCTTCCGCAAGTTATATACCTCCTCTAATTATTTCACACTCCTCTCTCCTATTAGCTATAAACTCTTTAAAGTCTTCTTACTCTCCTGGGCCGGACAACATTCCTAGTTGTCTTCTCAAGGAGTGTAGTTCTTCCCTTCTTTATCCATTGCTAAATCTTTTTAATCTATCCCTTGAAATTTCTGTCTTTCCATCTCTTTGGAAAGAATCTTATATCATTCCTCTTCACAAGAAAGGTGGGAAGTCTGATATACGAAATTACAGGCGCATTGCAAAACTGTCCGCTATTCCTAAATTATTTGAAAAAATAATCACTTCGAATTTGCAGCATTTCTGCAAATCAGTTGTTTCCCCTGTTCAACATGGATTCGTAAAGAATCGGTCAACTACGACCAATCTGCTTGAGTTTACTTCCTTAGTAAACGATGCTTTCCTTTCGAAAATGCAAACTGATGTCATTTACACTGACTTCAGTAAGGCGTTTGACTCTGTGCACCATGACATTTTACTTTTTAAACTTTACCGAATAGGTTTCCCCCTGTCTCTTTTGCTTTGGATTAATTCTTATTTAAAAGGTAGGACCCAAAGAGTAATGCTGAGGCTTACTACCTCTAAACGGGTTCACGTTACTTCTGGTGTTCTTCAAGGTAGTCATCTTGGACCTTTACTCTTTACCCTTTTTATAAATGATCTCCCATCTGTTATATCACATGCCCGTGTACTCATGTATGCGGACGATGTCAAACTTTTTCTATCATACACTAATCCCCTACATCATTCTCGTCTACAAGACGATTTGAACGCTATGCAACTATGGTGTTCGGCCAATCAATTGCATCTAAACTGTTCAAAGTGTATGTTTATGACTTTTAATCGTACTACACCTTATCTTGTCAGTTATACAATCGACAATATCCCTTTGCAACGTATACTAACAGTTAAGGATCTAGGCGTAATTTTTGATTCTAAACTCTGTTTCAATCTTCACATAGATACCATCGTTTATGAGGCAAAAGGTGTATTTGGATTCATTAAACGATGGTCTAAAGAGTTTAACGATCCTTTTATAACAAAACTTCTGTACATCTCTCTTGTTCGCCCTATCCTTGAATACTGCTCTTGCATTTGGTCTCCACAGTATAACAACAGCCAGGATCGTATTGAATCTGTTCAGAAGCAATTTCTGCTTTTTGCCTTACGAGGCTTAAATTGGGACCCTAATCTTCGGTTGCCGTCCTACTCCAGCAGACTGCTTCTTCTCAACCTTCCGCCGTTAACCAACCGTAGGACAATTCTCGGTGTTGTCCTTCTACATAAGTTGATTATTGGCGACATAGATTCTCCTTTTCTGCTAGGGCGTCTTCAATTCTCTGTTCCGGCTAGACCAACCAGAAATTATCGCCCCTTTTTACTATCTACGTGCACAACAGACTACGCTATGCACAATCCTTTTCGCGTGCTATGTAAAATACCCCTAATAAAATCGTTGCTTTCAGGATACCTTCGGGAAGTCGCTGACCATTCCCAGCTATGAGCAGGGGCATAGCTTGCCGGACAGGCTGAAAAATTTTCCCCCACCGGGTCGGTGATTTCCCATTACTTTTCTCTCTGTCCTATCTACTTAACACTCTTTATCTAACTTACATTGCTTAACTTTATTAACAATCTTCTTACTTTCATTTTTCCTATTTATTGTATTTTCTTTATTAATATAGCAAATTAAGATTATTTTAATGTTACTTGAAAACACTTTTTTCCTACTTACAACCTTCTGCTTAGATGTAGGCTCTAATAGCGTCACTGAAAATTAGCTGTGAAAAGGGGCACAGCTGGCCGGACTGGCAAATAAACACCTCCATCGGTCGGTGATGCTATTTAGAAAATTGTATCCTTTAACTAGGCTTTTAGCATAAAATTCTATTGTATAATCTATTGAATAATGAGGAAGACACTCGTTTTGTCGACCAAATAAATAAATAAAAATAAATGCCGAGTTTGGTCAAGAAATCTTGAAAAATAAAATGTTTTTTCATACATGAACCTACTTTTCACCAGATCGTTCCTATGTCAGCTATATGATATAGTGGTACGATCTTAATAGGATTTTGCATATGGATGAGGAGTAAAGTAAAACTAATAAATGCCGAGTTTGGTCAAGATATCTTGATAAACAAAATGTTTTCTCATACAAAAACTTAATTTTCGACCGATCGTGCCTATGACAGCTATATGATATAGTGGTCCGATCTTAATAGGATTTTGTAAAACTAATAAATGCCGAGTTTGTTCAAGATATCTTGATAAACAAAATGTTTTTTCATACAAAAACTTAATTTTCGACCGATCGTTCCTATGGCAGCTATTTGATATAGTGGGCTTTGCATGCAAATGAGGAGCTTAGCAAAACTATTAAATGCCGATTTTGTTCAAGATATCTTGATAAACAAAATGTTTTTTCATACAAAAATATAATTTTCGACCGATCGTTCCTATGGCAGCTATATGATATAGTGGGTTTTGCATGCAAATGAGGAGCATAGTAAAACTAATAAATGTAGAGTTTGATTAAGATATCTTGAAAAACAAAATGTTTTTTCATATATAAACTTAATTTCGACCGATCGTTCCTATGGCAGCTGTATGATATCGTGGTTCGATCTTAATAGTGTTTTGCATATATATGAGAAGCTTAGCAAAGCTTATAAATGCCGAGTTTGGTCAAGATATCTTGATAAACAAAATGTTTTTTCATACAAAACTTAATTTTCCACCGGTCGTTCCTAACGCAGCTATATGATAAGGTGTACCGATCCTAATAGGATTTTGCATTTATATGAAGAGCATAGTAAAACTAATAAATGCCGAGTTTGGTCAAGATATCTTGATAAACAAAATGTTTTTTTATATAAAAACTTAATTTTCGGCCGTTCGTTCCTATGAGAGCTATATGATAAGGTGTACCGATCTTAATAGGATTTTGCATTTATATCAAGGGCTTAGTAAAACCAATTAATGCCGAGTTTGCTCTCTTATTAGACCAATCGATCCTATGGCAGCTATATAATATAATTGTCCGATCTTAATAGGATTTTGCATATATATGATGGGTGAACTAAAACTAATAAATGACGAGTTTGGTCAATATATCTTGGATCTTAATAGGATTTTTCATAACTAATAAATGTAGGATTTGGTCAAAATATCTTGATAAACAAAACATAAGAGGGACTTCTGCCTAACTTCATTAAGATAGCTTTAAAGCTGAGGGACTAGTTCTCATAGAAACAGATAGACGAACATGTCTCTATCGACTCGGCAGTTGATGCTGATCAAGAATATATATACTTTATGGGGTCGGAGATATCTCTTTCTATGCGTTACACATTTCACGACAAAATTATAATACCCACTGCAAGGGTATAGTTAATGTAGAGTTTGATAAACAAAATGTTTTTCGATCGTTCCTATAGCAGCTATATGATATCGTGGTCCGATCTTAATAGGAGCATAGTAAAACTAATAAATGCCGAGTTTGGTCAAGATATCTTGAAAAACAAAATGTTTTTTCATACATGAACCTAATTTTCACCAGATCGTTCCTAATAATAGTATTTTGCATATTTATGAGGAGTAAAGTAAAACTAATAAATGCCTAGTTTTGATCAAGATATCTTGAAAAACAAAATGTTTTTTCATACAAAAACTTAACTTTAGACCGATCGATCCTATGGCAGCTACGTGATATAGTGGTCCGATCTTAATAGGATTTTGCATATTTATGAGGAGCTTAGTAAAACTAATAAATACCGAGTTTGATCAAGATATCTTGAAAAACAAAATGTTTTTTCATACAAAAACTTAATTTTAGACCGATCGATCCTATGGCAGCTATATGATATAGTGGTCCGATCTAATTAGGATTTTGCATATTTATGAGGAGTAAAGTAAAACTAATAAATGCCTAGTTTTGATCAAGATATCTTGAAAAACAAAATGTTTTTTCATACAAAAACTTAACTTTAGACCGATCGATTCTATGGCAGCTACGTGATATAGTGGTCCGATCTTAATAGGATTTTGCATATTTATGAGCAGCTTAGTAAAACTAATAAATACCGAGTTTGATAAAGATATCTTGAAAAACAAAATGTTTTTTTAATACAAAAACTTAATTTTAGACCGATTGTTCCTATGGCAGCTATATGATATAGTGCTCCGATCTTAATAGGATTTTGCATATATATGAGAGGTAAAGTAAAACTAATAAATTACGAGTTTGGTCAATATATATTGGATCTTAATAGGGTTTTGCTATGTATGAGGAGTATAGTAAAACTAATAAATGTAGAGTTTGGTTAAAATAACTTGATAAACAACATGTTTTTTCATACAAGAACTTAATTTTCGACCGATCGTTCCTATGGCAGCCATATTATAAAGTGTACCGATCTTAATAGAATTTTGCATTTATATCAAGGGCTTAGTAAAACTAATTAAGGCCGAGATTGGTCAGGAGATCTTCATACCCAAGACGTTTTTTCATACAAAAACTTAATTTTCGACCGATCGTTCCTATGGCAGCTATATATCGGGGTTTGGATGCAAATGAGGATTAAAGTAAAACTAATAAATGCCGAGTTTGGTCAAGATATCTTGAAAAAAAAAATGTTTTTTTCAATGAATGCCGAGTTTGTTCAAGATATCTTGATAAGCAAAACGTTTTTTTCATACAAAAACTTAATTTTCGACCGATCGTTCCTATGGCAGCTATATGATATAGTGGATTTTGCATGCAAATGAGGAGTAAGGCTAATAAATGCCGAGTTTGGTCAAGATATCTTGAAAAACAAAATGTTTTTTCATACATGAACCTACTTTTCACCAGATCGTTCCTATGTTAGCTATATGATATAGTGATACGATTCGCCCTCTCCTTGAATACTGCTCTTGCATTTGGTCTCCACAGTATAACAACAGCCAGGATCGTATTGAATCTGTTCAGAAGCAATTTCTGCTTTTTGCCTTACGAGGTTTAAATTGGGACCCTAATCTTCGGTTGCCGTCCTACTCCAGCAGACTGCTTCTTCTCAACCTTCCGCCGTTAACCAACCGTAGGACAATTCTCGGTGTTGTCCTTTTACATAAGTTGATTATTGGCGACATAGATTCTCCTTTTCTGCTAGGGCGTCTTCAATTCTCTGTTCCGGCTAGACCAACCAGAAATTATCGCCCCTTTTTACTATCTACGTGCACAACAGACTACGCTATGCACAATCCTTTTCGCGTGCTATGTAAAAATTATAATAGTTTGCATCACGTTTTCTCTACCGAACTGTCTCTACCCCTAATAAAATCGTTGCTTTCAGGATACCTTAGAGAAGTCGCTGACCATTCCCAGCTATGAGCAGGGGCATAGCTTGCCGGACAGGCTAAAAAATTTTTCCCCCACCGGGTCGGTGATTTCCCATTACTTTTCTCTCTGTCCTATCTACTTAACACTCTTTATCTAACTTACATTGCTTTACTTTATTAACAATCTTCTTACTTTCATTTTTCCTATTGTATTTTCTTTATTAATATAGCAAATTAAGATTATTTTAATGTTACCTGAAAACACTTTTTCGTACTTACAACCTTCTGCTTAGATGTAGGCTCTATTAGCATCACTGACAAATTAGCTGTGAAAAGGGGCACAGCTGGCCGGACTGGCAAATAAAACACCTCCATCGGTCGGTGATGCTATTTAGAAAATTGAATCCTTTAACTAGGCTTTTAGCATAAAATTCTATTGTATAATCTATTGAATAATGAGGAAGACACTCGTTTTGTCGACCATTAATAAATAAATAAATAAATAAAATAAATCTTAATAGGATTTTGCATATGTATGAGGAGTAAAGTAAAACTAATAAAGGCCGAGTTTGGTCAAGATATCTTGATAAACATTGTTTTCTCATACAAAAACTTAATTTTCGACCGATCGTTCCTATGGCAGCTATATGATATAGTGGTCCGATCTTAATAAGATTTTGCATGTATATGAGGAGCTTAGTAAAACTAATAAATGCCGAGCTTGTTCAATATATCTTGATAAACAAAATGTTTTTTCATACAAGAACTTAATTTTCGACCGATCGTTCCAATGGCAGCTATATGGTATAGTGGGTTTTGCATGCAAATGAGGAGCTTAGTAAACTAATAAATGCCGAGTTTGGTCAAGATATCTTGAAAATCAAAATGTTTTTTCATACATGAACCTACTTTTCACCTGATCGTTCCTATGTCAGCTGTATGATATAGTGGTACGATCTTAATAGGATTTTGCATATGTATGAGAAGTATAGTAAAACGAATAAATGTAGAGTTTGGACAAAGTATCTTGATAAACAAAATGTTTTTTCATACAAAAACTTAATTTTAGACCGATCGATACTATGGCAGCTATATGATATAGTGGTCCGATCTAATTAGGATTTTGCATTTTTATGAGAAGTAAAGTAAAACTAATGAATGCCGAGTTTGATCAAGATATCTTAAATAACAAAATGTTTTTTTGTTGGGATATTTCTAGTGTGCCTAAGATACACATAAAGAAAACACACGTAGTGGTTCGGTTAAACGTTTAATGGAAACTTCAAAGCATGAGTACAAAAATCTGAACAAGTACTCAATTACAGAATGAGTACTATGCTGATACAATGTTGCCAGATTATAAAGAAGCTTAACAGCTTATTGTCACTATTTTAACACTTCTTCTTAAGCTAATTATAATCAGTTGCAAAATAACAAATTTAATTCAATCCAAGTGTTTTTACAAAGCCTACGTGCTTTTGCTTACTTAAACATTTTGTTAGTATATCTGCAACATTATTATTTGTAGGTACGTATTCTAATGCAATATCATTACATTGTACCTTTTCACGTATAAAATGATACCTTATGTCTATGTGCTTAGTGCGCTTATGATGGACTGGATTTTGCGCAATATGTTGCGCGCTTAGGTTGTCGCCACATATAGTCAACGGCTCTGTATCCTTTGACCATCCCATCTCACTAAGTAGCCTGCGTAGATAAACTGCTTCTTTGGCAGCCATGGACAAAGAAATATATTCTGCTTCAGTGCTGCTCAATGCGACAACGCTTTGCTTTGATGAAGTCCAAGAGAACGCACTGCCTGCCAGGAAAAATGCGTAGCCACTATAGGATCTCCTGTCCAGCCGATCGTTGCCCCAATCTGCATCTGCATAGCCTTTTAGTGGTTTGCCATTTTTACGGTATACTAATTTCATATTCTTTGTACCCGCAAGATATCTTAGAATGTGCTTTGCTGCAGACTGGTGTTCTCCATGAGGATTAGCATTTCTTTGTGATAATTTGTTTACAGCATGCAAAATGTCTGGTCGGCTCAAAACTGCTAAGTATATAAGCGAACCAATTAATGACTGATATTGCGTTATATTTACCTTTACACAAGTATCGTCGTTGCAGTCCACTTGAAAACCTGGGTCAAGAGGTGTGCTTACTGGACGGCAATTGCTCATGCCATACTTGTCCAATAGGCCTTGAATGTGCGTCTTCTGGCACAGCGAAACGGAACCTCGATCGCCGTCGCGTTGGATTTCCATGCCTAGGAAATAGCTAATGGGGCCTCCATCGTGCATTTTAAAATTTGATGCAATCTTCTTCTTAATCACGGCTATGTCTTCTTCGCTGGGACACACTATGATTAAATCGTCGACGTAGACAGCGATGTAGCTGAATTGTTGTTGCTTTTGCTTGACGTATAAGCATGTTTCATTTTTGCATCTTTTAAAATCCATGCCTCTCAATACCTCATCGAGCGTATTGTTCCAAACTCGTCCGGATTGTTTAAGCCCGTAAAGTGCCTTTTCTAGTTTGAGGACTTTATTTGGATGCTGCTTGTCAATAAAATTCGGCGGCTGTTTCATGTACACAGTTTCATTAAGCTTACTATTTAAGTATGCGTTTGAAATGTCGACTTGATGCATATACAGCTCTTTTTCGGCAGCTATTGCGAATAACATGCGAATGGTTTCATATCGAATTACGGGAGAAAACGTTTCCCAGTAATTGACACCAAATTGTTGACCACAACCTTGTGCAACTAGTCGAGACTTAAATTTTTCAATATTACCATCTTTATCTCTCTTGATTCGGTAAACCCATTTTGAACCAATGGCCTTTTGTCCAGGAGGTAGCTCACACACTGACCATGTCTCATTTGCTTGTAAAGCTTCGTACTCTATTTGCATAGACTTTTCCCAATCCTGCGCATTTTGGCCATGTAATGCTTCTGCAACTGACTGCGGAGTTTCAATGTCTTCAATCTGATTAAGACTATTGATCAATTGGTACTGCTTTCTGGGCCTGCCTGGCTGACCTGTACGTATAATTTTTGGCCTGCCACGCCCATGTTTTACTACAGCTTCAACTTGTGGCAGCGCTACTTGGTCATTGTCGTCATCGTTGCCATCTTCTCCTGGATCGCTTGCGCTCACAAAATCCTCCTCTTCTTCTTCATTTGAGTCACTGTTGTACTCTTGCACCTCGGCAGGTTGCTCTGGGTGGTTTTTTGCAACCTCATGATTTGACTCAAACGGGATAATGTACGTCGTGAAGGTGTTTCTGTCTGAAATACTGCATGCATCAGTTGTTGCTATGTCAACTCACCTTCAATGAATTTGACATCCCTTCTTTCAATAACTGTTCGCTTCTCGCGATCATATAGGCGATATGCCTTTGCTGTAAAGGAGTAACCAACAAAAATGTACTCCTTGCCCTTTGCTTGGAACTTGCTTTTTCTGACTTTGTCGAGTGCAAATGCCCGCGAGCCAAATACTCTCAAGTGCTGTACTGATGGCTTGCGATCCTTCCATACCTCAAATGGTGTGCTTCCATCTAATGCTTTTGTGGGACATCTGTTGCGGAAATAAACTGCTGTTGCAACAGCCTCTGCCCACAAAAATTCTTCAAGCTTTGAATGAATTAGAAGACTTTTTGCCATTTCAACGATGGTCCGATTAGCACGTTCGGCCACACCATTTTGCTGCGGAGTGTAAGGAACTGTTAATTGCCTCTTTATACCGCACTCGATCAAAAATTCAGTGAATTGCTTATTCACATACTCTGTTCCATTGTCGCTGCGCACAGCCTTTATTTTATTTCCTGTTTGGCATTCTACAAAAGTTTTAAACATTTTAAACTTTTCAAAAACTTGGCTTTTTGAGTGCATAAGGTAAACAAATATCTTGCGTGAGTAGTCATCAATAAAAGTTACGAAATATCGATTGCCTGCAAGCGACTTAACATTCATCGGACCACATACGTCTGTATGTACTAAGTCCAGTACTTGCTTTGAGACACGATTCGCTTTCTGTGGGAATGGCAATGCACAAATTTTTGCTTTATTACATGTATCGCAATTTATTTCTAATTGTACATTTTCAACTTTCATACCACGCACCAGTTGCTTATCATTAAGCAATTTCAAATCCTTAAAATTCAGGTGGCCAAATCTATTGTGCCATTTTATGGAAGATGAATCAGAACTATTTAGCATATGAACCTGATCAAGACTATGTTTGTAAACATACAAACCATTTTCGTGTCTTGCCCTTATTATCTCGTTGCCTTCTTTGTCTTTTATCAGCGCAATTTTCCCTTCAAATATGGTAGAATTCTCAAACTTTGCTGCAGCACTTACTGATAAAAAATTCATGCTTAAGTCAGGGACATATAAAACTTTAATTTTATTCTATTGCAGTGCAACTCAACACTGCCACTGCCGGGTGAATCGATAAACTTATTTGCGGCCAACATTATCCGCGTCTTTTTATCAGCATACGTAAGGAACATGCTGCGGTCGCAGCACATGTGCGATGTTGCACCACTGTCAACGCACCAAAAACTCTTTTGCTTCTCCTTGACACACGTGTGCATTAAGCACTTTTCGTCCTTTTGGCTTTTTTATCCTCCTTCTTTTTATTTCGGCAATCGCTCGCTCGATGCCCTTCTTTTTCGCAATTAAAACATTTGCCTCGGAATGGCTGCTTACTGCTATTCTTTCTGCCTTTGCTTTCGACACTGTTGTTGTCCCGCGGTCCATTATGTTTGTGTGTATACACTGCTTCTGGTGTCCCTATGCCGTCTCTGCTAGCTCTTTCTTGCTTTCGCGTGGCCTCTTCTAACATTTTAACCTTGACGACTTCGAATTTGGGCAGCTCATCGCGTGTCTCAATCGCTATTACAAAATTTTCCCATGTGTCTGGTAAACTGCTCAAAAACATGATGACCTGCAACTCGTCATTGAGTTTGATGTCTAATTCTGCCAACTTTTCAATTGTCTCAACAAATGAATTGACATATGCGACTACATCGTCACCCTGCTGCATATTGAAACGTATTAATTTTTGATATAATTGGACCTTCCTAATCGGTCCAACTGAGACATGAATTTCCTTTAGTTTTTTCCATACAGCTGCAGACGTTGGGCATGACTTGATATGCATCAACTGTGTTGGCTTCAGATTTAAAATTATGTAAGCCATCGCTTTTTGGTCGACACTAACCCATTTTTCGATATCCTCACCATTTCCTTCTGGCTTAACATATTTTCCATTCACAACATTCCATAGGTCCGCCACCACCAAGACACTTTTCATGGCCATATGCCATACGTCATAATTGTCCTCACCAAGTTTTTCTATTTGATGCGACATGTTCATTTTGACAATTTCACCACGTTATTCTTCGCACGAAATAGACTTTTTTAAAAATTTAACAAAAGGAAGCTTTCAGAACCATAGACACTTTGTGTACCTTTTTAACCGAAAACAACGAGACCTGGGCCCATAACCAATGTTGGGATATTTCTAGTGTGCCTAAGATGCACATAAAGAAAACACACGTAGTGGTTCGGTTAAACGTTTAATGGAAACTTCAAAGCATGAGTACAAAAATCTGAACAAGTACTCAATTACAGAATGAGTACTATGCTGATACAATGTTGCCAGATTATAAAGAAGCTTAACAGCTTATTGTCACTATTTTAACATTTTTCATACAAAAACTTAATTTTCGACCGATCGCTCCTATGGCAGCTATATGATATATCAGGTTTGCATGCAAATGAGGATTAAAGTAAAACTAATAAATGCCGAATTTGGTCGAGATCTTGAAAAACAAAATGTTTTTTCATACAAAAACTTAATTTTCGACCGATCGTTCCTAACGCAGCTATATGATAAGGTGTACCGATCCTAATAGGATTTTGCATTTATATGAAGAGCATAGTAAAACTAATAAATGCCGAGTTTGGTAAAGATATCTTGATAAACAAAATGTTTTTTCATATATAAACTTAATTTCGACCGATCGTTCCTATGGCAGCTGTATGATATCGTGGTTCGATCTTAATAGTGTTTTGCATATATATGAGAAGCTTAGCAAAGCTTATAAATGCCGAGTTTGGTCAAGATATCTTGATAAAAAAATGTTTTTTCATAGAAAAACTTAATTTTCGACCGGTCGTTCCTAACGCAGCTATATGATAAGGTGTACCGATCCTAATAGGATTTTGCATTTATATGAAGAGCATAGTAAAACTAATAAATGCCGAGTTTGGTCAAGATATCTTGATAAACAAAATGTTTTTCATATAAAAACTTAATTTTCGACCGTTCGTTCCTATGGGAGCTATATGATAAAATGTACCGATCTTAATAGGATTTTGCATATATATGAGGGGTAAACTAAAACTAATAAATGACGAGTTTGGTCAATATATCTAGGATCTTAATAGGATTTTTCATATGTATGAGGAGTATAGTAAAACTAATAAATGTAGAGTTTGGTCAAAATAACTTGATAAACAAAATGTTTTTTCATACAAGAACCTGATTTTCGACCGATCGTTCCTATGGCAGCTATATGATATAGTGGTCCGATCTTAATAGGATTTTGCATATATATGAGGGGTAAAGTAAAACTAATAAATTACGAGTTTGGTCAAGATATATTGGATCTTAATAGGGTTTTGCATATGTATGAGGAGTAAAGTAAAAACTAATAAAGGCCGAGTTTGGTCAAGATATCTTGAAAAACAAAATGTTTTTTCATACATGAACCTAATTTTCACCAGATCGTTCCTAATAATAGGATTTGCATATTTGTGAGGAGTAAAGTAAAACTAATAAATGCCTAGTTTTGGTCAAGATATCTTGAAAAACAAAATGTTTTTTCATAAAAACTTAACTTTAGACCGATCGATCCTATGGCAGCTACGTGATATAGTGGTCCGATCTTAATAGGATTTTGCATATTTATGAGGAGTAAAGAAAACTAATAAATGCCTAGTTTGATCAAGATATCTTGAAAAACAATATGTGTTTCATACAAAAACTTAATTTAGACCGATCGATCCTATGGCAGCTATATGATATAGTGGTCCGATCTAATTAGGATTTTGCATATTTATGAGAAGTAAAGTAAAACTAATAAATGCCGAGTTTGATCAAGATATCTTGAATAACAAAATGTTTTTTCATACAAAAACTTAATTTTTGACCGATCGATCCTATGGCAGCTATTTGATATAGTGGTCCGATCATAATAGGATTATGCATATATATGAGGGGTAAAGTAAAACTAATATATGACGAGTTAGGTCAAGATATCTTGGATCTCAATATGATTTTGCATATGTATGAGAAGTATAGTAAAACGAATAATGTAGAGTTTGGTCAAAGTATCTTGATAAACAAAATGATTTTTCATACAAGAACCTGATTTTCAACCGATTGTTTCTATGGCAGCTATATGATATAATGGTCAGATCTTAATAGGATTTTGCATGTATATGAGGAGCTTAGTAAAACTAATAAATGCCGAGTTTGTTCAGATATCTTGATACACAAGACGTTTTTTCATACAAAAACTTAATTTTCGACCGATCGTTCCTATGGCAGCTATATGATATAGTGGTTTTGCATGCAAATGAGGAGCATAGTAAAACTAATAAATGAAGAGTTTGGCCAAGATATCTTGAAAACAAAATGTTTTTTCATACCAAAACTTAATTTTAGACCGATCGATCCTATGGCAGCTATATGATATATTGGTCCGATCTAATTAGGACCAATATATCATATAGCTGATTTTGCATATTTATGAGAAGTTAAGTAAAAACTAATATATGCCGAGTTTCATCAAGATATCTTGAATAACAAAATGTTTTTTCATACAAAACTTAATTTTAGACCGATCGATACTATGGCAGCTATATGATATAGTGGTCCGATCTAATTAGAATTTTGCATATTTATGAGAAGTTAAGTAAAACTAATATATGCCGAGTTTGATCAAGATATCTTGAATAACAAAATGTTTTTTCATACAAAAACTTAATTTTCGACCGATCGTTCCTATGACAGCTATATGATATAGTGGTCCGATCTTAATAGGATTTGCATGTATATGGGGAGCTTAGTAAAACTAATAAATGCCGAGTTTGTTCAAGATATCTTGATAAACAAAATGTTTTTCATACAAAAACTTAATTTTCGACTGATCGTTCCTATGGCAGCTATTTGATATAGTGGGTTTTGCATGCAAATGAGGAGCTTAGTAAAACTAATAAATGCCGATTTTGTTCAAGATATCTTGATAAACAAAATGTTTTTTCATACAAAAAAATAATTTCCGACCGATCGTTCCTATGGCAGCTATATGATATAGTGGGTTTTGCATGCAAATGAGGAGCATAGTAAAACTAATAAATGTAGAGTTTGGTCAAGATATCTTGAAAAACAAATGTTTTTTCATACAAAAACTTAATTTTAGACCGATCGATCCTATGGCAGCTATATGATATAGTGGTCCGATCTTAATAGGATTTTGCATATATATGAGGGGTAAAGTAAAACTAATAAATGTAGAGTTTGGTCAAGATATATTGGGTCTTAATAAGATTTTGCATATGTATGAGGAGTATAGTAAAACTAATAAATGCAGAGTTTGGTCAAAATAACTTGATAAACAAAATGTTTTTTCATACAAGAACTTAATTTTCGACCGATCGTTCCTATGGCAGCTATATGATAAAGTGTACCGATATAATAGGATATTGCATTTATATCAAGTGCTTAGTAAAACTAATTAAAGCCGAGTTTGGTCAAGATATCTTGATACACAAGACGTTTTTTCATACAAAAACTTAATTTTCGACCGATCGCTCCTATGGCAGCTATATGAGATATCGGGGTTTGCATGTAAATGAGGAATAAGGTAAAACTAATAAAGGCCGAGTTTGGTCGAGATCTTGAAAAACAAAATATTTTTTAATACAAAAACTTAATTTCCGACCGATCGTTCCTAACGCAGCTATATGATAAGGTGTACCGATCCTAATAGGATTTTGCATTATATGAAGAGCATAGTAAAACTAATAAACGCCGAGTATGGTCAAGATATCTTGATAAACAAAATGTTTTTTCATATATAAACTTAATTTCGACCGATCGTTCCTATGGCAGCTATATGATAAGGTGTACCGATTCTAATAGGATTTTGCATTTATATCAAGGGCTTAGTAAAACTAATTAATGCCGAGTTTGATCAAGATATCTTGAATAACAAAATGTTTTTTCATACAAAAACTTAATTTTTGACCGATCGATCCTATGGCAGCTATATGATATAGTGGTCCGATCTTAATAGGATTTTGCATATATATGAGGGGTAAAGTAAAACTAATAAATTACGAGTTTGGTCAAGATATATTGGATCTTAATAGGGTTTTGCATATGTATGAGGAGTATAGTAAAACTAATAAATGTAGAGTTTGGTCAAAATAACTTGATAAACAAAATGTTTTTTCATACAAGAACCTGATTTTCGACCGATTGTTCCTATGGCAGCTATATGATATAATGGTCAGATCTTAATAGGATTTTGCATGTATATGAGGAGCTTAGTAAAACTAATAAATGCCGAGTTTGTTCAAGATATCTTGATACACAAGACGTTTTTTCATACAAAAACTTAATTTTCGACCGATCGTTCCTATGGCAGCTATATGATATAGTGGGTTTGCATGCAAATGAGGAGCATAGTAAAACTAATAAATGAAGAGTTTGGCCAAGATATCTTGAAAAACAAAATGTTTTTCATACAAAACTTAATTTTCGACCGATCGTTCCTATGGCAGCTATATGATATAGTGGATTTTGCATTCAAATGAGGAGTATAGTAAGGCTAATAAATGCCGAGTTTGGTCAAGATATCTTGAAAAACAAATGTTTTTTCATACATGAACCTACTTTTCACCAGATCGTTCCTATGTCAGCTATATGATATAGTGGTTCGATCTTAATAGGATTTTGCATATGCATGAGGAGTAAAGTAAAATTAATAAAGGCCGAGTTTGGTCAAGATATCTTGATAAACATTTTTTTCTCATACAAAAACTTAATCTTCGACCGATCGTTGCTATGGCAGCTATATGATATAGTGGTCGATCTTAATAGGATTTTGCATGTATATGAGGAGCTTAGTAAAACTAATAAATGCCGAGTTTGTTCAATATATCTTGATAAACAAAATGTTTCTTCATAAAAAAACTTAATTTTCGACCGATCGTTCCAATGGCAGCTATATGATATAGTCGGTTTTGCATGCAAATGAGGAGCTTAGTAAAACTAATAAATGCCGAGTTTGCTCAAGATATCTTGAAAAACAAAATGTTTTTTCATACATGAACCTACTTTTCACCAGATCGTTCCTATGTCAGCTGTATGATATAGTGGTACGATCTTAATAGGATTTTGCATATGTATGAGAATTATAGTAAAACGAAAAAATGTAGAGTTTGGTCAAAGTATCTTGATGAACAAAATGTTTTTTCATACAAAAACTTAATTTTAGACCGATCGATACTATGGCAGCTATATGATATAGTGGTCCGATCTAATTAGAATTTTGCATATTTATGAGAAGTTAAGTAAAACTAATATATGCCGAGTTTGATCAAGATATCTTGAATAACAAAATGTTTTTTCATACAAAAACTTAATTTTCGACCGATCGTTCCTATGACAGCTATATGATATAGTGGTCCGATCTTAATAGGATTTTGCATGTATATGGGGAGCTTAGTAAAACTAATAAATGCCGAGTTTGTTCAAGATATCTTGATAAACAAAATGTTTTTTCATACAAAAACTTAATTTTCGATGATCGTTCCTATGGCAGCTATTTGATATAGTGGGTTTTGCATGCAAATGAGGAGCTTAGTAAAACTAATAAATGCCGATTTTGTTCAAGATATCTTGATAACAAAATGTTTTTTCATACAAAAAAATAATTCCGACCGATCGTTCCTATGGCAGCTATATGATATAGTGGGTTTTGCATGCAAATGAGGAGCATAGTAAAACTAATAAATGTAGAGTTTGGTCAAGATATCTTGAAAAACAAAATGTTTTTTCATACAAAAACTTAATTTTAGACCGATCAATCCTATGGCAGCTATATGATATAGTGGTCCGATCTTAATAGGATTTTGCATATATATGAGGGGTAAAGTAAAACTAATAAATGTAGAGTTTGGTCAAGATATATTGGGTCTTAATAAGATTTTGCATATGTATGAGGAGTATAGTAAAACTAATAAATGCAGAGTTTGGTCAAAATAACTTGATAAACAAAATGTTTTTTCATACAAGAACTTAATTTTCGACCGATCGTTCCTATGGCAGCTATATGATAAAGTGTACCGATATTAATAGGATATTGCATTTATATCAAGTGCTTAGTAAAACTAATTAATGCCGAGTTTGGTCAAGATATCTTGATAAACAAAATGTTTTTTCATATATAAACTTAATTTCGACCGATCGTTCCTATGGCAGCTGTATGATATCGTGGTTCGATCTTAATAGTGTTTGCATATGTATGAGAAGCTTAGCAAAGCTTATAAATGCCGAGTTTGGTCAAGATATCTTGATAAACAAAATGTTTTTTCATAGAAAAACTTAATTTTCGACCGATCAATCCTATGGCAGCTATATGATAAGGTGTACCGATTCTAATAGGGTTTTGCATTTATATCAAGGGCTTAGTAAAACTAATTAATGCCGAGTTTGATCAAGATATCTTGAATAACAAAATGTTTTTCATACAAAAACTTAATTTTTGACCGATCGATCCTATGGCAGCTATATGATATAGTGGTCCGATCTTAATAGCATTTTGCATATATATGAGGGGTAAAGTAAAACTAATAAATTACGAGTTTGGTCAAGATATATTGGATCTTAATAGGGTTTGCATATGTATGAGGAGTATAGTAAAACTAATAAATGTAGAGTTGGTCAAAATAACTTGATAAACAAAATGTTTTTTCATACAAGAACCTGATTTTCGACCGATTGTTCCTATGGCAGCTATATGATATAATGGTCAGATCTTAATAGGATTTTGCATGTATATGAGGAGCTTAGTAAAACTAATAAATGACGAGTTTGTTCAAGATATCTTGATACACAAGACGTTTTTTTATACAAAAACTTAATTTTCGACCGATCGTTCCTATGGCAGCTATATGATATAGTGGGTTTTGCATGCAAATGAGGAGCATAGTAAAACTAATAAATGAAGAGTTTGGCCAAGATATCTTGAAAAACAAAATGTTTTTGCATACAAAAACTTAATTTTCGACCGATCGTTCCTATGGCAGCTATATGATATAGTGGATTTTGCATGCAAATGAGGAGTATAGTAAGGCTAATAAATGCCGAGTTTGGTCAAGATATCTTGAAAAACAAAATGTTTTTCATACATGAACCTACTTTTCACCAGATCGTTCCTATGTCAGCTATATGATATAGTGGTTCGATCTTAATAGGATTTTGCATATGCATGAGGAGTAAAGTAAAATTAATAAAGGCCGAGTTTGGTCAAGATATCTTGATAAACATTTTTTTCTCATACAAAAACTTAATTTTCGACCGATCGTTGCTATGGCAGCTATATGATATAGTGGTCCGATCTTAATAGGATTTTGCATGTATATGAGGAGCTTAGTAAAACTAATAAATGCCGAGTTTGTTCAATATATCTTGATAAACAAAATGTTTCTTCATAAAAAAAATTAATTTTCGACCGATCGTTCCAATGGCAGCTATATGATATAGTCGGTTTTGCATGCAAATGAGGAGCTTAGTAAAACTAATAAATGCCGAGTTTGCTCAAGATATCTTGAAAAACAAAATGTTTTTTCATACATGAACTACTTTTCACCACATCGTTCCTATGTCAGCTGTATGATATAGTGGTACGATCTTAATAGGATTTTGCATATGTATGAGAAGTATAGTAAAACGAAAAAATGTAGAGTTGGTCAAAGTATCTTGATGAACAAAATGTTTTTTCATACAAAAACTTAATTTTAGACCGATCGATACTATGGCAGCTATATGATATAGTGGTCCGATCTAATTAGAATTTTGCATATTTATGAGAAGTTAAGTAAAACTAATATATGCCGAGTTGATCAAGATATCTTGAATAAAAAAATGTTTTTTCATACAAAAACTTAATTTTCGACTGATCGTTCCTATGGCAGCTATTTGATATAGTCGGTTTTGCATGCAAATGAGGAGCTTAGTAAAACTAATAAATGCCGAGTTTGCTCAAGATATCTTGAAAAACAAAATGTTTTTTCATACATGAACCTACTTTTCACCAGATCGTTCCTATGTCAGCTGTATGATATAGTGGTACGATCTTAATAGGATTTTGCATATGTATGAGAAGTATAGTAAAACGAAAAAATGTAGAGTTGGTCAAAGTATCTTGATGAACAAAATGTTTTTTCATACAAAAACTTAATTTTAGACCGATCGATACTATGACAGCTATATGATATAGTGGTCCGATCTTAATAGGATTTTGCATGCATATGGGGAGCTTAGTAAAACTAATAAATGCCGAGTTTGTTCAAGATATCTTGATAAACAAAATGTTTTTTCATACAAAAACTTAATTTTCGACTGATCGTTCCTATGGCAGCTATTTGATATAGTGGGTTTTGCATGCAAGTGAGGAGCTTAGTAAAACTAATAAATGCCGATTTTGTTCAAGATATCTTGATAAACAAAATGTTTTTTCATACAAAAAAATAATTCCGACCGATCGTTCCTATGGCAGCTATATGATATAGTGGGTTTTGCATGCAAATGAGGAGCATAGTAAAACTAATAAATGTAGAGTTTGGTCAAGATATCTTGAAAAACAAAATGTTTTTTCATACAAAAACTTAATTTTAGACCGATCGATCCTATGGCAGCTATATGATATAGTGGTCCGATCTTAATAGGATTTTGCATATATATGAGGGGTAAAGTAAAACTAATAAATGTAGAGTTTGGTCAAGATATATTGAGTCTTAATAAGATTTTGCATATGTATGAGGAGTATAGTAAAACTAATAAATGCAGAGTTTGGTCAAAATAACTTGATAAACAAAATGTTTTTCATACAAGAACTTAATTTTCGACCGATCGTTCCTATGGCAGCTATATGATAAAGTGTAATGCTATTAATAGGATATTGCATTTATATCAAGTGCTTAGTAAAACTAATTAATGCCGAGTTTGGTCAGGATATCTTGATACACATGACGTTTTTTCATACAAAAACCTAATTTTCGACCGATCGCTCCTATGGCAGCTATATGAGATATCGGGGTTTGCATGTAAATGAGGAATAAAGTAAAACTAATAAAGGCCGAGTTTGCTCGAGATCTTGAAAAACAAAATATTTTTTCATACAAAAACTTAATTTCCGACCGATCGTTCTTAACGCAGCTATATGATAAGGTGTACCGATCCTAATAGGATTTCGCATTTATATGAAGAGCATAGTCAAACTAATAAATGCCGAGTTTGGTCAAGATATCTTGATAAACAAAATGTTTTTTCATATATAAACTTAATTTCGACCGATCGTTCCTATGGCAGCTGTATGATATCGTGGTTCGATCTTAATAGTGTTTTGCATATATATGAGAAGCTTAGCAAAGCTTATAAATGCCGAGTTTGGTCAAGATATCTTGATAAACAAAATATTTTTCATAGAAAAACTTAATTTTCGACCGATCAATCCTATGGCAGCTATATGATAAGGTGTACCGATTCTAATAGGATTTTGCATTTATATCAAGGGCTTAGTAAAACTAATTAATGCCGAGTTGATCAGATATCTTGAATAACAAAATGTTTTTTCATACAAAAACTTAATTTTGACCGATCAATCCTATGGCAGCTATATGATATACTGGTCCGATCTTAATAGGATTTGCATATATATGAGGGGTAAAGTAAAACTAATAAATGACGAGTTAGGTCAAGATATCTTGGATCTTAATATGATTTTGCATATGTATGAGAAGTATAGTAAAACGAATAAATGTAGAGTTTGGTCAAAGTATCTTGATAAACAAAATGTTTTTTCATACAAGAACCTGATTTCGACCGATTGTTCCTATGGCAGCTATATGATATAATGGTCAGATCTGAATAGAATTTTGCATGTATATGAGGAGCTTAGTAAAACTAATAAATGCCGAGTTTGTTCAAGATATCTTGATACACAAGACGTTTTTCATACAAAAACTTAATTTTCGACCGATCGTTCCTATGGCAGCTATATGATATAGTGGGTTGCATGCAAATGAGGAGCATAGTAAAACTAATAAATGAAGATTTTGGCCAAGATATCTTGAAAAACGAAATGTTTTTTCATACAAAAACTTAATTTTAGACGATCGATCCTATGGCAGCTATATGATATAGTGCTACGATCTTAATAGGATTTTGCATATATATGAGGGGTAAAGTAAAACTAATAAATTACGAGTTTGGTCAAGATATATTGGATCTTAATAGGGTTTGCATATGTATGAGGAGTATAGTAAAAGTAATAAATGTAGAGTTTGGTCAAAATAACTTGATAAACAACATGTTTTTTCATACAAGAAACTTAATTTTCGACCGATCGTTCTTCTGGGAGCCATATTATAAAGTGTACGATCTTAATAGGATTTTGCATTTAATTCAAGGGCTTAGTAAAACTAATTAAGGCCGAGATTGGTCAGGAGATCTTCATACACAAGACGTTTTGTTGCAAATGAGGATTAAAGTAAAACTAATAAATACGAGTTTGGCCAAGATATCTTGAAAACCAAAATGTTTTTCATACATGAACTACTTTTCACCAGATCGTTCCTATGTCAGCTATATGATATAGCGGTTCGATCTTAATAGGATTTTGCATATGTATGAGGAGTAAAGTAAAACAAATAAGGCCGAGTTGGTCAAGATATCTTGGTAAACATTGTTTTCTCATACAAAAACTTAATTTCGACCGATCGTTCCTATGGCAGCTATATGATATAGTGGTCCGATCTTAATAGGATTTTGCATGTATATGAGGAGCTTAGTAAAACTAATAAATGCCGAGTTTGTTCAATATATCTTGATAAACAAAATGTTTTTTCATACAAAAACTTAATTTCGACCGATCGTTCCAATGGCAGCTATATGATATAGTCGGTTTTGCATGCAAATGAGGAGCTTAGTAAAACTAATAAATGCCTAGTTTGCTCAAGATATCTTGAAAAACAAAATGTTTTTTCATACATGAACCTACTTTTCACCAGATCGTTCCTATGTCAGCTATATGATATAGTGGTACGATCTTAATATGATTTTGCATATGTATGAGAAGTATAGTAAAACGAAAAATGTAGAGTTTGGTCAAGTATCTTGATAAACAAAATGTTTTTCATACAAAAATTTAATTTTAGACCGATCGATACTATGGCAGCTATATGATATATTGGTCCGATCTAATTAGGATTTTGCATATTTATGAGAAGTTAAGTAAAACTATATGCCGAGTTTGATCAAGATATCTTGAATAACAAAATGTTTTTTCATACAAAACTTAATTTTCGACCGATCGTTCCTATGACAGCTATATGATATAGTGGTCCGATCTTAATAGGATTTTCATGTATATGGGGAGCTTAGTAAAACTAATAAATGCCGAGTTTGTTCAAGATATCTTGATAAACAAAATGTTTTTTCATACAAAAACTTAATTTTCGACCGATCGTTCCTATGTCAGCTATTTGATATAGTGGGTTTTGCATGCAAATGAGGAGCATAGTAAAACTAATAAATGCCGATTTGTTCAAGATATCTTGATAAACAAAATTTTTCATACAAAAAAATAATTTTAGACCGATCGATCCTATGGCAGCTATATGATAGTGGTCCGATCTTAATAGGATTTGCATATATATGAGGGGTAAAGTAAAACTAATAAATGTAGAGTTTGGTCAAGATATATTGGGTCTTAATAAGATTTGCATATGTATGAGGAGTATAGTAAAACTAATAAATGCAGAGTTTGGTCAAAATAACTGATAAACAAAATGTTTTTCATACAAGAACTTAATTTTCGACCGATCGTTCCTATGGCAGCTATATGATAAAGTGTACCGATATTAATAGGATATACATTTATATCAAGGGCTTAGTAAAACTAATTAATGCCGAGTTGGTCAAGATATCTTGATACACAAGACGTTTTTTCATACAAAAACTTAATTTTCGACCGATCGCTCCTATGGCAGCTATATGATATATCGGTGTTTGCATGTAAATGAGGAATAAAGTAAAACTAATAAATGCCGAGTTTGGTCGAGATCTTGAAAAACAAAATGTTTTTTCATACAAAAACTTAATTTTCGACCGATCGTTCCTAATGCAGCTATATGATAAGGTGTACCGATCCTAATAGGATTTGCATTTATATGAAGAGCATAGTAAAACTAAAATGCCGAGTTTGGTCAAGATATCTTGATAAACAAAATGTTTTTCATATAAACTTAATTTCGACCGATCGTTCCTATGGCAGCTGTATGATATCGTGGTTCGATCTTAATAGTTTTGCATATATATGAGAAGCTTAGCAAAGCTTATAAATGCCGAGCGTGGTCAAGATATCTTGATAAACAAAATGTTTTTTCATAGAAAAACTTAATTTTCGACCGATCGATCCTATGGCAGCTATATGATAAGGTGTACCGATCCTAATAGGATTTGCATTTATATGAAGAGCATAGTAAAACTAATAAATGCCGAGTTTGGTCAAGATATCTTAAAACAAAATGTTTTTTCATATAAAAACTTAATTTTCGACCGTTAGTCCTATGGGAGCTATATGATAAAGTGTCCCGATCTTAATAGGATTTTGCATTAATATCAAGGGCTTAGTAAAACTAATTAATGCCGAGTTTGGTCAAAATATCTTGATACACAAATTGTTTTTTCATACAAAAAACTTAGTTTTAGACCGATCGATCCTATGGCAGCTACGTGATATAGTGGTCCGATCTTAATAGGATTTTGCATATTTATGAGGAGTAAAGAAAACTAATAAATGCCGAGTTTGATCAAGATAACATGAAAAACAAAATGTTTTTTCATACAAAACTTAATTTAGACCGATCGATCCTATGGCAGCTATATGATATAGTGGTCCGATCTAATTAGGATTTGCATATTTATGAGAAGTGAAGTAAAACTAATAAATGCCGAGTTTTATCAAGATATCTTGAATAACAAAATGTTTTTCATACAAAAACTTAATTTTGACCGATCGATCCCATGGCAGCTATATGATATAGTGGTCCGATCTTAATAGGATTTTGCATATATATGAGGGGTAAAGTAAAACTAATAAATGACGAGTTAGGTCAAGATATCTTGGATCTTAATATGATTTTGCATATGTATGAGAAGTATAGTAAAACGAATAAATGTAGAGTTTCGTCAAAGTATCTTGATAAACAATTTTCGACCGATTGTTCCTATGCAGCTATATATATAATGGTCAGATCTTAATAGGATTTTGCATGTATATAAGGAGCTTAGTAAAACTAATAAATGCCGAGTTTGTTCAAGATATCTTGATACAAAAGACGTTTTTTCATACAAAAACTTAATTTTCGACCGATCGTTCCTAACGCAGCTATATGATAAGGTGTACCGATCCTAATAGGATTTTGCATTTATGTTAAGAGCATAGTAAAACTAATAAATGCCGAGTTTGGTCCAGATATCTTGATAAACAAAATGTTTTTTCATACAAAAATTTAATTTTAGACCGATCGATACTATGGCAGCTATATGATATATTGGTCCGATCTAATTAGGATTTTGCATATATATGAGAAGTTAAGTAAAACTAATATATGCCGAGTTTGATCAAGATATCTTGAATAACAAAATGTTTTTCATACAAAAACTTAATTTTCGACCGATCGTTCCTATGACGCTATATGATATAGTGGTCCGATCTTAATAGTGTTTTGCATATATATGAGAAGCTTAGCAAAGCTTATAAATGCCGAGTGTGGTCAAGATATCTTGATAAACAAAATGTTTTTCATAGAAAAACTTAATTTTCGACCGATCGATCCTATGGCAGCTATATGATAAGGTTGTACCGATCCTAATAGGATTTTGCATTTATATGAAGAGCATAGTAAAACTAATAAATGCCGAGTTTGGTCAAGATATCTTGATAAACAAAATGTTTTTCATATAAAAACTTAATTTTCGACCGTTAGTTCCTATGGGAGCTATATGATAAAGTGTACCGATCTTAATAGGATTTTGCATTTAAATCAAGGGCTTAGTAAAACTAATTAATGCTGAGTTTGGTCAAGATCTTGATACACAAATTGTTTTTTCATACAAAAACTTAGTTTTAGACCGATCGATCCTATGGCAGCTACGTGATATAGTGGTCCGATCTTAATAGGATTTTGCATATTTATGAGGAGTAAAGAAAACTAATAAATGCCGAGTTGATCAAGATAACTTGAAAACAAAATGTTTTTTCATACAAAAACTTAATTTTAGACCGATCGATCCTATGGCAGCTATATGATATAGTGGTCCGATCTAATTAGGATTTTGCATATTTATGAGAAGTGAAGTAAAACTAATAAATGCCGAGTTTGATCAAGATATCTTGAATAACAAAATGTTTTTTCATACAAAAACTTAATTTTTGACCGATCGATCCCATGGCAGCTATATGATATAGTGGTCCGATCTTAATAGGATTTTGCATATATATGAGGGGTAAAGTAAAACTAATAAATGACGAGTTAGGTCAAGATATCTTGGATCTTAATATGATTTTGCATATGTATGAGAAGTATAGTAAAACGAATAAATGTAGAGTTTCGTCAAAGTATCTTGATAAACAAAATGTTTTTCATACAAGAACCTGATTTTCGACCGATTGTTCCTATGGCAGCTATATGATATAATGGTCAGATCTTAATAGGATTTTGCATGTATATGAGGAGCTTAGTAAACTAATAAATGCCGAGTTTGTTCAAGATATCTTGATACAAAAGACGTTTTTCATACAAAAACTTAATTTTCGACCGATCGTTCCTAACGCAGCTATATGATAAGGTGTACCGATCCTAATAGGATTTTGCATTATATGAAGAGCATAGTAAAACTAATAAATGCCGAGTTTGGTCAAGATATCTTGATAAACAAAATGTTTTCATACAAGAACTTAATTTTCGACCGTTCGTTCCTATTGGAGCTATATGATAAAGTGTACTGATCTTAATAGGATTTTACATTTATATCAAGGGCTTCGTAAAACTAATTAATGCCGAGTTGGTCAAGATATCTTGATACACAAATTGTTTTTTCATACAAAAACTTAATTTAGACCGATCGATCCTATGGCAGCTATATAATATAGTGGTCCGATCTTAATAGGATTTTGCATATATGGGGGTAAACGAAAACTAATAAATGACGAGTTGGTCAGTATATCTTGGATCTTAATAGGATTTTTCATATGTATGAGAAGTACAGTAAAACTAATAAATGTAGAATTTGGTCAAAATATCTTGATAACAAAACATAAGAGGGACTTCTGCCTAACTTCATTAAGATAGCTTTAAAGCTGAGATACTAGTTCGCATTGAAACAGACAGACGAACATGTCTCTATCGACTCGGCAGTTGACGCTGATCAAAAATATATACTTTATGGGGTCGGAGATATCTCCTTCTATGCGTTACACATTTCACGACAAAATTATAATACCCACTGCAAGGGTATAATTAATGAAGAGTTTGATAAACAAAATGTTTTTTCATATAAGAACTTAATTTTTGACCGATCGTTCCTATAGCAGCTATATGATATCGTGGTCCGATCTTAATAGGAGCATAGTAAAACTAATAAATGCCGAGTTTGGTCAAGATATCTTGATACACAAATTGTTTTTTCATACAAAAACTTAATTTTAGACCGATCGATCCTATGGCAGCTATATGATATAGTGGTCCGATCTAATTAGGATTTGCATATTTATGAGAAGTAAAGTAAAACTAATAAATGCCGAGTTTGATCAAGATATCTTGAATAACAAAATGTTTTTTCATACAAAAACTTATTTTTTGACCGATCGATCCTATGGCAGCTATATAATATAGTGGTCCGATCTTAATAGGATTTTGCATATATATGAGGGGTAAAGTAAAACTAATAAATGACGAGTTAGGTCAAGATATCTTGGATCTTAATATGATTTTGCATATGTATGAGAAGTATAGTAAAACGAAAAATGTAGAGTTTGGTCAAAGTATCTTGATAAACAAAATGATTTTTCATACAAGAACCTGATTTTCAACCGATTGTCCTATGGCATCTATATGATATAATGGTCAGATCTTAATAGGATTTTGCATGTATATGAGGAGCTTAGTAAAACTAATAAATGCAGAGTTTGTTCAATATATCTTGATAAACAAAATTTTTCATACAAAAACTTAATTTTCGACCGATCGTTCCAATGGCAGCTATATGGTATAGTGGGTTTTGCATGCAAATGAGGAGCTTAGTAAAACTAATAAATGCCGAGTTTGCTCAAGATATCTTGAAAATCAAAATGTTTTTTCATACATGAACCTACTTTTCACCAGATCGTTCCTATGTCAGCTATATGATATAGTGGTTCGATCTTAATAGGATTTTGCATATGTATGAGGAGTAAAGTAAAACTAATAAAGGCCGAGTTTGGTCAAGATATCTTGATAAACATTGTTTTCTCATAGAAAAACTTAATTTTCGACCGATCGTTCCTATGGCAGCTATATGATATAGTGGTCCGATCTTAATAGGATTTTGCATGTATATGAGGAGCTTAGTAAAACTAATAAATGCCGAGTTTGGTCAAGATATCTTGATACACAAATTGTTTTTTTTATACAAAAACTTAATTTTAGACCGATCGATCCTATGGCAGCTATATGATATAGTGGTCCGATCTAATAAGAATTTTGCATATTTATGAGAAGTAAAGTAAAACTAATAAATGCCTAGTTTGATCAAGATATCTTGAATAACAAAATGTTTTTTCATACAAAAACTTATTTTTTGACCGATCGATCCTATGGCAGCTATATAATATAGTGGTCCGATCTTAATAGGATTTTGCATATATATGAGGGGTAAAGTAAAACTAATAAATGACGAGTTAGGTCAAGATATCTTGGATCTTAATATGATTTGCATATGTATGAGAAGTATAGTAAAACGAATAAATGTAGAGTTTGGTCAAAGTATCTTGATAAACAAAATGTTTTTTCATACAAGAACCTGATTTTCGACCGAATGTTCCTATGGCAGCTATATGATATAATGGTCAGATCTTGATAGGATTTTGCATGTATATGAGGAGCTTAGTAAAACTAATAAATGCGAGTTTGTTCAAGATATCTTGATACACAAGACGTTTTTTCATACAAAAACTTAATTTTCGACCGATCGATCCTATGGCAGCTATATGATATAGTGGTCCGATCTAATAAGAATTTGCATATTTATGAGAAGTAAAGTAAAACTAATAAATGCCGAGTTTGATCAAGATATCTTGAATAACAAAATGTTTTTTCATACAAAAACTTATTTTTTGACCGATCGATCCTATGGCAGCTATATAATATAGTGGTCCGATCTTAATAGGATTTTGCATATATATGAGGGGTAAAATAAAACTAATAAATGACGAGTTAGGTCAAGATATCTTGGATCTTAATATGATTTTGCATATGTATGAGAAGTATAGTAAAACGAATAAATGTAGAGTTTGGTCAAAGTATCTTGATAAACAAAATGTTTTTCATACAAGAACCTGATTTTCGACCGAATGTTCCTATGGCAGCTATATGATATAATGGTCAGATCTTGATAGGATTTTCATGCAAATGAGGAGCATAGTAAAACTAATAAATGAAGATTTTGGCCAAGATATCTTGAAAAACAAAATGTTTTTTCATACAAAAACTTAATTTTAGACCGATCGATCCTATGGCAGCTATATGATATAGTGCTATGATCTTAATAGGATTTTGCATATATGAGGGGTAAAGTAAAACTAATAAATTACGAGTTTGGTCAAGATATATTGGATCTTAATAGGGTTTTGCATATGTATGAGGAGTATAGTAAAACTAATAAATGTAGAGTTTGGTCAAAATAACTTGATAAACAACATGTTTTTTCATACAAGAACTTAATTTTCGACCGATCGTTCTTCTGGGAGCCATATTATAAAGTGTACCGATCTTAATAGGATTTTGCATTTAATTCAAGGGCTTAGTAAAACTAATTAAGGCCGAGATTGGTCAGGAGATCTTCATACACAAGATGTTTTTGTTGCAAATGAGGATTAAAGTAAAACTAATAAATACCGAGTTTGGCCAAGATATCTTGAAAAACAAAATGTTTTTTCATACATGAACTACTTTTCACCAGATCGTTCCTATGTCAGCTATATGATATAGCGGTTCGATCTTAATAGGATTTTGCATATGTATGAGGAGTAAAGTAAAACAAATAAAGGCCGAGTTTGGTCAAGATATCTTGGTAAACATTGTTTTCTCATACAAAAACTTAATTTTCGACCGATCGTTCCTATGGCAGCTATATGATATAGTGGTCCGATCTTAATAGGATTTTGCATGTATATGAGGAGCTTAGTAAAACTAATAAATGCCGAGTTTGTTCAATATATCTTGATAAACAAAATGTTTTTTCATACAAAAACTTAATTTTCGACCGATCGTTCCAATGGCAGCTATATGATATAGTCGGTTTTGCATGCAAATGAGGAGCTTAGTAAAACTAATAAATGCCTAGTTGCTCAAGATATCTTGAAAAACAAAATGTTTTTTCATACATGAACCTACTTTTCACCAGATCGTTCCTATGTCAGCTATATGATATAGTGGTACGATCTTAATATGATTTTGCATATGTATGAGAAGTATAGTAAAACGAATAAATGTAGAGTTTGGTCAAAGTATCTTGATAAACAAAATGTTTTTTCATACAAAAATTTAATTTTAGACCGATCGATACTATGGCAGCTATATGATATATTGGTCCGATCTAATTAGGATTTTGCATATTTTGAGAAGTTAAGTAAAACTAATATATGCCGAGTTTGATCAGATATCTTGAATAACAAAATGTTTTTTCATACAAAACTTAATTTTCGACCGATCGTTCCTATGACAGCTATATGATATATTGGTCCCATCTGAATAGGATTTTGCATATTTATGAGAAGTGAAGTAAAACTAATAAATGCCGAGTTTTATCAAGATATCTTGAATAACAAAATGTTTTTTCATACAAAAACTTAATTTTTGACCGATCGATCCCATGGCAGCTATATGATATAGTGGTCCGATCTTAATAGGATTTTGCATATATATGAGGGGTAAAGTAAAACTAATAAATGACGAGTTAGGTCAAGATATCTTGGATCTTAATATGATTTTGCATATGTATGAGAAGTATAGTAAAACGAATAAATGTAGAGTTTGGTCAAAGTATCTTGATAAACAAAATGTTTTTTCATACAAAAAAATAATTTTCGACCGATCGTTCCTATGGCAGCTATATGATATAGTGGGTTTTGCATGCAAATGAGGAGCATAGTAAAACTAATAAATGTAGAGTTTGGTAAAGATATCTTGAAAAACAAAATGTTTTTTCATACAAAAACTTAATTTTAGACCGATCGATCCTATGGCAGCTATATGATATAGTGGTCCGATCTTAATAGGATTTTGCATATATATGAGGGGTAAAGTAAAACTAATAAATGTAGAGTTTGGTCAAGATATATTGGGTCTTAATAAGATTTTGCATATGTATGAGGAGTATAGTAAAACTAATAAATGCAGAGTTTGGTCAAAATAACTTGATAAACAAAATGTTTTTTCATACAAGAACTTAATTTTCGACCGATCGTTCCTATGGCAGCTATATGATAAAGTGTACCGATATTAATAGGATATTACATTTATATCAAGGGCTTAGTAAAACTAATTAATGCCGAGTTTGGTCAAGATATCTTGATACACAAGACGTTTTTTCATACAAAAACTTAATTTTCGACCGATCGCTCCTATGGCAGCTATATGATATATCGGTGTTTGCATGTAAATGAGGAATAAAGTAAAACTAATAAATGCCGAGTTTGGTCGAGATCTTGAAAAACAAAATGTTTTTTCATACAAAAACTTAATTTTCGACCGATCGTTCCTAATGCAGCTATATGATAAGGTTGTACCGATCCTAATAGGATTTTGCATTTATATGAAGAGCATAGTAAAACTAATAAATGCCGAGTTTGGTCAAGATATCTTGATAAACAAAATGTTTTTCATATATAAACTTAATTTCGACCGATCGTTCCTATGGCAGCTGTATGATATCGTGGTTCGATCTTAATAGTGTTTGCATATATATGAGAAGCTTAGCAAAGCTTATAAATGCTGAGTGTGGTCAAGATATCTTGATAAACAAAATGTTTTTTCATAGAAAAACTTAATTTTCGACCGATCGATCCTATGGCAGCTATATGATAAGGTGTACCGATCCTAATAGGATTTTGCATTTATATGAAGAGCATAGTAAAACTAATAAATGCCGAGTTTGGTCAAGATATCTTAATAAACAAAATGTTTTTTCATATAAAAACTTAATTTTCGACCGTTAGTTCCTATGGGAGCTATATGATAAAGTGTACCGATCTTATAGGATTTTGCATTTATATCAAGGGCTTAGTTAAACTAATTAATGCCGAGCTTGGTCAAAATATCTTGATACACAAATTGTTTTTTCATACAAAAACTTAGTTTTAGACCGATCGATCCTATGGCAGCTACGTGATATAGTGGTCCGATCTTAATAGGATTTTGCATATTTATGAGGAGTAAAGAAAACTAATAAATGCCGAGTTTGATCAAGATAACTTGAAAAACAAAATGTTTTTTCATACAAAAACTTAATTTTAGACCGATCGATCCTATGGCAGCTATATGATATAGTGGTCCGATCTAATTAGGATTTTGCATATTTATGAGAAGTGAAGTAAAACTAATAAATGCCGAGTTTTATCAAGATATCTTGAATAACAAAATGTTTTTTCATACAAAAACTTAATTTTTGACCGATCGATCCCATGGCAGCTATATGACATAGTGGTCCGATCTTAATAGGATTTTGCATATATATGAGGGGTAAAGTAAAACTAATAAATGACGAGTTAGGTGAAGATATCTTGGATCTTAATATGATTTTGCATATGTATGAGAAGTATAGTAAAACGAATAAATGTAGAGTTTCGTAAAAGTATCTTGATAAACAAAATGTTTTTTCATACAAGAACCTGATTTTCGACCGATTGTTCCTATGGCAGCTATATGATATAATGGTCAGATCTTAATAGGATTTGCATGTATATAAGGAGCTTAGTAAAACTAATAAATGCCGAGTTTGTTCAAGATATCTTGATACAAAAGACGTTTTTTCATACAAAAACTTAATTTCGACCGATCGTTCCAATGGCAGCTATATGATATAGTCGGTTTTGCATGCAAATGAGGAGCTTAGTAAAACTAATAAATGCCTAGTTTGCTCAAGATATCTTGAAAAACAAAATGTTTTTTCATACATGAACCTACTTTTCACCAGATCGTTCCTATGTCAGCTATATGATATAGTGGTACGATCTTAATATGATTTTGCATATGTATGAGAAGTATAGTAAAACGAATAAATGTAGAGTTTGGTCAAAGTATCTTGATAAACAAAATGTTTTTTCATACAAAAATTTAATTTTAGACCGATCGATACTATGGCAGCTATATGATATATTGGTCCGATCTAATTAGGATTTTGCATATTTTGAGAAGTTAAGTAAAACTAATATATGCCGAGTTTGATCAAGATATCTTGAATAACAAAATGTGTTTTCATACAAAAATGACAGCTATGACAGCTATATGATATAGTGGTCCGATCTTAATAGGATTTTGCATGTATATGGGGAGCTTATTAAAACTAATAAATGCCGAGTTTGTTCAAGATATCTTGATAAACAAAATGTTTTTTCATACAAAAACTTAATTTTCGACCGATCGTTCCTATGGCAGCTATTTGATATAGTGGGTTTTGCATGCAAATGAGGAGCTTAGTAAAACTAATAAATGCCGATTTTGTTCAAGATATCTTGATAAACAAAATGTTTTTTCATACAAAAAAATAATTTTCGACCGATCGTTCCTATGGCAGCTATATGATATAGTGGGTTTTGCATGCAAATGAGGAGCATAGTAAAACTAATAAATGTAGAGTTTGGTAAAGATATCTTGAAAAACAAAATGTTTTTTCATACAAAAACTTAATTTTAGACCGATCGATCCTATGGCAGCTATATGATATAGTGGTCCGATCTTAATAGGATTTTGCATATATATGAGGGGTAAAGTAAAACTAATAAATGTAGAGTTTGGTCAAGATATATTGGGTCTTAATAAGATTTTGCATATGTATGAGGAGTATAGTAAAACTAATAAATGCAGAGTTTGGTCAAAATAACTTGATAAACAAAATGTTTTTTCATACAAGAACTTAATTTTCGACCGATCGTCCTATGGCAGCTATATGATAAAGTGTACCGATATTAATAGGATATTACATTTATATCAAGGGCTTAGTAAAACTAATTAATGCCGAGTTTGGTCAAGATATCTTGATACACAAGACGTTTTTTCATACAAAAACTTAATTTTCGACCGATCGCTCCTATGGCAGCTATGATATATCGGTGTTTGCATGTAAATGAGGAATAAAGTAAAACTAATAATGCCGAGTTTGGTCGAGATCTTGAAAAACAAAATGTTTTTTCATACAAAAACTTAATTTTCGACCGATCGTTCCTAATGCAGCTATATGATAAGGTGTACCGATCCTAATAGGATTTTGCATTTATATGAAGAGCATAGTAAAACTAATAAATGCCGAGTTTGGTCAAGATATCTTGATAAACAAAATGTTTTTCATATATAAACTTAATTTCGACCGATCGTTCCTATGGCAGCTGTATGATATCGTGGTTCGATCTTAATAGTGTTTTGCATATATATGAGAAGCTTAGCAAAGCTTATAAATGCCGAGTGTGGTCAAGATATCTTGATAAACAAAATGTTTTTTCATAGAAAAACTTAATTTTCGACCGATCGATCCTATGGCAGCTATATGATAAGGTGTACCGATCCTAATAGGATTTTGCATTTATATGAAGAGCATAGTAAAACTAATAAATGCCGAGTTTGGTCAAGATATCTTAATAAACAAAATGTTTTTTCATATAAAAACTTAATTTTCGACCGTTAGTTCCTATGGGAGCTATATGATAAAGTGTACCGATCTTAATAGGATTTTGCATTTATATCAAGGGCTTAGTAAAACTAATTAATGCCGAGTTTGGTCAAAATATCTTGATACACAAATTGTTTTTTCATGCAAAAACTTAGTTTTAGACCGATCGATCCTATGGCAGCTACGTGATATAGTGGTCCGATCTTAATAGGATTTTGCATATTTATGAGGAATAAAGAAAACTAATAAATGCCGAGTTTGATCAAGATAACTTGAAAAACAAAATGTTTTTTCATACAAAACTTAATTTTAGACCGATCGATCCTATGGCAGCTATATGATATAGTGGTCCGATCTAATTAGGATTTTGCATATTTATGAGAAGTGAAGTAAAACTAATAAATGCCGAGTTTTATCAAGATATCTTGAATAACAAAATGTTTTTTCATACAAAAACTTAATTTTTGACCGATCGATCCCATGGCAGCTATATGATATAGTGGTCCGATCTTAATAGGATTTTGCATATATATGAGGGGTATAGTAAAACGAATAAATGTAGAGTTTCGTCAAAGTATCTTGATAAACAAAATGTTTTTTCATACAAGAACCTGATTTTCGACCGATTGTTCCTATGGCAGCTATATGATATAATGGTCAGATCTTAATAGGATTTTGCATGTATATAAGGAGCTTAGTAAAACTAATAAATGCCGAGTTTGTTCAAGATATCTTGATACAAAAGACGTTTTTTCATACAAAAACTTAATTTTCGACCGATCGTTCCAATGGCAGCTATATGATATAGTCGGTTTTGCATGCAAATGAGGAGCTTAGTAAAACTAATAAATGCCTAGTTTGCTCAAGATATCTTGAAAAACAAAATGTTTTTTCATACATGAACCTACTTTTCACCAGATCGTTCCTATGTCAGCTATATGATATAGTGGTACGATCTTAATATGATTTTGCATATGTATGAGAAGTATAGTAAAACGAATAAATGTAGAGTTTGGTCAAAGTATCTTGATAAACAAAATGTTTTTTCATACAAAAATTTAATTTTAGACCGATCGATACTATGGCAGCTATATGATATATTGGTCCGATCTAATTAGGATTTTGCATATTTATGAGAAGTTAAGTAAACTAATATATGCCGAGTTTGATCAAGATATCTTGAATAACAAAATGTTTTTTCATACAAAAACTTAATTTTCGACCGATCGTTCCTATGACAGCTATATGATATAGTGGTCCGATCTTAATAGGATTTTGCATGTATATGGGGAGCTTAGTAAAACTAATAAATGCCGAGTTTGTTCAAGATATCTTGATACAAAAGACGTTTTTTCATACAAAAACTTAATTTTCGACCGATCGTTCCTAACGCAGCTATATGATAAGGTGTACCGATCCTAATAGGATTTTGCATTTATATGAAGAGCATAGTAAAACTAATAAATGCCGAGTTTGGTCCAGATATCTTGATAAACAAAATGTTTTTTCATACAAAAATTTAATTTTAGACCGATCGATACTATGGCAGCTATATGATATATTGGTCCGATCTAATTAGGATTTTGCATATTTATGAGAAGTGAAGTAAAACTAATAAATGCCGAGTTTGATCAAGATATCTTGAATAACAAAATGTTTTTTCATACAAAAACTTAATTTTTGACCGATCGATCCCATGGCAGCTATATGATATAGTGGTCCGATCTTAATAGGATTTTGCATATATATGAGGGGTAAAGTAAAACTAATAAATGACGAGTTAGGTCAAGATATCTTGGATCTTAATATGATTTTGCATATGTATGAGAAGTATAGTAAAACGAATAAATGTAGAGTTTCGTCAAAGTATCTTGATAAACAAAATGTTTTTTCATACAAGAACCTGATTTTCGACCGATTGTTCCTATGGCAGCTATATGATATAATGGTCAGATCTTAATAGGATTTTGCATGTATATGAGGAGCTTAGTAAACTAATAAATGCCGAGTTTGTTCAAGATATCTTGATACAAAAGACGTTTTTTCATACAAAAACTTAATTTTCGACCGATCGTTCCTAACGCAGCTATATGATAAGGTGTACCGATCCTAATAGGATTTTGCATTTATATGAAGAGCATAGTAAAACTAATAAATGCCGAGTTTGGTCAAGATATCTTGATAAACAAAATGTTTTTTCATACAAGAACTTAATTTTCGACCGTTCGTTCCTATTGGAGCTATATGATAAAGTGTACTGATCTTAATAGGATTTTACATTTATATCAAGGGCTTCGTAAAACTAATTAATGCCGAGTTGGTCAAGATATCTTGATACACAAATTGTTTTTTCATACAAAAACTTAATTTTAGACCGATCGATCCTATGGCAGCTATATAATATAGTGGTCCAATCTTAATAGGATTTTGCATATATATGAGGGGTAAACGAAAACTAATAAATGACGAGTTTGGTCAGTATATCTTGGATCTTAATAGGATTTTTCATATGTATGAGAAGTACAGTAAAACTAATAAATGTAGAATTTGGTCAAAATATCTTGATAAACAAAACATAAGAGGGACTTCTGCCTAACTTCATTAAGATAGCTTTAAAGCTGAGATACTAGTTCGCATTGAAACAGACAGACGAACATGTCTCTATCGACTCGGCAGTTGACGCTGATCAAAAATATATATACTTTATGGGGTCGGAGATATCTCCTTCTATGCGTTACACATTTCACGACAAAATTATAATACCCACTGCAAGGGTATAATTAATGAAGAGTTTGATAACAAAATGTTTTTTCATATAAGAACTTTATTTTTGACCGATCGTTCCTATAGCAGCTATATGATATCGTGGTCCGATCTTAATAGGAGCATAGTAAAACTAATAAATGCCGAGTTTGGTCAAGATATCTTGATACACAAATTGTTTTTTCATACAAAAACTTAATTTTAGACCGATCGATCCTATGGCAGCTATATGATATAGTGGTCCGATCTAATTAGGATTTTGCATATTTATGAGAAGTAAAGTAAAACTAATAAATGCCGAGTTTGATCAAGATATCTTGAATAACAAAATGTTTTTTCATACAAAAACTTATTTTTTGACCGATCGATCCTATGGCAGCTATATAATATAGTGGTCCGATCTTAATAGGATTTTGCATATATGAGGGGTAAAGTAAAACTAATAAATGACGAGTTAGGTCAAGATATCTTGGATCTTAATATGATTTTGCATATGTATGAGAAGTATAGTAAAACGAATAAATGTAGAGTTTGGACAAAGTATCTTGATAAACAAAATGATTTTTCATACAAGAACCTGATTTTCAACCGATTGTTCCTATGGCATCTATATGATATAATGGTCAGATCTTAATAGGATTTTGCATGTATATGAGGAGCTTAGTAAAACTAATAAATGCAGAGTTTGTTCAAGATATCTTGATACACAAGACGTTTTTTCATACAAAAACTTAATTTTCGACCGATCGTTCCTATGGCAGCTATATGATATAGTGGGTTTTGCATGCAAATGAGGAGCATAGTAAAACTAATAAATGAAGAGTTTGGCCAAGATATCTTGAAAAACAAAATGTTTTTTCTTACATGAACCTACTTTTCACCTGATCGTTCCTATGTCAGCTATATGATATAGTGGTTCGATCTTAATAGGATTTTGCATATGTATGTGGAGTAAAGTAAAACTAATAAAGGCCGAGTTTGGTCAAGATATCTTGATAAACATTGTTTTCTCATAGAAAAACTTAATTTTCGACCGATCGTTCCTATGGCAGCTATATGATATAGTGGTCCGATCTTAATAGGATTTTGCATGTATATGAGGAGCTTAGTAAAACTAATAAATGCCGAGTTTGTTCAATATATCTTGATAAACAAAATGTTTTTTCATACAAAAACTTAATTTTCGACCGATCGTTCCAATGGCAGCTATATGATATAGTGGGTTTTGCATGCAAATGAGGAGCTTAGTAAAACTAATAAATGCCGAGTTTGCTCAAGATATCTTGAAAATCAAAATGTTTTTTCATACATGAACCTACTTTTCACCAGATCGTTCCTATGTCAGCTATATGATATAGTGGTTCGATCTTAATAGGATTTTGCATATGTATGAGGAGTAAAGTAAAACTAATAAAGGCCGAGTTTGGTCAAGATATCTTGATAAACATTGTTTTCTCATAGAAAAACTTAATTTTCGACCGATCGTTCCTATGGCAGCTATATGATATAGTGGTCCGATCTTAATAGGATTTTGCATGTATATGAGGAGGTTAGTAAAACTAATAAATGCCGAGTTTGGTCAAGATATCTTGATACACAAATTGTTTTTTCATACAAAAACTTAATTTTAGACCGATCGATCCTATGGCAGCTATATGATATAGTGGTCCGATCTAATAAGGATTTTGCATATTTATGAGAAGTAAAGTAAAACTAATAAATGCCGAGTTTGATCAAGATATCTTGAATAACAAAATGTTTTTTCATACAAAAACTTATTTTTGACCGATCGATCCTATGGCAGATATAATATAGTGGTCCGATCTTAATAGGATTTTGCATATATATGAGGGGTAAAGTAAAACTAATAAATGACGAGTTAGGTCAAGATATCTTGGATCTTAATATGATTTTGCATATGTATGAGAAGTATAGTAAAACGAATAAATGTAGAGTTTGGTCAAAGTATCTTGATAAACAAAATGTTTTTCATACAAGAACCTGATTTTCGACCGATTGTTCCTATGGCAGCTATATGATATAATGGTCAGATCTTAATAGGATTTTGCATGTATATGAGGAGCTTAGTAAAACTAATAAATGCCGAGTTTGTTCAAGATATCTTGATACACAAGACGTTTTTTCATACAAAAACTTAATTTTCGACCGATCGTTTCTATGGCAGCTATATGATATAGTGGGTTTTGCATGCAAATGAGGAGCATAGTAAAACTAATAAATGAAGATTTTGGCCAAGATATCTTGAAAAACAAAATGTTTTTTGATACAAAAACTTAATTTAGACCGATCGATCCTATGGCAGCTATATGATATAGTGCTACGATCTTAATAGGATTTTGCATATATATGAGGGGTAAAGTAAAACTAATAAATTACGAGTTTGGTCAAGATATATTGGATCTTAATAGGGTTTTGCATATGTATGAGGAGTATAGTAAAACTAATAAATGTAGAGTTTGGTCAAAATAACTTGATAAACAACATGTTTTTTCATACAAGAACTTAATTTTCGACCGATCGTTCTTCTGGGAGCCATATTATAAAGTGTACCGATCTTAATAGGATTTTGCATTTAATTCAAGGGCTTAGTAAAACTAATTAAGGCCGAGATTGGTCAGGAGATCTTCATACACAAGACGTTTTTGTTGCAAATGAGGATTAAAGTAAAACTAATAAATGCCGAGTTTGATCAAGATAACTTGAAAAACAAAATGTTTTTTCATACAAAAACTTAATTTTAGACCGATCGATCCTATGGCAGCTATATGATATAGTGGTCCGATCTAATTAGGATTTTGCATATTTATGAGAAGTGAAGTAAAACTAATAAATGCCGAGTTTTATCAAGATATCTTGAATAACAAAATGTTTTTTCATACAAAAACTTAATTTTTGACCGATCGATCCCATGGCAGCTATATGATATAGTGGTCCGATCTTAATAGGATTTTGCATATATATGAGGGGTAAAGTAAAACTAAAATGACGAGTTAGGTCAAGATATCTTGGATCTTAATATGATTTTGCATATGTATGAGAAGTATAGTAAAACGAATAAATGTAGAGTTTCGTCAAAGTATCTTGATAAACAAAATGTTTTTTCATACAAGAACCTGATTTTCGACCGATTGTTCCTATGGCAGCTATATGATATAATGGTCAGATCTTAATAGGATTTTGCATGTATATAAGGAGCTTAGTAAAACTAATAAATGCCGAGTTTGTTCAAGATATCTTGATACAAAAGACGTTTTTTCATACAAAAACTTAATTTTCGACCGATCGTTCCTAACGCAGCTATATGATAAGGTGTACCGATCCTAATAGGATTTTGCATTTATATTAAGAGCATAGTAAAACTAATAAATGCCGAGTTTGGTCCAGATATCTTGATAAACAAAATGTTTTTTCATACAAAAATTTAATTTTAGACCGATCGATACTATGGCAGCTATATGATATATTGGTCCGATCTAATTAGGATTTTGCATATATATGAGAAGTTAAGTAAAACTAATATATGCCGAGTTTGATCAAGATATCTTGAATAACAAAATGTTTTTTCATACAAAAACTTAATTTTCGACCGATCGTTCCTATGACAGCTATATGATATAGTGGTCCGATCTTAATAGTGTTTTGCATATATATGAGAAGCTTAGCAAAGCTTATAAATGCCGAGTGTGGTCAAGATATCTTGATAAACAAAATGTTTTTTCATAGAAAAACTTAATTTTCGACCGATCGATCCTATAGCAGCTATATGATAAGGTGTACCGATCCTAATAGGATTTTGCATTTATATGAAGAGCATAGTAAAACTAATAAATGCCGAGTTTGGTCAAGATATCTTGATAAACAAAATGTTTTTTCATATAAAAACTTAATTTTCGACCGTTAGTTCCTATGGGAGCTATATGATAAAGTGTACCGATCTTAATAGGATTTTGCATTTAAATCAAGGGCTTAGTAAAACTAATTAATGCCGAGTTTGGTCAAGATATCTTGATACACAAATTGTTTTTTCATACAAAAACTTAGTTTTAGACCGATCGATCCTATGGCAGCTACGTGATATAGTGGTCCGATCTTAATAGGATTTTGCATATTTATGAGGAGTAAAGAAAACTAATAAATGCCGAGTTTGATCAAGATAACTTGAAAAACAAAATGTTTTTTCATACAAAAACTTAATTTTAGACCGATCGATCCTATGGCAGCTATATGATATAGTGGTCCGATCTAATTAGGATTTTGCATATTTATGAGAAGTGAAGTAAAACTAATAAATGCCGAGTTTGATCAAGATATCTTGAATAACAAAATGTTTTTTCATACAAAAACTTAATTTTTGACCGATCGATCCCATGGCAGCTATATGATATAGTGGTCCGATCTTAATAGGATTTTGCATATATATGAGGGGTAAAGTAAAACTAATAAATGACGAGTTAGGTCAAGATATCTTGGATCTTAATATGATTTTGCATATGTATGAGAAGTATAGTAAAACGAATAAATGTAGAGTTTCGTCAAAGTATCTTGATAAACAAAATGTTTTTTCATACAAGAACCTGCTTTTCGACCGATTGTTCCTATGGCAGCTATATGATATAATGGTCAGATCTTAATAGGATTTTGCATGTATATGAGGAGCTTAGTAAAACTAATAAATGCCGAGTTTGTTCAAGATATCTTGATACAAAAGACGTTTTTTCATACAAAAACTTAATTTTCGACCGATCGTTCCTAACGCAGCTATATGATAAGGTGTACCGATCCTAATAGGATTTTGCATTTATATGAAGAGCATAGTAAAACTAATAAATGCCGAGTTTGGTCAAGATATCTTGATAAACAAAATGTTTTTTCATACAAGAACTTAATTTTCGACCGTTCGTTCCTATTGGAGCTATATGATAAAGTGTACTGATCCTAATAGGATTTTACATTTATATCAAGGGCTTCGTAAAACTAATTAATGCCGAGTTTGGTCAAGATATCTTGATACACAAATTGTTTTTTCATACAAAAACTTAATTTTAGACCGATCGATCCTATGGCAGCTATATAATATAGTGGTCCGATCTTAATAGGATTTTGCATATATGAGAAGTTAAGTAAAACTAATATATGCCGAGTTTGATCAAGATATCTGAATAACAAAATGTTTTTTCATACAAAAACTTAATTTTCGACCGATCGTTCCTATGACAGCTATATGATATAGTGGTCCGATCTTAATAGTGTTTTGCATATATATGAGAAGCTTAGCAAAGCTTATAAATGCCGAGTGTGGTCAAGATATCTTGATAAACAAAATGTTTTTTCATAGAAAAACTTAATTTTCGACCGATCGATCCTATAGCAGCTATATGATAAGGTGTACCGATCCTAATAGGATTTTGCATTTATATGAAGAGCATAGTAAAACTAATAAATGCCGAGTTTGGTCAAGATATCTTGATAAACAAAATGTTTTTTCATACAAGAACTTAATTTTCGACCGTTCGTTCCTATTGGAGCTATATGATAAAGTGTACTGATCCTAATAGGATTTTGCATTTATATTAAGAGCATAGTAAAACTAATAAATGCCGAGTTTGGTCCAGATATCTTGATAAACAAAATGTTTTTTCATACAAAAATTTAATTTTAGACCGATCGATACTATGGCAGCTATATGATATATTGGTCCGATCTAATTAGGATTTTGCATATATATGAGAAGTTAAGTAAAACTAATATATGCCGAGTTTGATCAAGATATCTTGAATAACAAAATGTTTTTTCATACAAAAACTTAATTTTCGACCGATCGTTCCTATGACAGCTATATGATATAGTGGTCCGATCTTAATAGTGTTTTGCATATATATGAGAAGCTTAGCAAAGCTTATAAATGCCGAGTGTGGTCAAGATATCTTGATAAACAAAATGTTTTTTCATAGAAAAACTTAATTTTCGACCGATCGATCCTATAGCAGCTATATGATAAGGTGTACCGATCCTAATAGGATTTTGCATTTATATGAAGAGCATAGTAAAACTAATAAATGCCGAGTTTGGTCAAGATATCTTGATAAACAAAATGTTTTTTCATATAAAAACTTAATTTTCGACCGTTAGTTCCTATGGGAGCTATATGATAAAGTGTACCGATCTTAATAGGATTTTGCATTTAAATCAAGGGCTTAGTAAAACTAATTAATGCCGAGTTTGGTCAAGATATCTTGATACACAAATTGTTTTTTCATACAAAAACTTAGTTTTAGACCGATCGATCCTATGGCAGCTACGTGATATAGTGGTCCGATCTTAATAGGATTTTGCATATTTATGAGGAGTAAAGAAAACTAATAAATGCCGAGTTTGATCAAGATAACTTGAAAAACAAAATGTTTTTTCATACAAAAACTTAATTTTAGACCGATCGATCCTATGGCAGCTATATGATATAGTGGTCCGATCTAATTAGGATTTTGCATATTTATGAGAAGTGAAGTAAAACTAATAAATGCCGAGTTTGATCAAGATATCTTGAATAACAAAATGTTTTTTCATACAAAAACTTAATTTTTGACCGATCGATCCCATGGCAGCTATATGATATAGTGGTCCGATCTTAATAGGATTTTGCATATATATGAGGGGTAAAGTAAAACTAATAAATGACGAGTTAGGTCAAGATATCTTGGATCTTAATATGATTTTGCATATGTATGAGAAGTATAGTAAAACGAATAAATGTAGAGTTTCGTCAAAGTATCTTGATAAACAAAATGTTTTTTCATACAAGAACCTGCTTTTCGACCGATTGTTCCTATGGCAGCTATATGATATAATGGTCAGATCTTAATAGGATTTTGCATGTATATGAGGAGCTTAGTAAAACTAATAAATGCCGAGTTGTTCAAGATATCTTGATACAAAAGACGTTTTTTCATACAAAAACTTAATTTTCGACCGATCGTTCCTAACGCAGCTATATGATAAGGTGTACCGATCCTAATAGGATTTTGCATTTATATGAAGAGCATAGTAAAACTAATAAATGCCGAGTTTGGTCAAGATATCTTGATAAACAAAATGTTTTTTCATACAAGAACTTAATTTTCGACCGTTCGTTCCTATTGGAGCTATATGATAAAGTGTACTGATCCTAATAGGATTTTACATTTATATCAAGGGCTTCGTAAAACTAATTAATGCCGAGTTTGGTCAAGATATCTTGATACACAAATTGTTTTTTCATACAAAAACTTAATTTTAGACCGATCGATCCTATGGCAGCTATATAATATAGTGGTCCGATCTTAATAGGATTTTGCATATATATGAGGGGTAAACGAAAACTAATAAATGACGAGTTTGGTCAGTATATCTTGGATCTTAATAGGATTTTTCATATGTATGAGAAGTACAGTAAAACTAATAAATGTAGAATTTGGTCAAAATATCTTGATAAACAAAACATAAGAGGGACTTCTGCCTAACTTCATTAAGATAGCTTTAAAGCTGAGATACTAGTTCGCATTGAAACAGACAGACGAACATGTCTCTATCGACTCGGCAGTTGACGCTGATCAAAAATATATATACTTTATGGGGTCGGAGATATCTCCTTCTATGCGTTACACATTTCACGACAAAATTATAATACCCACTGCAAGGGTATAATTAATGAAGAGTTTGATAAACAAAATGTTTTTCATATAAGAACTTAATTTTTGACCGATCGTTCCTATACCAGCTATATGATATCGTGGTCCGATCTTAATAGGAGCATAGTAAAACTAATAAATGCCGAGTTTGGTCAAGATATCTTGATACACAAATTGTTTTTTCATACAAAAACTTAATTTTAGACCGATCGATCCTATGGCAGCTATATGATATAGTGGTCCGATCTAATTAGGATTTTGCATATTTATGAGAAGTAAAGTAAAACTAATAAATGCCGAGTTTGATCAAGATATCTTGAATAACAAAATGTTTTTTCATACAAAACTTATTTTTTGACCGATCGATCCTATGGCAGCTATATAATATAGTGGTCCGATCTTAATAGGATTTTGCATATACATGAGGGGTAAAGTAAAACTAATAAATGACGAGTTAGGTCAAGATATCTTGGATCTTAATATGATTTTGCATATGTATGAGAAGTATAGTAAAACGAATAAATGTAGAGTTTGGTCAAAGTATCTTGATAAACAAAATGATTTTTCATACAAGAACCTGATTTTCAACCGATTGTTCCTATGGCATCTATATGATATAATGGTCAGATCTTAATAGGATTTTGCATGTATATGAGGAGCTTAGTAAAACTAATAAATGCAGAGTTTGTTCAAGATATCTTGATACACAAGACGTTTTTTCATACAAAAACTTAATTTTCGACCGATCGTTCCTATGGCAGCTATATGATATAGTGGGTTTTGCATGCAAATGAGGAGCATAGTAAAACTAATAAATGAAGAGTTTGGCCAAGATATCTTGAAAAACAAAATGTTTTTTCTTACATGAACCTACTTTTCACCTGATCGTTCCTATGTCAGCTATATGATATAGTGGTTCGATCTTAATAGGATTTTGCATATGTATGAGGAGTAAAGTAAAACTAATAAAGGCCGAGTTTGGTCAAGATATCTTTATAAACATTGTTTTCTCATAGAAAATCTTAATTTTCGACCGATCGTTCCTATGGCAGCTATATGATATAGTGGTCCGATCTTAATAGGATTTTGCATGTATATGAGGAGCTTAGTAAAACTAATAAATGCCGAGTTTGTTCAATATATCTTGATAAACAAAATGTTTCTTCATACAAAAACTTAATTTTCGACCGATCGTTCCAATGGCAGCTATATGATATAGTGGGTTTTGCATGCAAATGAGGAGCTTAGTAAAACTAATAAATGCCGAGTTTGCTTAAGATATCTTGAAAATCAAAATGTTTTTTCATACATGAACCTACTTTTCACCAGATCGTTCCTATGTCAGCTGTATGATATAGTGGTTCGATCTTAATAGGATTTTGCATATGTATGAGGAGTAAAGTAAAACTAATAAAGGCCGAGTTTGGTCAAGATATCTTGATACACAAATTGTTTTTTCATACAAAAACTTAGTTTTAGACCGATCGATCCTATGGCAGCTACGTGATATAGTGGTCCGATCTTAATAGGATTTTGCATATTTATGAGGAGTAAAGAAAACTAATAAATGCCGAGTTTGATCAAGATATCTTGAAAAACAATATGTGTTTTCATACAAAACTTAATTTAGACCGATCGATCCTATGGCAGCTATATGATATAGTGGTCCGATCTAATTAGGATTTTGCATATTTATGAGAAGTAAAGTAAAACTAATAAATGCCGAGTTTAATCAAGATATCTTGAATAACAAAATTTTTTTTCATACAAAAACTTAATTTTTGACCGATCGAACCTATGGCAGCTATATGATATAGTGGTCCGATCTTAATAGGATTTTGCATATGTTGTAGTAGGGCGTCCGCAGGGCTTCCAGGTGAACTTTTACAAAATGAATTGTCGTTGGGGGAGCGTTTCTGCTCTGCACAAATTTAACTCAGCTTTGAAAGAAAAACACGTTTTGTTCGCTTGAAGGTTATTTTTCATCTGTTCTATTTTTTCAGAGTACATTACAAGAGTACCTACAAGTGTATTAGTATAAGTGTGGTGAAATTTCAGTACATGTTCCATGTACTGGTTCCGGAGTTACATGGCGGTTGGATGGCGACTGTCGGATACACTTCTTGTGTGAACGTGCCGCCCACCTTGCAGAAAAAGGGAGAGGGACGTGGCTCTGTTCCTACTATTGAGCACAGGAGCCGGACAATATCCACCCAAATACCGTGTTTTGGGCCAGTGGTGCGCCGCCAAGACTCGGCAGGACGCCTTGGAGAATTAAATCCGGATATATATCCGAGCCCAAAACCAGATTGGAGATTTCCGGCTGGAACCAGCGATCGTCTGCCAATCGAATGTTGGTGAAGGGCTCGGTCAGTTCCTCGCTGATGGGCTTCGTTGGAGTTCGATACGGAGATTTGGCATCACTTGCAGGATGACCTCTCGCTGGAAGCTAGAGGTCCTAGAGCTTATTGAAGCCGAGCAAGCGTTGTCTTTACCGACGCGGGTGACGGATAGCCCGGAGGCCTTTGCCAAGGATGCGTCGATAAGACTTACCGGACAGCACGGGTCTAAAAGTGCCCGAGTGTCGCGGGTCGCCTTGCCGTTTCCGAGTCGGATGAGTGCTCTCGGGAGCACGGTTGTCCTTTTGTGTTCCATTAATGATGATAAGGAGATGGAACCAGCGGATGAAGGCGGCGCGGAGCGTCGCGCTTGGGCCTTGGTGCTGCGCCTTGTCTGGGATCGCTCTGGAGATGGCATGCGACGCGCTTCTTGCAAATGAAGCAAGGTGTGATGGTCGCCCTGGCACTTGCGGCACTTGTCCTTGCGGCGACATGACTCCCCGGAATGTTGGTGAGCCAGGCAGTTTGGGCAGTATTTATTGACTAGAACTGCTCGGAGTCTCTTCTCTGGAGGCAGCCGCATGAACCGCTGGCACTTGCGCAGCGCGTGGACTCCTCGGCATACTCGGCATCGGAACGATTCCGTTGCCGGTCGGCTCTTGGATCGGCCTTGTTGTTGGCGTGGAGACATCGTGCTGTTACGTGAAGAATGTGAAAAAAAAATATAGTAGACATTACTGATGCGGCTTTATACGGATGGTCCGCAGACCTATGGATCTAGGATTCTAGTCTTTACTGGAAATTTTACTGGATGGAAAGTGGAGACTAGATTCTATCGGGAGCAGGATCAGCTTAGAGATAGGTCTCTTGGAGACACCTCGGGCTGTTAAGACGTCGACCACTCGGACTCTTTGGTCGTCGCCAGGATAGGTCGTTTGGATTCGACCTAGACGCCAGTCATTAACTGGAAGATTATCTTCTTTAATAATGACTAGATCGCCCCGTTGTAAGTCTCGCGTTGGAGTTTGCCATTTGTTTCTTTTGTGTAACTCTAAAAGATACTCATGTTTCCAACGGAGACAGAACTGTTGTTGCAAAGCCTTCAAGCGCTGCCAGCGGTTGATGATGGACGCGGCGTTTTCCTTGATATCTGGCTCTGTGGCGGAAAGTAGAGGACCCCCAACTAGAAAATGACCGGGAGTCAGAGCTAGGAGATCAGTAGGATCTTCCGACATTGGAGATATCGGTCTTGAATTCAGGCATGCTTCAACTTTGGATAGGAGCGTGGAAAGCTCTTCGAAGGTGTATTTGGAGGTCGATGTAGATTTATAAAATAGATTTTTGAAACTCTTTACACCTGCCTCCCACAGGCCACCCATATGCGGTGCACTAGGAGGGTTGAAGTGCCAAGACAGTTTCTGGAGACTGTAAGTGGCCTGGAGTTGAGTCTTAAGCGCTTCTACAAAATCGCGCGAGAGGACTTTGGCCGCTCCGACGAAGGTTTTGCCGTTGTCGGAATGCATTTGACTTGGGCACCCTCGTCGTGCCACAAATCTCGCAAATGCCGCTAGGAATTTTTCTGTGGTCAGGTCAGATGTAGCTTCTAGGTGGATGGCTTTGGTGCTGAAGCACACAAAGACGCACACGTAGCCTTTCGTAATAAGACAGGCTCGACCTGTGTAATTTTTTACATCGAAGGGGCCTGCAAAATCGACTCCTGTGTGAGTGAACGGTCGAGAGAATGTGACTCTCTCCACAGGCAAGTCGCCCATGAGCTGCGTTTGCAATTTCTTTTTTCGGATGACGCAGATTTTGCAGGAATGAATTGTGGATTTGACCAACACCTTCAGCTTTGGAATCCAGTACTGTGATCGTATTAAACGCATCATGAGCTGGTTGCCTCCATGCAAGGATATAAGATGGGTGAAAGCGGTCAAGAGACGCGAATATGCACATGTGTATGGCAGTATGATTGGATGCCGCTCATCGTAGCCGAGTGCTTCGGCCGCTCTTACACGACCACATGCTCGAATAATTCCCTTACCATCTAAAAAGGGGTTCAAATTAAGGATTTTGTTGGAAGTGAGCTGCTTTTTCGTGCTCAAGCAAGTGTACTCTGACGAGTATGCTTGTCTCTGGGTCAGGAGAATGAGTTTTTCTTGTGCATAAGAAATCTCGTTGCTGTCAATTTCAATAGTTGACGGGAGCGACAATCGTTTGCAACGCTTGAAGAAGCGATAGATGTAGGCTAACACTCGCAGGGCTCGATCGAACTTGGATAAGCGCTCGAGGAAAGAAAATGAGGGAGCCGTGTTTACGAGGTTTACCTTAATCGTACGTTGCTCTATTGTCGTATCTGGGAGGGGATCTGAAGGAATGGGCCATTGGTTCTGAGGTAGGCGTAACCATTCTGGCCCGTGCCACCACAGCTCATTGTTGACTAACGCGTGTGGTGGGGCACCTCTGCTCGCTAGGTCCGCTGGATTGTACTCGGATCGTACATGGGACCATTTATTGGAGTCGGTGGCCTGAGTAATTTTTGCGACTCTGTTTGCTACAAAGGTAGTCCAGGCGCATGGTGGCTTATGAAGCCAAGCTAGCACAATTGTGGAATCTGTCCAATAGAACCAGTCGCCGCCAGCGGAAGGTAGCTGGGGACTGAGTGCAGCGGATAACTCGGACAGAAGTGCTGCTCCGCACAGCTCTAGTCGTGGCAAGGATATCGTCTTGACCGGAGCGACCCTCGTTTTCGCTGTTAGGAGATGTACTGAGATGCGATCTTGTATCTCAGTGCGCACGTAAATGGCGGCCCCATATGCACGCTGCGAAGCGTCACAAAACCCATGGTATTGGATAGTCCCCTGTGGGCGGAATTCGACCCATCTAGGGATGCGAATCGCACTGAGGCCCGGAAACTCTTGCAGAAATAAATTCCACTTAATGAGAAGACTCTTAGGTAGCGGATCGTCCCAGCCCAGATCTCCTGCATGAATATTTTTGCCTGGATAATGACTGGGCCCAGCCAACCTGCTGGGTCGAACAGTTTGGCAATCTGTGAAAGGACTTCACGTTTGGAGACGGACTGTTTGGCTGTTAGCTCGGATGGAGCGAAAAAGAACTTATCGGTGTTAGCTTTCCATCTGATCCCGAGAGTCTTTGCCGAACAGGCTTCCTCGATCTCTAAAAAGTCGGCGTGAAGCAAGTGGTCCTTGGGAATCGCTCTTAGCAAGTCCTTTTCATTGGATGTCCATTTTCGCAAGGGGAACCCGGCAGATTCAAGGGCCTTGCGGAGTTCTGCAATTGCTTGATCTGCTGTTGATTTGGAATGGGCTCCCGCTAGTACATCGTCGACATACATATTGTTTGCGATAATATGACTTGCTAAGGGATAGAGCGAACGAACGTCATCAGATAGCTGATGTAGTACCCGGATTGCCAAAAAGGGGGCACAGTTAACTCCAAACGTGACTGTGCTGAGTTCGAAGTCACGAAGCTCGTTGTCCTTTGTTCGGAACAGAATTCTCTGATAGGGCGTGTGGTTGGGATGCACAAGTATTTGCCGATACATTTTTGTGATATCGGCATTGAACACATATCGGAAGAAGCGCCATCTTAGAATTTGAATGGTTAAGTCGGATTGCAGAACGGGCCCTGCATGTAGCACATCGTTCAGACTTTTACCATTCGATGACGGGTGGGAGGCGTTAAATACTACACGGAGCTTGGTCGTGGTGCTGTCAGGCTTGTGAACAGCATGGTGTGGTAGATAAAAGTTATCTGAACCATTGCTTGGAGGGACTTGTCGCATGTGACCTAAGTCCAGATATTCCTGGATCACCGCATCGTACTGCTCCTTAAGGGGGGCATTTTTTGCCAGACGATTCTCATTTCGTAGAAATTGAGCTAGTGCGATGGACCTTGAATGGCCTAACTGGATGTGATCGGAATTCTTGAATGGCAGTGTGACCAAGTATCTGCCGTTTTTATCCCTTTTAGTGTTTTTTTGAAAATTGCGCTCACAAAAAAGGTCAGATTCCTTTTCCAGCTTAACTGGAATATCCTCCACCTCCCAAAATGTTGTGAGCAGTTTATCCAAGCTCGCATTTGGATTCAGCGAGACTTGAGTCGAAAAGGATGCGACAAATTTGGCACTGGTCTTAGAAACGGGGCCTGTAAGGATCCAGCCGAAAATCGTTTCTTGACCAAGGAGAGTGCCACATATGTTGGGATAGGAGCCACCCAACAATATGGATGGGCGCCGAGAAGCACGTCTATCTGTGAGCTCCTATAGAAAGAGGGATCGGCCAAGTGTAATTTTGGAAGTTCTTCCAAAGCAGTTTGGGGGATGGTGTAGGAGGGCAAATTGCCTGCCAGCTTTGGAAGAACATAAGCCGAGGTTTCAATATGAACCCTGGGCTTTATAGGAGAGCCAATATTAAAATGGCAAAGTTTTTGAGGTTGAGCCGAAATGGCTTGATTCAAACCGGAGACCTGTGCGTCGACGGGTTGATAAGGAAGTTTAACCCTTTTGAACAATCGCTCTGAAATAAAGGTCGCTTCAGACCCAGAGTCGATTAATGCCCGGGCTGTATACTTTGTGCCCAAATGACACACTTGGATGACAGCCGTGCCGAGGAGAACACCATGTGAGTTTGCGGAAAAATAGTTTTGAACGGTAGCTTGGGTTGAAGTAGAAGTGGACTGTATTGGTGAAGAAGGGTTCAAAACTATTGGTGTTGTGGAAGCTGAGGGCACCTGGGGTCTGTCACGGTGGAGTAGCGTGTTGTGACGTCCCTTGCACGTGAAACAACTATGTGCGCTGGTGCAGTCTTTCAACTGGTGCTGTCTGGCGAAGCAGTTTAAGCACCGCTTTTGTTGCTTAATGACGGAAACTCTCTCGGGTACGGACATTTGTAGAAAACGCGGGCATAGACGCACGGGATGGTTTTCCTTCTGACACAATTTGCAGTGCTGTGGCTTTGCAGTCACTGTTGCTTCGAAGGTTCTCAGGTGGTTGGACTCTTTTCTTGTGGGTTTGGACTGGAGTGGTGTATGTGCGGTAGGTCGTACATCCTCTATCGCCTCCAAGGTGCGATATCGATCGGTCAATCTTGGATTGTTAATATAAACAGCTGTAAACAAGTCTCGGAAAGTAGGCCAGCGTAGGTAATCCCCACTGAAAACTTCAGTGTCGCATGGCGGGAGACTGCAACCCCTGGACATGGAGAAGTTGGAGGGGGGTTGCTCAGCTTGTCTATTTAACGCCGTGGATCTTTCTATTTTTCGCTTAGTTGAGCCGCACATCGCTCGTAAACGGAGTACGAGTAATCATATTTAGCTTGCATAGCCACCAGGTCACTGCTGCTGCAAGCGCCTTGGTTGAGAGCTTTGGAACATAACTCGTACTCGCGTTCTACCTTTTCCCATAAAGTCTTAATCTGATCTCGTCGGACTTGGAGAGTGAACAGTGACACGTCACTGTCCGCTGCGTCATTGATCTTCACTTCAAACTGGCCTAGTCGGTCAGTTATAGAAACGAAGTCGTTCAGTGCCATTTCGCTTGACTTCTGCATTTTTTGCGTAGTCGAACGGGTAATTTTTGGGGTAATATCTCTTGTTGGAATCGGACTCACAGTCTTGCGGACGGTTGTGCTGGTACTCTCGACCTTGAGTTTCCCGAAAACTGCTCTAGGTGAGGTTAAAGGTCGCTTTGACTCCTTGACGGACGGTGCTGTGAGTCGTTTTTGGCTGTTTTGATCACCACCGATTGGCATACTAGGCTCTTCACAGAGCCAAAAATTGTACTAACCAGGTGAAATGTGATCAAATACAAATAATTTGAATCAGCAGAGAGAAAACGGAATAAGAAATGGCACAGGAACGATGGAATCGAGATATCAGAATAAAATGGAATGACCGAAATGGTGTGCACTATTGAGTCCAACGAAATCGGAAAATTTTGTTAAATTAATTATTTTACTAATAATTTACCAAATTGATTCTTATTTAGTTTCCTTTAATTGAGAAAAAATCTAATTATTTCTTTATTGAAACACCAGGATTTATTCTCTTTTGACAAAGCGGCCGTGTAGGGGAAACGGATCGCGCAAAAAAATGATGCTTATCGCTTATTGCTTATTGATGGTTGAGCTCAAGAAGAAGCATGTTTATTCTAAACGCAGCTCAATGAAAAGGTTTTTTGTCATAGAATTATTTATATAAATTGTTATTTTAATAAAAAATCGCACGGATATTCGATTTAATACGCAACTTGGAAACGTCTTAACTTATAATTATGTTTTATAAATTTTTTATAAGAATAAGAAAAAGTAATGTATATGTTTGTATTTTATTAAGTAAACGCAGCTCAATGGCAAGGTGGAAACATGCAAAATATAAAAGTTTCACAGAATCAGTTTATCGAAAACCGATCTTGACACTTTACAACCCTGTTGTTTGTTTACGTTTTACACTTGCCAATTAATTGGTAAAAATAAATATATAAATTAATATTGAAGCTGCTGTGGAGGAAAAATAACAAACGATACACATATAATAGGATGTGTGTGTGTATACATGCAGGTGAATTTGCACAGTGTGGTTTTAGTTAATTAAATACCATATAGAATTGTGTGTTTTTATATATGTATTTAGTGTGTGATTCTTTGGTGAAGGTTGGAATGGAGAAGCGCATACACTTGTTGTTCAACGGAGCGAAAGCCTATGTGTGCAGATATGTCTGGATGTACTTGCGTACATCAATATGGCGATCGGTTAAATTTTTGGGTATGCACTTGTACATATATGTATATATATATGTACAGACACCAATATAGCGACCTTATCGGAGTCACTTTCTGTTTTATTTCTTTCAATATTTATCACTTTTTAGACGCCTTAATGGCCACGAACAATATTTTATCTGCGGGTTTTTTTGTTGAATTTTTTAAATACAATTGCCCCTCGCTTTAACCACGGACAATGTGAAGCGAAAAAATATGTTCAGACACACAAAAGAATTAATTAACTGGAGTTGCCGGAAATTTGGCAATGGACAAGTTGAGGTAGGTGCACTGCTACTTATCTTGTTTGAATTATAGCTGTTCCTGGAACCTTTTCTTGCAGATCCACCAGTGCTTGCTGGGGCGAACTGGATATACCAAATGTTGTAGAAGTATCCGGCTCGAAGGACCAAATGTTGTAGTAGGGCGTCCGCAGGGCTTCCAGGTGAACTTTTACAAAATGAATTGTCGTTGGGGGAGCGTTTCTGCTCTGCACAAATTTACTCAGGTTTGAAAGAAAAACACGTTTTGTTCGCTTGAAGGTTATTTTTCATCTGTTCTATTTTTTCAGAGTACATTACAAGAGTACCTACAAGTGTATTAGTATAAGTGTGGTGAAATTTCAGTACATGTTCCATGTACTGGTTCCGGAGTTACATGGCGGTTGGATGGCGACTGTCGGATACACTTCTTGTGTGAACAGCATATTTATGAGGAGTAAAGAAAACTAATAAATGCCGAGTTTGATCAAGATATCTTGAAAACAAAATGTTTTTTCATATATAAACTTAATTTCGACCGATCGTTCCTATGGCAGCTGTATGATATCGTGGTTCGATCTTAATAGTGTTTCGAATATATATGAGAAGCTTAGCAAAGCTTATAAATGCCGAGTTTGGTCAAGATATCTTGATAAACAAAATGTTTTTTCATATATAAACTTAATTTCGACCGATCGTTCCTATGGCAGCTGTATGATATCGTGGTTCGATCTTAATAGTGTTTTGCATATATATGAGAAGCTTAGCAAAGCTTATAAATGCCGAGTTTGGTCAAGATATCTTGATAAACAAAATGTTTTTTCATACAAAAACTTAATTTTCGACCGGTCGTTCCTAGCGCAGCTATATGATAAGGTGTACCGATCCTAACAGGATTTTGCATTTATATGAAGAGCATAGTAAAACTAATAAATGCCGGGTTTGGTCAAGATATCTTGATAAACAAAATGTTTTTTCATATAAAAACTTAATTTTCGACCGATCGTTCCTATGGGAGCTATATGATAAAGTGTACCGATCTTAATAGGATTTTGCATTTATATCAAGGGCTTAGTAAAACTAATTAATGCCGAGTTTGGTCCAGATATCTTGATACACAAGACGTTTTTTCATACAAAAACTTAATTTTCGACCGATCGTTCCTATGGCAGCTATTGTAGCATGCGTACATATGTATATACATACATATGAATAAGGCTGCAACACTTTGTTGTTATGCCAACATAATGCAAACATAAGCAGCGACTTTGTCGCAGCGCGCCTAACGCTAATTGCCCTCAGCGCATATTCAAGTGCATACGAAATATGATCCGCACTTGATAGCAACGACCGCCCAAATGGCTAAGTCAGCGTTCTCACGCTTGACCGTCGCTGTGTATACATATGTGCGCGCATGACTCTCTCTGACTCTCTTGTTGTATATAAGCTTAAAAACCATGTATGTAAAACGGCTGCTCACTGCTTCACGGTGGACAGCTCTAACTCAAACAATCATTGAATAAAGAACCATCAAGAAAGTCTGACGTCTTCTAATCAGGCAAATATTACATGGCGACCGTGACAGATGTCACTGGAGGACATCAAACCTAACTACAATATAATAAAAAAGCATAAAAATTTACAAAATACCAATTTATAGCTCACAAATTTAACAAAATAGTAAAAAAAAAAAAAAAAAAAGTGCAGCAAAAGTATGAAAACAACTGATTAAGTGTAATAAAATAAATGAGTTATAATAAATCAAAATAAATGAATACTCAAAGCCAATGCAAAAGTAAGAAAACAACTGATTAAGTGTAATAAAATAAATGAGTTATAATAAATCAAAATAAATGAATACTCAAAGTCTGAAGACCTGTCTCGCCGACTGCGAGGGAACAATATAAGCAGCTTGTGCAGCCAGCACCGGCGCCCCTCCAACAACAGAAGCAGCTTGTGCAGCCAGCACCGGCGCCCCTCCAACAACTGGATCCGACAGCGCTTCCAAGAGCGCATACATTTCTTCATTACAATGCACTGCGTGCATATTTTTTTTCATTGCACTACGATGCATATTTTTTTATTAATTCTTAAAAACTAATTGTAAAACTGAGCGACATAAAAGTTGCCCGGTTAGAGTGTGGCCTGAAAACCATACAAAAACCCAGGTAGGAAACAATGTAAAAATACAAAAAAAAAAAATAGAAAAAAAAAAATGAATATATAGAAGTAAAATGAAGTAAATGAATGATAACAGAATTAGTAAACGTGTTGAAAATCTTGAGTTTGTAGAAAATTTTAATATAATATATGTATCACCCGCAAAAATGGGTCTATTAGATGTAAAAGCAGTAGACTCCACTGCCAATGTAATTAACAAAGTAGCAGTAGAAAATCAAGATTCAACAATGATAACAACATTACTGATAATAATAGTAATAATAATGATCCTAAATCTATTTTTCAAAATTTATAAAGTACACAATAAGTGTCTGAAGAAAAAGTATTTGAGTAAAGCAAACGACCTGGATAGGGTCTAAAACAAAAAAAATATTAAAATACACATATTTGTACACATATTTCAATACTAAAGAAAAAAAAAAAAAAAAGTAAAATTAAATACAAAAAAAAAACATGAAAAGATTTTCTTATAGGGCAGTTATAAAACAGATATGGAATGGCAACAAATAAAAGCCAACCTTCAGGAAATAAAGAAAACCTTTGATAGATCAAACAAATGTCTCTCACAAAATAGAAATATTCTCCCAGAAACTTTAAATAGACACGCAAAGATATTAGTAGACTGCTTTAATGAAGCAAGAATATTAATACATAAAAACAGAGAAAAGCTAAATCAATCACACTGGTCAATAGTATCTAAATTATTGGTGAAATTCAGATCAAATTTATTATCAGTCCAAAGGAGGTACAATCTAGATATATCGATACCGACAATCTTGAACACCCCATTGACAGTAGGAACTAGTGAAGAACCAAATTTAATAGATCAGGAAGACATAGATTCAACAGAAGAAGACGAATCAGAAAGTAACACTGACCCAGAAGTTGAAGAAAAAGATCTACAAGACTTAACTATACCAGCGGTTATAAATTTACCCGAAATAGACGAAGATAATTCCTTATCAGAATCCGACACGAGCTCCAGCATTGTCGAACAAAAACCAGCAATCATGACGCAAACTAATATTGAATTTATAAACACTGCATCGAGGATTATACCGGATTTCAGCGGTAAAGCTGAAAACCTGCGTAGTTTCATAGATGCATTGGAAATTATAAAAACAATACAGGGCGCGCATGAAAACTTAGCAGTATCTTTAATAAAACAAAACTAAAAGGACCAGCCAGGAATATAATCAGCAATGAGAATACAATTGATCAGATCATAAATAAACTTAAAACAAATGTAAAGGGCAAGTCAATCGACAATATATCTGCACGATTATTGAATCTTTCCCAGAAAAACAAAACACCCAACGTGTATACCCAAGAGATAGAAAAGTTAGCTAAGTCCCTAGAAGGAGCATATATTGAAAAAGAATATACACTAGAACAAGCTAAATCATTAAGTACCAAACAAGCTGTATCAGCAATGAAGAAAAATTGTCTAAACAAAGAAATTAAAGCTGTTATGCGTTCTCGTCAATTCAACAATATGGACGAAGCAATAGCTACATTTATTGAAACAGCCAATGATATAGCAGAAGAAACTAATACTATTATGTATTACCAAAATTACCCACAGCGCGGTGGAAATCGTGGTCGTGGTAATTATAGAGGCCGTAACTATAACAGAGGCGGCCAAGGGTACAATAATAACAATAATCACAACAACAACAACTCTAGAGGTGGCTCGAACAGAGGCGGCTCAAATAGAGGTAATAATAGAAGTAATAATCAAGTACGAGTAACACAAAGTAGCTCGGAAAACGCTCAAGCCCCCTTGAGCAACAAAACGTAAAAGTTTTAATATAAATCTAAATCTCAGCAGCATAATTAAAATACAGAATCAAAAAAATAATAAACCATTAACATTACTAATAGATACAGGAGCTAACATATCAATTCTAAAAGATAATAGCATATGCTCTGAAATTAATCAAACCTTCAAAACAAATATTACAGGAATTGGTCAGGGAACAATTCAATCAATTGGACTAGCAACAATTGATTTACTCTTCGATTATTTCATAATCAGTCATGACTTCCAAATAGTTAATAATGAATTCCCCGTACCGTGTGACGGAATCTTGGGACTTGACTTCATTCGAAAATTCGATTGCATATTAGATTATCAAAACGATGAATTAATACTAAAACCACAATCACTTAAATACCAAATACATGTGCCACTCTTACACAATGTTATCGACAATTCAATATTATTGCCAGCAAGGTCGGAAGTAGTGAGAAAAATCACACTTCAGTCAAATGAAGATGCTGTTTTAGTACCAAATCAAGAAATTCATCCTGGGGTATTTATAGCTAACAGCATCGTAAAAAGCAATAATGCAATAGTTCGTATTTTGAATACAACAAATATTGAATTCGAATCAATAGAAAATTACGAAATTAAATCGTTCAATAAAAACCAAACCACTAGAACTAATGAAGTCTTAAACAAATTAAAATTCCCAGACCATGTGAAAACAAAACTTACTGAATTATGCACCAAATACAGTGACATATTTGGTTTAGAATCAGAAGCAATTTCGAGTAACAACTTTTACAAACAAAAATTAAGATTAGCAGACAAAACTCCGGTTTACATTAAAAACTATAGAAATGCGGAAACAGAAAAACCAGAAATAAATAGACAAGTAGAAAAATTGATTAAAGATGGTATAGTCGAATCATCTATATCAGAATATAATAGCCCACTTCTCTTAGTTCCTAAGAAATCACTCCCAAATTCAAAAGAAAAAAATGGCGTCTAGTAGTTGATTATAGGCAAGTAAATAAAAAACTTCTAGCAGATAAATATCCATTACCTAGAATAGAAGAAATCCTAGATCAATTGGGAAGAGCGAAATATTTCTCGTGTCTAGACCTAATGTCTGGCTTCCATCAAATTGAACTAGAAGAAAAATCTAGAAATATAACATCTTTTTCCACGAGCACTGGCTCATATCGCTTCACGCGATTACCATACGGCCTTAAAGTAGCCCCAAATTCATTTATGAGAATGATGCAACTTGCTTTTTCTGGTCTAGAACCATCGCAAGCATTCCTTTATATGGATGATTTAGTTGTAATTGGTTGTTCTGAAAAGCACATGTTCAAAATCTAACAAGCATATTCGAGCTTTGTAGAAAACACAACCTTAAATTAAATCCAGAGAAATGTTCATTCTTTATGCACGAGGTAACATACCTTGGCCATAAATGTACGGACCATGGCATCCTTCCGGATGATAAAAAATATGATGTAATTAAAAATTATCCAACTCCAACAGATCCGGATAGTGCACGACGTTTCGTCGCTTTTTGTAACTACTATAGAAGATTCATTAATAATTTCGCACAATACTCACGTCACTTGACAAGACTGTGCAAGAAAAATGTCCAATTCAAATGGACTCAAGAATGTGAAGAATCATTCCAATATCTTAAAAACGCATTAATGAAGCCTACATTATTGCAATACCCTGATTTTAGCAAAGAATTTTGCATAACCACAGATGCAAGTAAACATGCATGTGGTGCAGTACTTACACAAGACTGCAACGGTGCGCAACTACCAATTGCATATGCATCGAGAGCTTTCACGCAGGGAGAAAGTAATAAATCGACTACAGAACAGGAATTAGCAGCTATACACTGGGCAATAAAACACTTCAGACAATATCTATGGAACGCATTTCTTAGTAAAAACAGATCATAGACCACTAGTATACTTATTTTCTATGAAGAATCCTACTTCAAAGCTGACTAGAATGAGACTAGATTTAGAAGAGTATCAATTTACAGTTGAATACCTCAAGGGGAAGAATAATCATGTTGCGGATGCATTATCTCGCATAAACGTAGAAGACTTAATACAAATGAACAGAAACATATTGATAGTCCAAACAAGGTCATCAAAAAGACAGGAAAACATCTGCGCAGATGAAAAATTAAAATGCATGATAAAATATACGAGCCCAATGTCTACGAAGTCGTTAGCAATAGCCACGTAAAGAAATTTGTAAAAATAAAAATGAATAATTTCAAATGTTTACTCAAACGAAGCAAACAAATTATTTCACAATTTTCAGTTAAAGATTTATATTCTAATGAAAAATTCGACTTAGGTCAATTTTTTCAAAGGCTTATTGCAGAAGCCGGAATACACAAAATCATTAACATACAGATGTCACCAAGTGAACAAATTTTTCAGTTTGTCACTATAAATGAATTTAAAAATAAGGGCAATAAACATTTATTAAATATAAAAATAGCGCTATTACAAAAAGTGACACAAGTAGACAAAAATGACGAAAGTCAAATTAATGCAATCCTGTTAAGATATCATAACGACCCAATAGAAGGAGGCCATACAGGGATTACGCGTACCCTATCAAAAATAAAGAAACATTACTATTGGCCCAAAATGATACAAACCATAAAAACTATGTAAAAACGTGTGTAGACTGCCAAAGAGCTAAAACTACAACACATACAAAGGCCCCAATGATAATAACAAATACGCCAAACACAGCTTTTGACACTGTTTTAATTGATACCATCGGCCCATTACCTCGAACCGAGAATGGCAATGAGTATGCAATAACTATAATATGCGACCTTACAAAATATCTAGTTTCAATACCAGTAACAGATAAAAGCGCAAAAACAGTAGCCAAAGCAATATTTGAATCATTTATACTAAAGTATGGTCCTATGAAGACGTTCATAACAGACATGGGTACTGAGTATAAAAATTCACTTATTAATGACTTGTGCAAATATATGAAGATAAATAATATATTATCAACAGCACATCATCACCAGACTTTAGGAACGGTAGAAAGAAGTCATCGAACATTCAACGAATACATTCGTTCATACATCTCTATAGACAAAAATGATTGGGATGAATGGTTGAATTACTTCACATATTGTTTTAACACTACCCCATCAACAGTACATGACTACTGTCCTTATGAACTTGTTTACGGTAAACTACCAAGACAATTTACAGAATTTAACACTTTTCACAAATAGATCCTATATACAATTTAGACGATTATGCAAAAGAGTTTAAATTTAAATTACAAATAGCATATAAAAGAGCAATTTCTATGATTGAAATAGAAAAACAAAAACGTAAAATAGAATATGATAAAAAAGTTAATGACTTAAAGTTAGAAAGAGGAAACTTAGTACTACTTAAGAATGACTCAGGTCATAAGCTAGATAATCAATATTTAGGACCCTACAAAATAATAAAAATAGAAGATAATAACAATATTGTAATCGATATTGGAAAAAAGAAACCTCAGAAAGTCAATAAGAATAGGCTAAAGTTATTCAAAAATTAATTTGAAAAAAAAAAAAAAAAAAAAAAAAAAATTGTTTACGTATAAAACAAAAACAAAATTTTACTATTTTTCTATTTTATTGAAATACATGTACTTTATAAGAACAAAAATAAAACATATATTAATATACATGAATTAAAACAACATACACATAAATTAAAAATAACTACATAAATTACGTTATTTTTTTTAAAAGGAGGAGATGTAGCATGCGTACATATGTATATATACATATGAATAAGGCTGCAACACTTTGTTGTTATGCCAACATAATGCAAACATAAGCAGCGACTTTGTCGCAGCGCGCCTAACGCTAAGTGCCCTCTGCGCATATTCAAGTGCATACGAAATATGATCCGCACTTGATAGCAACGACCGCCCAAATGGCTAAGTCAGCGTTCTCACGTTTGACCGTCGCTGTGTATACATATGTGCGCGCATGACTCTCTCTGACTCTCTTGTTGTATATAAGCTTAAAAACCATGTATGTAAAACGGCTGCTCACTGCTTCACGGTGGACAGCTCTAACTCAAACAATCATTGAATAAAGAACCATCTAGAAAGTCTGACGTCTTCTAATCAGGCAAATATTACAATATGATATCGGGTTTGCATGTAAATGAGGAATAAAGTAAAACTAATAAATGCCGAATTTGGTCGAGATCTTGAAAACAAAATGTTTTTTTATACAAAACTTAATTTTCGACCGATCGTTCCTAACGCAGCTATGTGATAAGGTGTACCGATCCTAATAGGATTTTGCATTTATATGAAGAGCATAGTAAAACTAATAAATGCCGAGTTTGGTCAAGATATCTTGATAAACAAATTTTTTTCATATATAAACTTAATTTCGACCGATCGTTCCTATGGCAGCTGTATGATATCGTGGTTCGATCTTAATAGTGTTTTGCATATATATGAGAAGCTTAGCAAAGCTTATAAATGCCGAGTTTGGTCAAGATATCTTGATAAACAAATGTTTTTTCATACAAAAACTTAATTTTCCACCGGTCGTTCCTAACGCAGCTATATGATAAGGTGTACCGATCCTAATAGGATTTTGCATTTATATGAAGAGCATAGTAAAACTAATAAATGCCGAGTTTGGTCAAGATATCTTGATAAACAAAATGTTTTTTCATATAAAAACTTAATTTTCGACCGTTAGTTCCTATGGGAGCTATATGATAAAGTGTACCGATCTTAATAGGATTTTGCATTTATATCAAGGGCTTAGTAAAACTAATTAATGCCGAGTTTGGTCAAGATATCTTGATACACAAATTGTTTTTTCATACAAAAACTTAATTTTAGACCGATCGATCCTATGGCAGCTATATAATATAATTGTCCGATCCTAATAGGATTTTGCATATATATGATGGGTGAACTAAAACTAATAAATGACGAGTTTGGTCAATATATCTTGGATCTTAATAGGATTTTTCATATGTATGAGAAGTACAGTAAAACTAATATATGTAGAATTTGGTCAAAATATCTTGATAAACAAAACAGAAGAGGGACATCTGCCTAACTTCATTAAGATAGCTTTAAAGCTGAGAGACTAGTTCGCATAGAAACAGACAGACAAACATGTCTCTATCGACTCGGCAGTTGTTGCTGATCAAGAATATATATACTTTATGGGGTCGGAGATATCTCCTTCCATACGTTACACAATTCACGACTAAATTATAATACCCACTGCAAGGGTATAATTAATGTAGAGTTTGATAAACAAAATGTTTTTTCATATAAGAACTTAATTTTTGACCGATCGTTCCTATAGCAGCTATATGATATCGTGGTCCGATCTTAATAGGAGCATAGTAAAACTAATAAATGCCGAGTTTGGTCAAGATATCTTGATACACAAATTGATTTTTCATACATGAACCTAATTTTCACCAGATCGTTCCTATGTCAGCTATATGATAAGGTGTACCGATCTTAATAGGATTTTGCATATTTATGAGGAGTAAAGTAAAACTAATAAATGCCTAGTTTGATCAAGATATCTTGAAAAACAAAATGTTTTTCATAAAAAAACTTAACTTTAGACCGATCGATCCTATGGCAGCTATATGATATAGTGGTCCGATATTAATAGGATTTTGCATATTTATGAGGAGTAAAGAAAAACAATAAATGCCGAGTTTGATCAAGATATCTTGAAAAACAAAATTTTTTTTCATACAAAACCTTAATTTTAGACCGATCGATCCTATGGCACCTATATGATATAGTGGTCCGATCTTAATAGGACTTTGCATATTTATGAGAAGTAAAGTAAAACTAACAAATGCCGAGTTTGATCAAGATATCTTGAATAACAAAATGTTTTTTCATACAAAAACTTAATTTTAGACCGATCGATCCTATGGCAGCTAAATGATATAGTGGTCCGATCTTAATAGGATTTTGCATATATATGAGGGGTAAAGTAAAACTAATAAATGACGAGTTAGGTCAAGATATCTTGGATCTTAATATGATTTTGAATATGTATGAGAAGTATAGTAAAACGAATAAATGTAGAGTTTGGTCAAAGTATCTTGATAAACAAATGTTTTTTCATACAAGAAACTGATTTTCGACCGATTGTTCCTATGGCAGCTATATGATATAATGGTCAGATCTTAAAAGGATTTTGCATTTATATCAAGGGCTTAGTAAAACTAATTAATGCCGAGTTTGGTCAGGATATCTTGATACACATGACGTTTTTTCATACAAAAACTTAATTTTCGACCGATCCTTCATATGGCAGCTATATGATATATTGGGGTTTGCATGCAAATGAGGATTAAAGTAAAACTAATAAATGCCGAGTTTGGTGAAGATCTTGAAAAGCAAAATGTTTTTTCAATGAATGCCGAGTTTGTTCAAGATATCTTGATAAGCAAAACGTTTTTTCATACAAAAAATTAATTTTCGACCGATCGTTCCTATGGCAGCTATATGATATAGTGGGTTTTGCATGCAAATGAGGAGTATAGCAAAACTAATAAGTGTAGAGTTTGGTCAAGATATCTCGATAAACATTATGTTTTTTCATAAAAAAACATAATTTTCGACCGATTGTTCCTATGGCAGCTATATGATATAGTGGTCCGATCTTATTAGGAATTTGCATGTATATGAGGAGCTTAGTAAAACTAATAAATGCCGAGTTTGTTCAAGATATCTTGATAAGCAAAACGTTTTTTCATACAAAAACTTAATTTTCGACCGATCGTTGCTATGGCAGCTATATGATATAGTGGATTTTGCATGCAAATGAGGAGTATAGTAAAGCTAATAAATGCCGAGTTTGGTCAAGATATCTTGAAAAAAAAAATTTTTTTCATACAAAAACTTAATTATCGACCGATCGTTCCTATGGCAGCTATATGATATAGCGGTCCGATCCAGGTAGTTTTCACATATGTGCTGCATGCAACAGAAGAGGGACTTCAGCCTAACTTTATTAAGATAGCTTTAAAGCTGAGAGACTAGTTCGCATAGAAACAGACAGACGGACGACTCGATCGATCGATCCTATGGCAGCTATATGATATAGTGGTGCGATCATAATAGGATTTTGTACATATATGAGGAGTAAGGTAAACTTTTCATACAAGAATAAACATAATGTTTTAATACAAGAACTTAATTTTCGCCCGATTGTTCCTATGGCAGCCATATGATATAGTGGTTTTGCATGAAAATTAGGAGTATAGTAAAACAAATAAATGTAGAGTTTGGACAAGATATCTAGAAAAATTTTTTTCATACAAGAACTTAATTTGCGACCGATTGTTCCTATGGCAGCTATATGATACAGTGGTCCGATCTTAATAGGATTCTGCATGTATATAAGGAACTTAGTAAAACTAGTGAATGCCGAGTTTGTTCAAGATATCATGATAAGCAAAACGTTTTTTTCATGCAATAATTTAATTTTCGACCGATCGTTCCTATGGCAGCTATATGATATAGCGGTCCAATCCAGCTGGCTTTCACATATGTGCTGCGTGCAACAGAAGAGGGAATTCTGCCTAACTTATTAAGATAGCTTTAAAGCTGAGAGACTAGTTCGCATAGAAACAGACAGACGGACAGACGGACATGCCTCTATCGACTCGGCAGTTGATGCTGATCAAGATATATACACTTTATGGGTCGGAGATGTCTCCTTCTATGCGTTACACATTTCACGACAAAATTATAATACCCTCTGCAAGGGTATAATTAATGTAGAGTTTGGTCAAGATATCTTGATAAACAAAATGTTTTTTCATACAAGAACTTAATTTTTGCCCGATCGTTCCTATAGCAGCTATATATCGTGGTCCGATCTTAATAGGAGCATAGTAAAACTAATAATGTAGAGTTTGGTCAAGATATATTGAAAAAAAATGTTTTTTCATAGAAAAACTTAATTTTCGACCGATCGATCCTATGGCAGCTATATGATATAGTCTTGTGGTCAAAATAGGATTTTGTACATATATGAGGAGTAAAGTAAAACTAATAAATATCAAGTTTACTCAAGATATCTTGAAAAACAAAATGTTTTTTTCATACAAAAACTTAAATTTCGACCGATTGTTCCTAACGCAGCTATATGATATAGTGGTGCGAACTAAATAGGATTTTGTGTATATATAAGTAAAGTAAACGAATAAATGCTGAGTTTGGTCAAGATATCTTGAAAAACGAAATGTTTTTTCTTACAAAATCTTAAATTTCGACCGATTGTCCTATGGCAGCTATATGATATTGTGGTCCGATTTTAATAGGATTTTGCATATATGAGGGGTTAATTAAAACAAATAAATGCCGAGTTTGGTCAAGATATCTTGAAAAACAAAATGTTTTTTCATAGAAAAACTTAATTTTCGACCGATCGATCCTATGGCAGCTATATGATATAGTGGTGCGATCATAATAGGATTTTGTACATATGAGGAGTAAGGTAAAACTTTTCATACAAGAATAAACATAATGTTTTAATACAAGAACTTAATTTTCGGCCGATTGTTCCTATGGCGCCATATGATATAGTGGGTTTTGCATGAAAATTAGGAGTATAGTAAAACAAATAAATGTAGAGTTTGGACAAGATATCTAGAAAAATTTTTTTCATACAAGAACTTAATTTGCGACCGATTGTTCCTATGGCAGCTATATGATACAGTGGTCCGATCTTAATAGGATTCTGCATGTATATAAGGAACTTAGTAAAACTAGTGAATGCCGAGTTTGTTCAAGATATCATGATAAGCAAAACGTTTTTTTTCATGCAATAATTTAATTTTCGACCGATCGTTCCTATGGCAGCTATATGATATAGCGGTCCGATCCAGGTAGTTTTCACATATGTGCTGCATGCAACAGAAGAGGGACTTCAGCCTAACTTTATTAAGATAGCTTTAAAGCTGAGAGACTAGTTCGCATAGAAACAGACAGACGGACGACTCGGCAGTTGATGCTGATCAAGAATATATATACTTTATGGGGTCGGAGATGTCTCCTTCTATGCGTTACACATTTCACGACAAAATTATAATACCCTCTGCAAGGGTATAATTTATGTAGAGTTTGGTCAAGATATCTTGATAAACAAAATGTTTTTTCATACAAGAAGTTAATTTTGACCGATCGTTTCTATAGCAGCTATATGATATCGTGGTCCGATCTTAATAGGAGCATAGTAAAACTAATAAATGTAGAGTTTGGTCAAGATATCTTGAAAAACAAAATGTTTTTTCATAGAAAAACTTAATTTTCGACCGATCGATCCTATGGCATCTATATGATATAGTGGTGCGATCATAATAGGATTTTGTACATATATGAGGAGTAAAGTAAAACTTTCATAAAAGAACCTGATTTTCGACCGATTGTTCCTATGGCAGCTATATGATATAATGGTCAGATCTTAATAGGATTTGCATGTATATGAGCAGCTTAGTAAAACTAATAAATGCCGAGTTTGTTCAAGATATCTTGATACACAAGACGTTTTTTCATACAAAAACTTAATTTTCGAACGATCGTTCCTATGGCAGCTATATGATATAGTGGGTTTTGCATGCAAATGAGTAGCATAGCAAAACTAATAAATGTCGAGTTTGGTCAAGATATCTTGAAAAATAAAATGTTTTTTCATACAAAAACTTAATTTAAGACCGATCGATCCTATGGCAGCTGTATGATATAGTGCTCCGATCTTAATAGGATTTTGCATATATATGAGGGGTAAAGTACAAATAATAAATTACGAGTTTGGTCAAGATATATTGGATCTTAATAGGATTTTGCATATGTATGAGGAGTATAGTAAAACTAATAAATGTAGAGTTTGGTCAAAATAACTTGATAAACAAAATGTTTTTTCATACAAGAACTTAATTTTCGACCGATCGTTACTATGGCAGCCATATGATAAAGTGTACCGATCTTAATAGGATTTTGCATTTATATCAAGGGCTTAGTAAAACTAATTATGCCGAATTTGGTCAGGATATCTTGATACACATGACGTTTTTTCATACAAAAACTTAATTTTCGACCGATCGTTCCTATGGCAGCTATATGATATATTGGGGTTTGCATGCAACTGAGGATTAAAGTAAAACTAATAAATGCCGAGTTTGGTCAAGATATCTTGAAAAACAAAATGTTTTTCAATGAATGCCGAGTTTGTTCAAGATATCTTGATACACAAGACTTTTTTTCATACAAAAAACTTAATTTTCGAGCGATCGTTCCTATGGCAGCTATATGATATAGTGGGTTTTGCATGCAAATGAGTAGCATAGTAAAACTAATAAATGTCGAGTTTGGAAAAGATATCTTGGAAAATAAATGTTTTTTCATACAAAAACTTAATTTAAGACCGATCGATCCTATGGCAGCTGTATGATATAGTGCTCCGATCTTAATAGGATTTGCATATATATGAGGGGTAAAGTACAACTAATAATTACGAGTTTGGTCAAGATATATTGGATCTTAATAGGATTTTGCATATGTATGAGGAGTATAGTAAAACTAATAATGTAGAGTTTGGTCAAAATAACTTGATAAACAAAATGTTTTTTCATACAAGAACTTATTTTTCGACCGATCGTTCCTATGGCAGCCATATGATAAAGTGTACCGATCTTAATAGGATTTTGCATTTATATTAAGGGCTTACTAAACTAATTAAAGCCGAGTTTGGTCAGGATATCATAATACACAAGACGTTTTTTCATACAAAAACTTAATTTAGACCGATCGATCCTATGGCAGATATATAATATAGTGGTTCGATCTTAATAGGATTTTGCATATATATGAGGGGTAAATTAAAACTAATAAATGACGAGTTTGGTCAATATATCTTGGATCTCAATAGGATTTTTCATATGTATGAGAAGTACAGTAAAACTAATAAATGTAGAATTTGGTCAAAATATCTTGATAAACAAAACAGAAGAGGGACTTCTGCCTAACATAATTAAGATAGCTTTAAAGCTGAGAGACTAGTTCGCATAGAAACAGACAGACGGACAGACGGACATGGCTCTAACGACTCGGCAGTTGATGCTGATCAAGAATATATATACTTTATGGGGTCGGAGATGTCTCCTTCTATGCGTTACACATTTCACGACAAAATTATAATACCCTCTGCAAGGGTATAATTAATGTAGAGTTGGTCAAGATATCTTGATAAATAAAATGTATTTTCATACAGAACTTAATTTTTGACCGATCGTTCCTATAGCAGCTATATGATATCGTGGTCCGATCTTAATAGGAGCATAGTAAAACTAATAAATGTAGAGTTTGGTCAAGATATCTTGAAAAACAAAATGTTTTTTCATAGAAAAACTTAATTTTCGACCGATCGATCCTATGGCAGCTATATGATATAGTGGTGCGATCATAATAGGATTTTGTACATATATGAGGAGTAAGGTAAAACTTTTCATACAAGAATAAACATAATGTTTTAATACAAGAACTTAATTTTCGGCCGATTGTTCCTATGGCAGCCATATGATATAGTGGGTTTTGCATGAAAATTAGGAGTATAGTAAAACAAATAAATGTAGAGTTTGGACAAGATATCTAAAAATTTTTTTTCATACAAGAACTTAATTTGCGACCGATTGTTCCTATGGCAGCTATATGATACAGTGGTCCGATCTTAATAGGATTCTGCATGTATATAAGGAACTTAGTAAAACTAGTGAATGCCGAGTTTGTTCAAGATATCATGATAAGCAAAACGTTTTTTTCATGCAATAATTTAATTTTCGACCGATCGTTCCTATGGCAGCTATATGATATAGCGGTCCAATCCAGCTGGCTTTCACATATGTGCTGCGTGCAACAGAAGAGGGATTCTGCCTAACTTTATTAAGATAGCTTTAAAGCTGAGAGACTAGTTCGCATAGAAACAGACAGACGGACAGACGGACATGCTCTATCGACTCGGCAGTTGATGCTGATCAGAATATATACACTTTATGGGGTCGGAGATGTCTCCTTCTATGCGTTACACATTTCACGACAAAATTATAATACCTCTGCAAGGGTATAATTAATGTAGAGTTTGGTCAAGATATCTGATAAACAAAATGTTTTTTCATACAAGAACTTAATTTTTGCCCGATTGTTCCTATAGCAGCTATATAATATCGTGGTCCGATCTTAATAGGAGCATAGTAAACTAATAAATGTAGAGTTTGGTCAAGATATATTGAAAAACAAAATGTTTTTTTCATAGAAAACTTAATTTTCGACCGATCGATCCTATGGCAGCTATATGATATAGTCTTGTGGTCAAAATAGGATTTTGTACATATATGAGGAGTAAAGTAAAACTAATAAATATCAAGTTTACTCAAGATATCTTGAAAAACAAAATGTTTTTTTCATACAAAAACTTAAATTTCGACCGATTGTTCCTAACGCAGCTATATGATATAGTGGTGCGAACTAAATAGGATTTTGTGTATATATAAGTAAAGTAAACGAATAAATGCTGAGTTTGTTCAAGATATCTTGAAAACGAAATGTTTTTTCTTACAAATCTTAAATTTCGACCGATTGTCCCTATGGCAGCTATATGATATTGTGGTCCGATTTTAATAGGATTTTGCATATATATGAGGGGTTAATTAAAACAAATAAATGCCGAGTTTGGTCAAGATATCTTGAAAATAAAATGTTTTTTCATACAATAAATTACTTTTCGACTGATCGTTCCTATGGCACCTATATGATAGTGGTGCGATCAAAATAGGATTTTGTACATATATGAGGATTAAAGTAAAACTAATAAATGCCAAGTTTAGTCAAGATATCTTGAAAAACAAAATGTTTTTTCATACAAAACTTAAATTTCGACCGATTGTTCCTAACGCAGCTATATGATATAGTGGTGCGAACTAAATAGGATTTTGTGTATATATGAGTAAAGTAAAACGAATAAATGCTGAGTTTGGTCAAGATATCTTCAAAAACAAAATGTTTTTTCATACAAAATCTTAATTTTAGACCGATCGATCCTATGGCAGCTATATATAGTGGTCCGATCTTAATAGGATTTTGCATATATATGAGGGGTAAAGTAAAACTATGAAATGATGAGTTTTGGTCAAGATATCTTGGATCTTAATAGGATTTTTCATATGTATAGAACGAAATGTTTTTTCATACAAAATCTTAATTTTAGACCGATCGATTCTATGGCAGCTATATGATATTGTAGTCCGATTTTAATAGGATTTTGCATATATATAGGAGTAAAGTAAAACTATGAAAAGATGAGTTTGGTCAAGATATCTTGGATCTTAATAGGATTTTTCAAGTATAGTAAAACTAATAAATGTAGATTTGTTCAAATATGGGGTAAGTAAAACTAATAAATGACGAGTTTGGTCAAGATATCTTGGATCTTAATAGGATTTTTCATATGTATGAGAAGTATAGTAAATCTAATAAACGTAGAATTTGTTCAAAATATTTCGATAACAAAATGTTTTTTCATACAAGAACTTAATTTGCGACCGATTGTTCCTATGGCACCTATATGATATAGTGGTCCGATCTTAATAGGATTCTTCATGTATATAAGGAACTTAGTAAAACTAAATAAATGACGAGTTTGGTCAAGATATCTTGATAAACAAAATGTTTTTTCACACAAAAACTTAATTTTAGACCGATCGATCCTATGGCAGCTATATATATAGTGGTCCGATCTTAATAGGATTTTGCATATATATGAGGGGTAAAGTAAACTATGGAAAAGATGAGTTTGGTCAAGATATCTTGGATCTTAATAGGATTTTCAAGTATAGTAAAAACTAATAAATGTAGAATTTGTTCAAATATGAGGGTAAAGTAAAACTAATAAATGACGAGTTTGGTCAAGATATCTTGGATCTTAATAGGATTTTTCATATGTATGAAGTATAGTAAAACTAATAAACGTAGAATTTGTTCAAAATATTTCGATAAACAAAATGTTTTTTCATACAAGAACTTAATTTGCGACCGATTGTTCCTATGGCACCTATATGATATAGTGTCCGATCTTAATAGGATTCTTCATGTATATAAGGAACTTAGTAAAACTAGTGAATGCCGAGTTTGTTCAAGATATCTTGATAAGCAAAACGTTTTTTTCATGCAATAATTTAATTTTCGACCGATCGTTCCTATATGATATTAATTATCGACCGATCGTTCCTATGGCAGCTATATGATATAGCGGTCCGATCCAGCTGGTTTTCACATATGTGCTGCGTGCAACAGAAGAGGGACTTCTGCCTAACGTCATTAAGATAGCTTTAAAGCTGACAGACAAGTTCGCATAGAAACAGACAGAACGGACATGGCTTTATCGACTCGGCTGTTGATGCTGATCAAGAATATATACTTCATGGGTCGGAGATGTCTCCATCTATGCGTTACACATTTCACGACAAAATTATAATACCCTCTGCAAGGGTATAATTAATGTAGAGTTTGGTCAAGATATCTTGATAAACAAAATGTTTTTTCATACAAGAACTTAATATAGACCAATCGTTCCTATGGCAGCTATATGATATAGTGGTCCGATTTTAATAGGATTTTGCATATATATGGAGTAAAGTAAAACTAATAAATGACGAGTTTGGTCAAGATCTCTTGATAAACATAATGTTTTTCACACAAAAACTTTATTTCGACCGATCGTTCCTATGGCAGCTATATGATATCATGGTCCGATATCAATAGGATTTTGCATATATATGAGGTGTACAGTAAAAATATATGTAGAGTTTGGTCAAGATATCTGAAAAACAAAATAATTTTTCATACAAAAACTTAATTTCGACCGATCGTTCCTATGGCAGCTATGTGATATAGTGGGTTTTGCATGCAACTGAGGAGTATAGTAAAACTAAGAAGTGTAGAGTTTGGTCAAGATATCTCGATAAACATAATGTATTTTCATACAAGAACTTAATTTTCGACCGATTGTTCCTTTGGCAGCCATATATATGGGTTTTTCATGCAAATGAGAGTATAGTAAACTAATAAATGCTGAGTTTGGTCAAGATATCTTGATAAACAAATGTTTTTTTCACACAAAAACTTTATTTTCGACCGATCGATCCTATGGCAGCTATAGGATATAGTGGTGCGATCAAAATAGGATTTTGTACATATGAGGAGTAAAGTAAAACTAATAAATGCCAAGTTTAGTCAAGATATCTTGAAAACAAAATGTTTTTCATACAAAATCTTAATTTTAGACCGATCGTTCCTAACGCAGCTATATGATATAGTGGTCCGATCTTAATAGGATTTTGCATCTATATGAAGTGTATAGTAAAATTAATAAATGTAGAGTTTGGTCAAGATATCTGAAAAACAAAATGTATTTTTCAAACAAAAAGTTATTTTTCGACCGATCGTTCCTATGGCAGCTATATGATATAGTGCTCCGATCTTAACAGGATTTTGCATTTATATCCAGGGCTTCGTAAAACTAATTAATGCCGAGTTTTGTCAAGATATCTTGATACATCATACATCATTTGGTCAAGATATCTTGAAAAATAAAATGTTTTTTTCATACAAAAACTTAATTTTTGACCGATTGATCCTATGGCAGCTATATGATATAGTAGTGCGATCGAAATAGGATTTTGTACATATATGAGTAAAGTAAAATATGCCAAGTTTAGTCAGATCTTAAAAAACAAATGTTTTTTCATACAAAAACTTAATTTTCGACCGATCGTTCCTAACGCAGCTAAATGATATAGTGGTGCGAACTAAATAGGATTTTGTGTATATATAAGTAAAGTAAAACTAATAAATGCAGAGTTTGGTCAAGATATCTTGAAAACAAAATGTTTTTTCATACAAAATTTTAATTTTAGACCAATCGTTCCTAGGGCAGCTATATGATATAGTGGTCCGATTTTAATAGGATTTTGCATATATATGAGGAGTAAAGTAAACTAATAAATGACGAGTTTGGTCAAGATATCTTGATAAAAAAAATGTTTTTCACGCAAAAACTATATTTTTCGACCGATCTTTCCTATGGCAGCTATATGATATCGTGGTCCGATTAATAGGATTTTGCATATATTAGAGTGTACAGAAAAACTAATAAATGTAGAGTTTGGTCATATATCTGAAAAACAAAATATTTTTTCATACAAAAATTATTTTTCGACCGATCGTTCCTATGGCAGCTATATGATATAGTGGGGTTTGCATGCAAATGAGGATAGTAAAACTAATAAATGTAGAGTTTGGTCAAAATATCTTGATAAGCAAAATGTTTTTTTCATACAAAACTTAATTTTAGACCGATTGTTCCTATGGCAGCTATATGATATAGTGGTCCGATTTTAATAGGATTTTGCATATATATGAGGAGTAAAGTAAAACTAATAAATGACGAGTTTGGTCAAGATATCTTAATAAACATAATGTTTTTTCACACAAAAACTTTATTTCGACCGATCGTTCCTATGGCAGCTATGTGATAGTGGGTTTGCATGCAACTGAGGAGTATAGTAAAACTAAAAAGTGTAGAGTTTAGTCAAGATATCTCGATAAACATAATGTTTTTTCATACAAGAACTTAATTTTCGACCGATTGTTCCTATGCAGCCATATGATATAGTGGGTTTTTACATGCAAATGAGGATAGTAAAACTAATAAATGCTGAGTTTGGTCAAGATATCTTGAAAAACAAAATGTTTTTTCATACAAAATCTTAATTTTAGACAGATCGTTCCTAACGCAGCTATATGATATCGTGGTCCGATTTTAATAGGATTTTGCAAATATATGAGGAGTAAAGTAAAACTAATAAATGACGAGTTTGGTCAAGATATCTTGATAAACAAAATGTTTTTTCACACAAAAACTTTATTTCGACCGATCGTTCCTATGGCAGCTATATGATATCGTGGTCCGATCTTAATAGGATTTGTATATATATGAAGTGTACAGTAAACTAATAAATGTAGAGTTTGGTCAAGATATCAAAAAACAAAATGTTTTTTTCATACAAAAACTGAATTTTCGACCGATAGTTCCTATGGCAGCTATGTGATATAGTGGTGTGATCTTTATAGGATTTTGCATATTATGAGAAGTAAAGTAAAACTAATAAATGCCGAGTTTGGTCAAGATATCTTGACTCTTAATTGGATTTTGCATATGTATGAGAAATATAGTAAAACTAATAAATGTAGAGTTTGGTCAAATATCTTGATAAACAAAATGTTTTTTCATACAAGATCTTAATTTTTGACCGCTCGTTCCTATAGCAGCTAAATGATATCGTGGTCCGATCTTAATAGGATTTTGCATATATATTAGGGGCTTAGTAAAACTATTAAATAACGAGTTTTTTCAAGATATCTTGATAAGCAAAATTTTTTTTTCATACAAAAACTGAATTTTCGACCGATAGTTCCTATGGCAGCTATATGATATAGTGGTGCGATCTTTATAGGATTCTGTATATTTATGAGGAGTAAAGTAAAACTAATAAATGCCGAGTTTGGTCAAGATATCTTGGATCTTAATAGGATTTTGCATATGTATGAAATATAGTAAAACTAATAATGTAGAGTTTGGTCAAAATATCTTGCTAAACAAATGTTATTTCATAGAAGAACTTAATTTTCGACCGATTGTTCCTATGGCAACTATATGATATAGTGGTGCGTTCTTTATAGGATTCTGTATATTTATGAGGAGTAAAGTAAACTAATAAATGCCGAGTTTGGTCAAGATATCTTGGATCTTAATAGGATTTTGCATATGTATGAGAAGTATAGTAAAACTAATAATGTAGAGTTTGGTCAAAATATCTTGATAAACAAAATGTTATTTCATACAAGAACTTAATTTTCGGCCGATTGTTCCTATGGCAGCTATATGATACAGTGGTGCGATCTTTATAGGATTTTTTAATAAATGCCGAGTTTGGTCAAGATATCTTGGATCTTAATAGGATTTTGCATATGTATGAGAAGTATAGTAAAACTAATAATGTAGGGTTTGGTCAAAATATCTTAATAAACAAAATGTTTTTTCATGCAAGAACTTAATTTTTGACCGCTCGTTCCTATAGCAGCTAAATGATATCGTGGTCCGATCTTAATAGGATTTTGCATATATATGAGGGGCTTAGTAAAACTATTAAATAACGAGTTTGGTCAAGATATCTCGATAAACATAATTTTTTTTCATACAAGAACTTAATTTTCGACCGATTGTTCCTAAGGCGACCATGATATAGTGGGTTTTGCATGCAATGAGGATTATAGTAAAACTAATAAATGTAGAGTTTGGTCAAAAAATCTTGAAAATCAAAATGTTTTTTCATACAAAAACTTAATTTTAGACCGATCGATCCTATGGCAGCTATATGATATAGTGGTCCGATCTTAATAGGATTTTGCATATATATCAGGGGTAAAGTAAAACTAATAAATGACGTTTTTGGTCAAGATATCTTGGACTTAATAGAATTTTGCATATGTATGAAAAGTAAAGTAAAACTAATAAATGTAGAGTTTGGTCAAAATATCTTGATAAATAAAATGTTATTTCATACAAGAACTTAATTTTCGACCGATTGTTCCTATGGCAGCTATATGATATAGTGGTGCGATCTTTATAGGATTCTGTATATTGATGAGGAGGAAAGTATACTAATAAATGCCGAGTTTGGTCAAGATATCTTGGATCTTAATAGGATTTTGCATATGTATGAGAAGTATAGTAAAACTAATAAATGTATAGTTTGGTCAAAATATCTTGAAAAACAAAATGTTTTTTCATACGAAAACTTAATTTTATACCGATCGATCCTATGGCAGCTTTATGATATAGTGGTCCGATCTTAATAGGATTTTGCATATATATGAGGGGTAAAGTAAAACTAATAAATGCCAAATTTAGTCAAGATATCTTGAAAAACAAAATGTTTTTTCATACAAAAACTTAATTTTCGACCGATCGTTCCTAACGCAGCTATATGATATAGTGGTGCGAACTAAATAGGATTTTGTACATATATGAGGATTAAAGTAAACTAATAATGCCAAATTTAGTCAAGATATCTTGAAAACAAAATGTTTTTTCATACAAAAACTTAATTTTCGACCGATCGTTCCTAACGCAGCTATATGATAGTGGTGCGAACTAAATAGGATTTTGTGTATATATGAGTAAAGTAAAACTAATAAATGCTGAGTTTGGTCAAGATAGATTGAAAAACAAATGTTTTTTCATACAAGAACTTAATTTTCGACCGACTGTTCCTATGGCAGCCATATGATATAGTGGGTTTTGCATGCAAATGAGGAGTATAGTAAAACTAATAAATGTAGAGTTTGTTCAAGATATCTTGAAAAACAAAATGTTTTTTCATACAAAAACTTAATTTTAGATCGATCGATCCTATTGCAGCTATATTATAGTGGTCCGATCTTAATAGGATTTTGCATATATATGAGGGGTAAAGTAAAACTAATAATGCCGAGATTGGTCAAGATATCTTGAAAAATAAAATGTTTTTTCATACAATAACTTACTTTTCGACCGATCGTTCCTATGGCAGCTATATGATATAGTGGTGCGATTAAAATAGGATTTGTACATATATGAGGATTAAAGTAAAACTAATAAATGCCAAGTTTAGTCAAGATATCTTGAAACAAAATGTTTTTCATACAAAAACTTAATATTCGACCGATCGTTCCTAACGCAGCTATATGCAATAGTGGTTCGAAATAATAGGATTTTGTGTATATATGAGTAAAGTAAAACTAATAATGCTGAGTTTGGTCAAGATATCTTTAAAAACAAAATGTTTTTTCATACAAAATCTTAATTTTAGACCGATCGATCCTATGGCAGCTATATGATATAGTGGTCCGATTTTAATAGGATTTTGCATATATATGAGGAGTAAAGTAAAACTAATAAATGACGAGTTTGGTCAAGATCTCTTGATAAACATAATGTTTTTTCACACAAAAACTTTATTTTCGACCGATCGTTCCTATGGCAGCTATATGATATCATGGTCCGATATCAATAGGATTTTGCATATATGAGGTGTACAGTAAAAATAATATATGTAGAGTTTGGTCAAGATATCTGAAAAACAAAATAATTTTTCATACAAAACTTAATTTTCGACCGATCGTTCCTATGGCAGCTATGTGATAGTGGGTTTTGCATGCAACTGAGGAGTATAGTAAAACTAAAAGTGTAGAGTTTGGTCAAGATATCTCGATAAACATAATGTTTTTTCGTACAAGAACTTAATTTTCGACCGATTGTTCCTTTGGCAGCCATATGATATAGTGGGTTTTTCATGCAAATGAGGAGTATAGTAAAACTAATAAATGCTGAGTTTGGTCAAGATATCTTGATAAACAAAATGTTTTTCACACAAAACTTTATTTTCGACCGATCGATCCTATGGCAGCTATAGGATAGTGGTGCGATCAAAATAGATTTTGTACATATATGAGGAGTAAAGTAAAACTAATAAATGCCAAGTTTAGTCAAGATATCTTGAAAAAAAATGTTTTTTTCATACAAATAATAAATCGTTGCTTTCAGGATACCTTCGGGAAGTCGCTGACCATTCCCAGCTATGAGCAGGGGCATAGCTTGCCGGACAGGCAGAAAAATTTTCCCCCACCGGGTCGGTGATTTCCCATTACTTTTCTCTCTGTCCTATCTACTTAACACTCTTTATCTAACTTACATTGCTTAACTTATTAACAATCTTCTTACTTTCATTTTCCTATTTATTGTATTTTCTTTATTAATATAGCAAATTAAGATTATTTTAATGTTACTTGAAAACACTTTTTTCCTACTTACAACCTTCTGCTTAGATGTAGGCTCTAATAGCGTCACTGACAAAATTAGCTGTGAAAAGGGGCACAGCTGGCCGGACTGGCAAATAAAACACTCCATCGGTCGGTGATGCTATTTAGAAAATTGTATCCTTTAACTAGGCTTTTAGCATAATTCTATTGTATATTATTGAATAATGAGGAAGACACTCGTTTTGTCGACCTTTAATAAATAAATAAATAAATAATAATAAAAATCTTAATTTTAGACCGATCGTTCCTAACGCAGCTATATGATAGTGGTCCGATTTTAATAGAATTTTGCATATATATGAGGAGTAAAGTAAAACTAATAAATGACGAGTTTAGTTAAGATATCTTGATAAACAAAATGTTTTTTCACACCGACTGTTCCTATGGCAGCCATATGATATAGTGGGTTTTGCATGCAAATGAGGAGTATAGTAAAACTAATAAATGTAGAGTTTGTTCAAGATATCTTGAAAAACAAAATGTTTTTTCATACAAAACTTAATTTTAGATCGATCGATCCTATTGCAGCTATATATAGTGGTCCGATCTTAATAGGATTTTGCATATATATGAGGGGTAAAGTAAAAACTAATAAATGCCGAGATTGGTCAAGATATCTTGAAAAATAAAATGTTTTTTCATACAATGACTTACTTTTCGACCGATCGTTCCTATGGCAGCTATATGATATAGTGGTGCGATTAAATAGGATTTGTACATATATGAGGATTAAAGTAAAACTAATAATGCCAAGTTTAGTCAAGATATCTTGAAAAACAAAATGTTTTTTCATACAAAAACTTAATATTCGACCGATCGTTCCTAACGCAGCTATATGCAATAGTGGTTCGAAATAAATAGGATTTTGTGTATATGAGTAAAGTAAAACTAATAAATGCTGAGTTTGGTCAAGATAGATTGAAAAACAAAATGTTTTTTCATACAAGAACTTAATTTTCGACCGACTGTTCCTATGGCAGCCATATAGTGGGTTTTGCATGCAAATGAGGAGTATAGTAAAACTAATAAATGAGTTTGTTCAAGATATCTTGAAAAACAAAATGTTTTTTCACACAAAAACTTTATTTCGACGATCGTTCCTATGGCAGCTATATGATATCGTGGTCCGATCTTAATAGGATTTTGCATCTATATGAAGTGTACAGTAAAATTAATAAATGTAGAGTTTGGTCAAGATATCTGAAAACAAAATGTATTTTTTCAAACAAAAAGTTATTTTTCGACCGATCGTTCCTATGGCAGCTATATGATATAGTGCTCCGATCTTAACAGGATTTTGCATTTATATCCAGGGCTTCGTAAAACTAATTAATGCCGAGTTTTGTCAAGATATCTTGATACATCATACATCATTTGGTCAAGATATCTTGAAAAATAAAATGTTTTTTTTCATACAAAAACTTAATTTTTGACCGATTGATCCTATGGCAGCTATATGATATAGTAGTGCGATCAAAATAGGATTTTGTACATATATGAGGAGTAAAGTAAGACTAATAAATGCCAAGTTTAGTCAAGATATCTTAAAAAACAAAATGTTTTTTCATACAAAAACTTAATTTTCGACCGATCGTTCCTAACGCAGCTAAATGATATAGTGGTGCGAACTAAATAGGATTTTGTGTATATATAGTAAAGTAAAACTAATAAATGCAGAGTTTGGTCAAGATATCTTGAAAACAAAATGTTTTTTTCATACAAAATTTTAATTTTAGACCAATCGTTCCTAGGGCAGCTATATGATATAGTGGTCCGATTTTAATAGGATTTTGCATATATATGAGGAGTAAAGTAAAACTAATAAATGACGAGTTTGGTCAAGATATCTTGATAAAAAAAATGTTTTTTTCACGCAAAAACTATATTTTCGACCGATCTTTCCTATGGCAGCTATATGATATCGTGGTCCGATCTTAATAGGATTTTGCATATATTAGAGGTGTACAGAAAAACTAATAAATGTAGAGTTTGGTCAATATATCTGAAAAACAAAATATTTTTTCATACAAAAGTTATTTTTCGACCGATCGTTCCTATGGCAGCTATATGATATAGTGGGGTTTGCATGCAAATGAGGAGTATAGTAAAACTAATAAATGTAGAGTTTGGTCAAAATATCTTGATAAGCAAAATGTTTTTTCATACAAAAACTTAATTTTAGACCGATTGTTCCTATGGCAGCTATATGATATAGTGTCCGATTTTAATAGGATTTTGCATATATATGAGGAGTAAAGTAAAACTAATAAATGACGAGTTTGGTCAAGATATCTTGATAAACATATTGTTTTTTCACACAAAAACTTTATTTTCGACCGATCGTTCCTATGGCAGCTATGTGATATAGTGGGTTTTGCATGCAACTGAGGAGTATAGTAAAACTAAAAAGTGTAGAGTTTAGTCAAGATATCTCGATAAACATAATGTTTTTTCATACAAGAACTTAATTTTCGACCGATTGTTCCTATGGCAGCCATATGATATAGTGGGTTTTACATGCAAATGAGGAGTATAGTAAAACTAATAAATGCTGAGTTTGGTCAAGATATCTTGAAAAACAAAATGTTTTTTCATACAAAATCTTAATTTTAGACAGATCGTTCCTAACGCAGCTATATGATATCGTGGTCCGATTTTAATAGGATTTGCATATATGAGGAGTAAAGTAAAACTAATAAATGACGAGTTTGGTCAAGATATCTTGATAAACAAAATGTTTTTTCACACAAAAACTTTATTTTCGACCGATCGTTCCTATGGCAGCTATATGATATCGTGGTCCGATCTTAATAGGATTTTGCATATATATGAAGTGTACAGTAAAACTAATAAATGTAGAGTTTGGTCAAGATATCTGAAAAACAAAATGTTTTTTTCATACAAAACTGAATTTTCGACCGATAGTTCCTATGGCAGCTATATGATAGTGGTGTGATCTTTATAGGATTTTGCATATTTATGAGAAGTAAAGTAAAACTAATAAATGCCGAGTTTGGTCAAGATATCTTGACTCTTAATTGGATTTTGCATATGTATGAGAAATATAGTAAAACTAATAAATGTAGAGTTTGGTCAAAATATCTTGATAAACAAAATGTTTTTTTATACAAGATCTTAATTTTTGACCGCTCGTTCCTATAGCAGCTAAATGATATCGTGGTCCGATCTTAATAGGATTTTGCATATATATTAGGGGCTTAGTAAAACTATTAATAACGAGTTTTTTTCAAGATATCTTGATAAGCAAAACTTTTTTTTCATACAAAACTGAATTTTCGACCGATAGTTCCTATGGCAGCTATATGATATAGTGGTGCGATCTTTATAGGATTCTGTATTTATGAGGAGTAAAGTAAAACTAATAAATGCCGAGTTTGGTCAAGATATCTTGGATCTTAATAGGATTTTGCATATGTATGAGAAATATAGTAAAACTAATAAATGTAGAGTTTGGTCAAAATATCTTGCTAAACAAAATGTTATTTCATAGAAGAACTTAATTTTCGACCGATTGTTCCTATGGCAACTATATGATATAGTGGTGCGTTCTTTATAGGATTCTGTATATTTATGAGGAGTAAAGTGTAACTAATAAATGCTGAGTTTGGTCAAGATATCTTGGATCTTAATAGGATTTTGCATATGTAGAGAAGTATAGTAAAACTAATAAATGTAGAGTTTGGTCAAAATATCTTGATAAACAAAATGTTATTTCATACAAGAACTTAATTTTCGACCGATTGTTCCTATGGCAGCTATATGATACAGTGGTGCGATCTTTATAGGATTTTTTTAATAAATGCCGAGTTTGGTCAAGATATCTTGGATCTTAATAGGATTTTGCATATGTATGAGAAGTATAGTAAAACTAATAAATGTAGGGTTTGGTCAAAATATCTTAATAAACAAAATGTTTTTTCATGCAAGAACTTAATTTTTGACCGCTCGTTCCTATAGCAGCTAAATGATATCGTGGTCCGATCTTAATAGGATTTTGCATATATATGAGGGGCTTAGTAAAACTATTAAATAACGAGTTTGGTCAAGATATCTCGATAAACATAATTTTTTTCATACAAGAACTTAATTTTCGACCGATTGTTCCTAAGGCGACCATCTGATATAGTGGGTTTTGCATGCAAATGAGGATTATAGTAAAACTAATAAATGTAGAGTTTGGTCAAAAAATCTTGAAAATCAAAATGTTTTTTCATACAAAAACTTAATTTTAGACCGATCGATCCTATGGCACTATATGATATAGTGGTCCGATCTTAATAGGATTTTGCATATATATCAGGGGTAAAGTAAAACTAATAAATGACGTTTTGGTCAAGATATCTTGGATCTTAATAGGATTTTGCATATGTATGAGAAGTAAAGTAAAACTAATAAATGTAGAGTTTGGTCAAAATATCTTGATAAACAAAATGTTATTTCATACAAGAACTTAATTTTCGACCGATTGTTCCTATGGCAGCTATATGATATAGTGGTGCGATCTTTATAGGATTCTGTATATTGATGAGGAGTAAAGTATAACTAATAAATGCCGAGTTTGGTCAAGATATCTTGGATCTTAATAGGATTTTGCATATGTATGAAGTATAGTAAAACTAATAAATGTATAGTTTGGTCAAAATATCTTGATAAACAAAATGTTATTTCATACAAGAACTTAATTTTCGGCCGATTGTTCTATGGCAGCTATATGATATAGTGGTGCGATCTTTATAGGATTCTGTATATTATGAGGAGTAAAGTATAACTAATAAATGCCGAGTTTGGTCAAGATATCTTGGATCTTAATAGGATTTTGCATATGTATGAGAAGTATAGTAAAACTAATAAATGTAGTTTGGTCAAAATATCTTGAAAAACAAAATGTTTTTTCATACGAAAACTTAATTTTATACCGATCGATCCTATGGCAGCTTATGATATAGTGGTCCGATCTTAATAGGATTTGCATATATATGAGGGGTAAAGTAAAACTAATAAATGCCAAATTTAGTCAAGATATCTTGAAAAACAAAATGTTTTTTCATACAAAAACTTAATTTCGACCGATCGTTCCTAACGCAGCTATATGATATAGTGGTGCGAACTAAATAGGATTTGTACATATATGAGGAAAGTAAAACTAATAAATGCCAAATTTAGTCAAGATATCTTGAAAACAAAATGTTTTTCATACAAAAACTTAATTTTCGACCGATCGTTCCTAACGCAGCTATATAAAGTGGTGCGAACTAAATAGGATTTTGTGTATATATGAGTAAAGTAAAACTAATAAATGCTGAGTTTGGTCAAGATAGATTGAAAAACAAAATGTTTTTTCATACAAGAACTTAATTTTCGACCGACTGTTCCTATGGCAGCCATATGATATAGTGGGTTTTGCATGCAAATGAGGAGTATAGTAAAACTAATAAATGTAGAGTTTGTTCAAGATATCTTGAAAAACAAAATGTTTTTTCATACAAAAACTTAATTTTAGATCGATCGATCCTATTGCAGCTATATTATATAGTGGTCCGATCTTAATAGGATTTTGCATATATATGAGGGGTAAAGTAAAACTAATAAATGCCGAGATTGGTCAAGATAGTATAGTAAAACTAATAAATGTAGAGTTTGGTCAAAATATCTTGAAAAACAAAATGTTTTTTCATACGAAAACTTAATTTTAGACCGCTCGATCCTATGGCAGCTTTATGATATAGTGGTCCGATCTTAATAGGATTTTGCATATATATGAGGGGTAAAGTAAAACTAATAAATGCCGAGGTTGGTCAAGATATCTTAAAAAAATAAAATGATTTTCAGACAATAAGTTACTTTTCGACCGATCGTTCCTATGGCAGCTATATGATATAGTGGTGCGATCAAAATAGGATTTTGTACATATATGAGGATTAAAGTAAAACTAATAAATGCCAAATTTAGTCAAGATATCTGAAAAACAAAATGTTTTTTCATACAAAACTTAATTTTCGACCGATCGTTCCTAACGCAGCTATATGATATAGTGGTGCGAACTAAATAGGATTTTGTGTATATATGAGTAAAGTAAAACTAATAAATGCTGAGTTTGGTCAAGATAGATTGAAAAACAAAATGTTTTTTCATACAAGAACTTAATTTCGACCGACTGTTCCTATGGCAGCCATATGATATAGTGGGTTTTGCATGCAAATGAGGAGTATAGTAAAACTAATAAATGTAGAGTTTGTTCAAGATATCTTGAAAAACAAAATGTTTTTTCATACAAAAACTTAATTTTAGATCGATCGATCCTATTGCAGCTATATTATATAGGTCCGATCTTAATAGGATTTTGCATATATATGAGGGTAAAGTAAAACTAATAAATGCCGAGATTGGTCAAGATATCTTGAAAATAAAATGTTTTTTCATACAATAACTTACTTTTCGACCGATCGTGCCTATGGCAGCTATATGATATAGTGGTGCGATTAATATAGGATTTGTACATATATGAGCATTAAAGAAAAACTAATAAATGCCAAGTTTAGTCAAGATATCTTGAAAAAAAAATGTTTTTTCATACAAAAACTTAATTTTCGACCGATTGTTCCTATGACAGCTATATGATATAGTGCTGCGATCTTTATAGGATTTTTTTTATAAATACCGAGTTTGGTCAAGATATCTTGAAAATCAAATTGTTTTTTCATACAAAAACTTAATTTTAGACCGATCGATCCTATGGCAGCTATATGATATAGTGGTCCGATCTTTATAGGATTTTGCATATTTATGAGAAGTAAAGTAAAACTAATAAATGCCGAGTTTGGTCAAGATATCTTGGATCTTAATAGGATTTTGCATATATATGAGAAGTATAGTAAAAATAAAATGTAGAGTTTGGTCAAAATATCTTGATAAACAAAATGTTATTTCATACAAGAACTTAATTTTCGGCCGATTGTTCCTATGACAGCTATATGATATAGTGCTGCGATCTTTATAGGATTTTTTTTATAAATACCGAGTTTGGTCAAGATATCTTGAAAATCAAATTGTTTTTTCATACAAAAACTTAATTTTAGACCGATCGATCCTATGGCAGCTATATGATATAGTGGTCCGATCTTAATAGGATTTTGCATATATATGAGGGGTAAAGTAAAACTAATAATGACGAGTTTGGCCAAGATATCTTGGATCTTAATAGGATTTTGCATATGTATGAAAAGTAAAGTAAAACTAATAAATGTAGAGCTTGGTCAAAATATCTTGATAAACAAAATGTTATTTAATACAAAAACTTAATTTTCGACCGATTGTTCCTATGGCAGCCATGATATAGTGGGTTTTGCATGCAAATGAGGAGTATAGTAAAACTAATAAATGTATAGTTTGGTCAAGATATCTTGAAAAACAAAATGTTTTTTCATACGAAAACTTAATTTTCGACCGATCGTTCCTATGGCAGCTATATGATATAGTGGTCCGATCTTAATAGGATTTTGCATATATATGAGGGGTAAAGTAAAACTAATAAATGCCGAGATTGGTCAAGATATATTAAAAAATAAAATGTTTTTTCAGACAATAAGTTACTTTTCGAGAGATCGTTCCTATGGCAGCTATATGATATAGTGGTGCGATCAAAATAGGATTTGGTACATATATGAGGAGTAAAGTAAAACTAATAAATGCCAAGTTTAGTCAAGATATCTTGAAAAACAAAATGTTTTTTCATACAAAAACTTAATTTTCGACCGATCGTTCCTAACGCAGCTATATGCTATAGTGGTGCGAAATAAATAGGATTTTGTGTATATATGAGTAAAGTAAAACTAATAAATGCTGAGTTTGGTCAAGATATCTTGAAAAACAAAATGTTTTTTCATACAAAATCTTAATTTTAGACCGATCGATCCTATGGCAGCTATATGATATAGTGGTCCGATTTTAATAGGATTTTGCATATGTATGAGGAGTAAAGTAAAACTAACAAATGACGAGTTTGGTCAAAATATCTTGAAAAACAAAATGTTTTTCACACAAAAACTTTATTTTCTACCGATCGTTCCTATGGCATCTATATGATATCGAGGTCCGATCTTAATACGATTTTGCATATATGAGGTGTACAGTAAAACTAATAAATGTAGAGTTTGGTCAGGATATCTGAAAAACAAAATGTTTTTTATACAATTTTCGACCGATCGTTCCTATGGCTGCTATATTATATAGTGGGTTTTGCATGCAACTGAGGAGTATAGTAAAACTAATAAGTGTAGAGTTTGGTCAAGATATCTTGAAAAACAAAATGTTTTTTCACACAAAAACTTTATTTTCGACCGATCGTTCCTATGGCAGCTATATGATATCGTGGTCCGATCTTAATAGGATTTTGCATATATATGAGGGGCTTAGTAAAACTATTAAATAACGGGTTTGGTCAAGATAACTTGATAAGCAAAATGTTTTTTCATACAAAAACTGAATTTTCGACCGATAGTTCCTATGGCAGCTATATGATATAGTGGTGCGATCTTTATTTGATTTTGCATATTTATGAGAAGTAAAGTAAAACTAATAAATGCCGAGTTTGGTCAAGATATCTTGGATCTTAATAGGATTTTGCATATGTATGAGAAGTATAGTAAAACTAATAAATGTAGAGTTTGGTCAAAATATCTTGATAAACAAAATTTTATTTCATACAAGAACTTAATTTTCGGCCGATTGTTCCTATGGCAGCTATATGATATAGTGGTGCGATCTTTACAGGATTTTTTTAATAGATGCGGAGTTTGGTCAAGATATCTTGAAAATCAAAATGTTTTTTCATACAAAACTTAATTTTAGACCGATTGATCCTATGGCAGCTATATGATATAGTGGTCCGATCTTAATAGGATTTTGCATATATATGAGGGGTAAAGTAAAACTAATAAATGCCGAGTTTGGCCAAGATATCTTGGATCTTAATAGGATTTTGCATATGTATGAAAAGTAAAGTAAAACTAATAAATGTAGAGTTTGGTCAAAATATCTTGATAAACAAATGTTATTTCATACAAGAACTTAATTTTCGACCGATTGTTCCTATGGCAGCCATATGATATAGTGGGTTTTTCATGCACATGAGGAGTATAGTAAAACTAATAAATGTAGAGTTTGGTCAAGATATCTTGAAAAACAAAATGTTTTTTCATACGAAAACTTAATTTTCGACCGATCGGTCCTATGGCAGCTATATGATATAGTGGTCCGATCTTAATAGGATTTTGCATATATATGAGGGGTAAAGTAAAACTAATAAATGACGAGTTTGGCCAAGATATCTTGGATCTTAATAGGATTTTGCATATGTATGAAAAGTAAAGTAAAACTAATAAATGTAGAGTTTGGTCAAAATATCTTGATAAACAAAATGTTATTTCATACAAGAACTTAATTTTCGACCGATCGTTCCTAACGCAGCTATATGCTATAGTGGTGCGAAATAAATAGGATTTTGTGTATATATGAGTAAAGTAAAACTAATAAATGCTGAGTTTGGTCAAGATATCTTGAAAAACAAAATGTTTTTTCATACAAAATCTTAATTTTAGACCGATCGATCCTATGGCAGCTATATGATATAGTGGTCCGATTTTAATAGGATTTTGCATATGCATGAGCAGTAAAGTAAAACTAACAAATGACAAGTTTGGTCAAGATATCTTGATAAACAAAATGTTTTTTCACACAAAAACTTTATTTTCTACCGATCGTTCCTATGGCATCTATATGATATCGAGGTCCGATCTTAATACGATTTTGCATATATATGAGGTGTACAGTAAAACTAATAAATGTAGAGTTTGATCAGGATATCTGAAAAACAAAATGTTTTTTCATACAATTTTCGACCGATCGTTCCTATGGCAGCTATATTATATAGTGTGTTTTGCATGCAACTGAGGAGTATAGTATATGCACACACACCAACAACTCTATGCACGGGTCTTACTCAGTGAGAGAATTAACAGTTAGTCCTCTCACCGACTCTCAGTGATATAAGAAATACAAGTCGACAATGACAGTTACTCTGTTTTCTCTATTCTTCTTTCTTTTAATTTCGACTCATACAATATTCATGTTGCTGTACTTAAATTCGAATAACAATAACAATAACAATAGCAGTGCTCCGACACGGCCAATTCTGACAATTACACGTCCTCGTGTATAAATTTAGCAATTCATGTTGATATGCTCCGCTCAAGTGTTCTTTCGCCTTTCCTTAAATCAATGTTAAAATAATCTTTACAACTTATTTGATAGCCAAATCATACAGATGAATGTCCAGATAGCGCACCAAGTCTACCTATGTTTCTCGAAGAGGCCGACGTTACACATTTATGCGCCTGTTTCAACGCTAGTACCTTCACTGGCACTGCCTCTTGCGTCTGTTTCAACGCTAGTACCTTCACTGGCACTGTCTCTTGCGTCTGTTTCAACGCCAACACCTGTACCTTCACTGGTACCAATTGCGTCTGTTTCAACGCCAACACCTGTACTTTCACTGGTACCAATTGCGTCTGTTTCAACGCTACTACTCATAATATCCTCATCCATCTCCGCAGAAACTGTCTCGACCGGTAACGCTCTTAAACACTCATGAGGATACTTGTAGGTGCGCTTGCTTGTTAATGATTTCAAACAATATCGGTCTCCTTCAAGTACTTCTGTTATGACAAATGGGCCTTTAAATTTGGGATCTAGTTTGGTCTGATTTCTCTCTTCACACTTGAGCAGAACATGATCACCCACTTTATGCTTTACAACGTTTGCTTTGCCTTTATCGCTTCTGTTTTTATCATAATAGGCATTATTTTCTATATTCTCTTTTGATTGTGCTCTTAGATTTTGTAGATTATCATATTTTTCATCAACAATGTTCGATAGCATCCCTAATGGTCTTACATCCATTTCCAATTAAAAGCTGTAACGGACTAAACTTAGTGACCCGATTGACTGTGCAATTTATTGCTAACTGTACCTCTTTTAATGCCTCTTGCCACGAACGTTGGCCCGTCTCTACCGCTGTTAGTAAACTTTTAAGTGTACTCATTACGCGTTCGACCTGTCCATTTGCTCTTCTAGCTCCTGTGGCAATTAAATGCAACTCGATGTTATGTGCAGAGCAAAATTCCTTAAACCCAGATCCTGCAAAGCATCGCCCCTGATCTGCTATGATACGGATGGTACACCAAACAAGGAAATAACCACCTTCAGTGATACTATACAATTAGCTGCATCTATCTTCAGTATATGGTGCAAATAAACGTACTTTGTAAACGCATCTATAAAGACTATAACATACTCTTTTTGGTCGTTCTTGCCACTTAGTTTACCGGTGATGTCTACATGTACCGTATGCCAGGGTATTTCGATTTTAGGAATCGGATGCATCTCTTGTTGAATTTTCCCAGATTGCGGTTTCGATAGCTTGCACGTGATGCAATTATCAACAAACTTTCGAACGTATTTCGTCATACCTTCAAACCAGTAACAACTGTACACTTTATCGAGGGTCTTTTCCCAACCAAGGTGCATTATAGCCTCATGAATGTGGTTAATGACAGCCCATCTATAAGATCTTGGAACTACAGGTAACCAACGGGCTCTACCATTTCTTTGAATTTTACGATACAGCAAGCCTAGTCTCAACTCACACGTACTGCCAACATTCTCGTTTAATTCATTGTTTTTTAGTTTAGAGATTAAGGATGTCATTTCGAGACCTCGCTACTGTTCAGCTACAAGCCAGGTGTCACTTAATTCAGTTAAATCTACGCGCATTTCAGGAGCTTTGACAGCAAACTGTAACTTTTTTGTTATTGGGTTTCTTGAGAAGTCTACATGCGCCATGCGTTTTCCCTTTCTATACACAATATCGAATTCAAAAGATTGCAAGTACAACCACCATCGATATACCTTGTCATCTAACTCAATCTTTTGTTGACTTTCCATTAAAGAGTTACAGTCAGTATATACTGTAAATTTGATACCTTTTAAATAATGTTGAAAATATTTTAATGCGTTAAATACTGCCAAGGTTTCCAAAAGATATGAGTTATACCTTGACTCTGCTGGGGTTGTACATTTACTGTAATACTCGATGCCATGGTTTCTATCATTTATTTTGTGCATGAGTATTGCACCATAACCCACAGAGCTAGCATCTGTATGCAGCTCAACCGGATATTTTGGATCGAAAATGGTTAATACCGGGCTACGGGTCAGTGCAAAGATTACCTCCTTTCTCACTATTTCATGACTTTCTTCCCAATCAAAACTATTATTGCCTTTAGACGTAAGACAAAATAGAGGCTTTAAAGTTTCGGAGAATTTCGGCACGAATTGTCTAAAGTATGATGCTAATCCAATGAACTGTCTTAGCTGCGAAAACGTTTGCGGCGGTGGCAATTCAACTAATGCCTGCAATCTTCGAGGATTAGGTCTAAGCTCACCTGCCTCTACTTCGTAGCCCAAATACTCTATTTTTGATTTTAAAAATGTACATTTTTCGAAATTATATGAGAATCCAGCTTGAATAAGAATTTCTATGTCTTTCTGCAATCTTGAAATTGACACATCTTTAGTTTCGGCTACGACCAATACATCATCTATGTAAACCACAACATACGAATACGAAAGTGGCCCCAACGCTTTTATTATTGCCCGCTGAAACACCGACGGAGCACTTTTTAAACCAAACGGCATTGCCAAAAACTCAAATTGCCCTTCTGGCGTTACTCTACTGAATCTGGGTGAATTTGGTAAAATCCGCTGGCCATGTCCAAACAAGAAAAATACCTACCCCCACGTAACCTTGCAATTTGGTCGGAGATAAGAGGCAATGGAAATGTATCCGAAACTGTGTTAGCGTTAAGCTCCCTATAGACGACGCATAAGCGATCAGTTCCGTTTTTCTTTCTTACCAATAAAATCGGACTCGCAAATGGGGAACAGCTCGGACTTATAATATTTGCCGCCATCAACTCATTAATTTTTTCGCGAACAGTTTGCTTCTCATCTACCCTAAGCCTATATGGTCGCCTTTGTACCGTTTTATTTGGATCTATTAACCGAATTTCCAACTGGCCTGTGTTAACCTGTTTCTCTGGAACGCCAGAGATAAAATGTTCCATGTATGGTTTCAAAACGTTTATTAAACGGCTCTTGTGAGCTTCGTCTAACTCTACATTTTGGCCAATACATTCTTCATATGTTTTGGGTTCAGTAACAACATTAATCAGCTTTACTTTATAAATGCAGAATCTGTCTGACTCGATCGTCACTCCGAAACCCTGACTTAAAATTTCCCTGCCTATCATAACATCGTGTTTCAAATACTTGTCCATAACGACATGGAATAACATTTCCAAAATAAGTCATTAATGGTTACATTGGTCAAAATTTGCGTGGAGCTACATACAGAATCGTTTCCAATACCCTTAAGCATTACTACGTTAAAAAGTCTTTTTCCAGAGAATTTTCCAGCTGCGCTTTCCTTAATGAGTGAACGCTCGGCTCCAGAGTCAAAACAAAAATCAACGGACTCACCAGAATGAACGAGCACACCTTTTGGTTCCATTACCGAACATATGTTCACTCTCTTTTCAGAGCTTTGTCCAGTCGAAGGGCACCCAGTGGAAACGTGTCCAGCCTGTCCACACTTGTAGCATGTAACGTTGGATTTTTGCTCTTTTGGCCTCATACCAATACGTCCAGCGTGCCCGCTTCCCAATGGTTGTGATTCGCGATTTCCTTCTGGCGGCAGTCTGCGATTTTGTGCCCTGTCTTTCCACAATAATGGCAAACGATGTTTGAAAACTTCTGCTTCTTCCTTTCAGGTCCCACAGTAGTTTCTGCTTTCGAAGTCTCTTGACGCTGCCCGATTTAATATACCTGCAACTGTTGCTGTAATTCGTTTCGCGATTTGATGTTTGTGGTGCACACAAGCTTTTTTAGTCTGCTGTTTAGTTGCGCAGTATGCGCAAGCACAACTGACACCAACAATTTCTCCAGCTCCATATTTTAGTCATTAACGAAGTGACGAGTCAGCTTGCATACGACGACATGCACTCTCCAGTCCCTGGGCGTCCGTCTAGCAGCTTAAGAAATGTTGCTGTGGTTTTCTCTACGCCGACAAATCTTTGCGTAAAAAGTTGCTTGAACTCAACCCAAGTCATGCCAGGAAAACAGATTTGTGAAAGCCATTGCGATGCACTGCCCTCCAAAGCTTTACTGAGGGCAGTCACGAGCGCACAACCCTCAAGTGGATTTTCAATAAAAATTATATCGGCCGTAATACTCCAAGCACATGCATCAGCACCGGTAGCTTCGGGGTTGTATTTGGGTAAAAACACCGTCCTTGACTCACGAGGCGCTGCGTTAGCCTGCACTGTTCGCAGCATCTCAATAAAATTTATATTTTGTTGCTCCAAAATTTGACACAACTGAGAGTTAGGAGGATCCAATCCCACATCTGATGTCGAAGCGGCCGTAGGGTCAGAACTTTTTACATTTTGAGCAGCGAGTCCCGGCATCTTTGTTGGTGTCATTTGCTTCTCTTTTCTAAATTTCACAGTGCACAATCACGTCCGTTCGCTCAGACCATTTACTTCTGTCTGTTCACATCAATCCTTTGCCTCGCAACGCCACGAATAGTAACGAAAACCAGCGGTAACCGCTTATGCTTCTTGCAACGCATCGAAAACCAGCCGTAACCGCTTTTGCTTCTTGCAACGCAACGAAAACCAGCCGTAACCGCTTTTATTCTTGCAACGCTTTCTTCGTGTCCTTACACGAATCAGCTTACAATGAACTGCACGCACACCAACAACTCTATGCACGGGTCTCACTCAGTGAGAGAATTAACAGTTAGTCCTCTCACCGACTCTCAGTGATATAAGAAATACAAGTCGACAATGACAGTTTTCTCTATTCTTCTTTCTTTTAATTTCGACTCATACAATATTCATGTTGCTGTACTTAAATTCGAATAACAATAACAATAACAATAGCAATGCTCCGACACATGAGTAAAGTAAAACTAATAAATGCTGAGTTTGGTCAAGATATCTTGAAAAACAAAATGTTTTTTCATACAAAAACTTAATTTTCGACCGATCGTTCCTATGGCAGCTATATGATATAGTGGGTTTTGCATGCAAATGAGGAGTATAGTAAAACTAATAAATATAGAGTTTGGTCAAGATATCTTGATAAGCATAATGTTTTTTCATACAAGAACTTAATTTTCGACCGATTGTTTTTATGGCAGCTATATGTTATAGTGGTCCGATCTTAATAGGACTTTGCATATATATGAGGGGTAAAGTAAAACTAATAAATGACGAGTTTTGGTCAAGATATCTTGGATCTTAATAGGATTTCGCATATGTATGAGGAGTATAGTAAAAGTAATAAATGTAGAGTTTGGTCAAAATCACTTGATAAACAAAATGTTTTTTCATACAAAAACTTAATTTTCGACCGATCGTTCCTATAGCAGCTATATGATAAAGTGTACCGATCTGAATAGGATTTTGCATTTATATCAAGGGCTTAGTAAAACTAATGAATGCCGAGTTTGGTCAAGATATCTTGATACACAAGGCGTTATCGGCCACGTTGTAAAAAATCTATACAACCCGGGGACCAGGCTACCTACAAGTGACGCTGATGCTGACCCCGCAAACGATTCGCCAAATCGCAACTACTGGTTCGTAGATCTTAAGCAGGCCCCAAACAACAGGGACGCGCTTCTTCCGAGAAAGAATAAAAGCATCAGGCAATGTTATCGCTGCTATGAGTTCGACCACACAAAAAGCCCATATGTGACGGTGCGGCCAACCCCACTCGGAGCAATGTCAGGCCAAAACGGTGGCAGACCTGCGATGCTCAAACTGTGATGGGAACCATGCTGCTTATAAAGGATGCAAAGCATTCCAGCAGCGCTTGAATGCCCGACAACCGGCCATCAATGTTGCCCTCCCGGCACGACACAACCAACAGGAACTTGCACGGCGCATCAACTCGCAGTTCGTACCCTCCCGAATTGTGCAACAAGGCCTGTCGTATGCTGACGCGTTGCGGCCAGGACGCAACACGTACCAGCAAAATGCACAAGCGTGCCAACCCCCTGTGTGCAATCAGCCCACCGCTACAACAATGCAGCCCCAATACCTCCAGCATGGATCTCAGGGGCAAGACACGTCCCTCGGAAGTATCCTCCAGCAGACTCCAGCAGTCGCTCGCAGCACTGAATGCAGCAGTCACAAGTATCCTGGTCAGCATCAAGGAGCTGAAGGACGCGCAAGCTCCACAGCTCGGTCTTCCCACTCACCGCAAATAATGGCTGCCCAGATGCGCCTCGGATCGTGGAACGCTCGCAGCATCATACAAAATGCAAACGAGCTCAAACTGTTTTTGAGAAAACATGAAATAGACATCATGCTTGTCTCAGAAACCCACCTACACGCCGGCCTGTACTTCGCCATGGAGGGATATGTTTGCTACCGTGCGGATCACCGAGCAAATCGAGCCAGAGGAGGTGCTGCGGTGCTTGTCAAGCAGAACTTGGTGCACTACCAACTATCTCAGGTGACTTCCATCGCAACACAAATGGCTGCTATTATGGTGGGGACTCCTTTGGGCGAAATACCTGTAGCTGCACTGTACTTACCACCAAATCTATCCTGGAGCCGAGCTGGATTCGATTCTCTCCTTGATCAATTTGGTCATAAATTCATTGTTGGAGGTGACTTCAACGCCAAGCACCGGCTGTCGGGAAGCTACAGAGCTGACAACAGAGGCATTGCGCTACGTGAAGCGTTCACCAGCTGCTCAGCCCAGGTCTTGGCCACCGGGAGACCTACCCACTTCCCGTATAACAGGCAAAGTACTCCTTCGTGCATTGACTTCTATATATACAAGGGTATTCCCAACAGCTTAATATCAGTTCGCGAAGAGTATGAGCTTTCATCCGACCATCTACCCTTACTTGCAACGGTATCTACGTCTGCTCAAAGGACTGTAAAAAAGCGAAGGCTTGTCACCCCCCAGTCGAACATACAACGCTTCAAAGCTGAACTGAATGGCATGATTGATCTAAGCATGCCAATCTTGAAAGCCGAGGATGCCGACGCTGCAGTTCAAACCCTGCTGTATCAAATACATACCGCGGCTGCCAACGCTGCGCCAGCACAAATGTATTTTACGCCTACAAGCCAACCTACGAGGACGCTTCCCCCCATCGTTGAAGGCCTTCTTTGACTGAAAAAGCGACTGAGGAGGGAGTACGTCCGGACCCAGGACCCCAGAATCGATAGGATCTATCGCCGTATCGCCAACAGAGTCAGAAAGGAGTTGACCTTACTGAGAAGAAAAGCCACAGACACCATGCTGGAGGAAGCAACGGCAGACGAGAGCTCCAAATTCGCACTGTGGAAACTTACCAGTCGATACAAGCGGCAACCTGCACCAAAGTTTCCCGTTCGACATCCCGATGGCACCTGGGCCAGGTCGCCAATGGAAAGAGCCGAAGCCTTCGCCTGTAACCTGGAGGAGCGATTCAACGCGTTTGAGACCGCATCGCATAGAAGGATACAGCGAGTCGCGCAAATCCTGGAGGCGCCGCTACAAACGGCACTCCCTTTATCACCAATCACCTTCCAAGAAGTAAAGCAGGAGATAAAGAGCCTAAAAAACAACAAAGCTCCTGGGGAAGATCGGTTGGACAACAAGACAATTAAGCTATTGCCATAAAAGGCGGTGCTTTTTCTCGTAGCCATTTTTAATGCAACTCTTCGGCTAGGTCATTTTCCAGTAGCCTGGAAAAAGGCGCATATCATTATGTTGCACAAGAGCGGAAAGCCCCCTAATCAACTGGACTCTTATCGCCCCATCAGCCTCCTGCCTACCTTTGGCAAGATACTGGAAAGGTGCATCCTTAGAAGGATCCTGGATACTCCGGAAATAAAACGCTTAATCCCGAAGTTCCAGTTTGGGTTTAGACTGAAACACGGTACCCCTGAGCAACTCCATCGGGTCACAAATTTTATTTTGGACGGCTTTAACAGGAAGGAGTATGTGGTGGCAGCATACCTCGACATCCAACAAGCTTTTGACCGGGTGTGGCACGCAGGACTCCTCTCCAAGATTAAGGGCAAATTGAATCCGCAGCTCTTTAACATCATTGCGAGCTTCTTGAACGAGAGGACATTTAGAGTGGTACAGGATGGCATAGCCTCTAATACCAAACGCATAAGAGCGGGAGTTCCACAAGGTAGCGTTTTGGGTCCCACTCTTTACAGCCTCTTCACGCACGATATGCCCAAGGCAAGCGAAATACCCCTCGTCAGTCGGCAGAATTTCCTGGTGGCTACGTTTGCTGATGACACGGCAATCCTTGCCAAGAATAATTGCGTCTACGAAGCAACAGACATCCTGCAAGAGTATCTGAAACGCTTCGAAAACTGGGCTTGCAGGTGGAATATCTCTGTGAGCCCCCAAAAATGTGCTACGGTCACTCACACCCTGCGCAAGGACTCCTCCCCTGGACTTTTTCTTCATGGCAAGCTCTTAGAGCAGGTGCGTGGCCTTAAATACCTAGGGATAACACTCGACAGACGACTTACGTTCAAAAAACATGTCACCGAGGTAACCAACAACTTGAAAAGCAAAATCAGGCGTCTGAGCTGGCTACTAAACCCAAACAACAAACTCTCGCTCCGAAATAAAGTCCAAATATATAAAGTAATACTTGCCCCTGCATGGCGATATGGACTCCAGGTATATGGAATTGCCGCGAAGACCCACCTTAACAAACTTCGCATCATGCAGGCCAAGATCTTGCGAAAAATCTCTGGAGCCGAATGGTATATTCGAACACGAGACATTGCAAAGGACCTTAAGGTTACTATGGTAGGAGACCTTATTAACCAACAAACAGCAAGTCACTTATGTAAGCTCCGCAACCACCCTAACGTCTTGGCAAGAAAACTGCTAAGGAGGCCAAGAAGGAGGCTTAAAAAGTGTTATCCTATAGACCTGGCCAAACGCCGACTAAAATGAAGCAAAATTAACATGTACATATATATACACATTGTAAATATTTAACTTAAGCTTTCATTAACCAAAACTCACGCTGATAAAGTTGCTAAAAGTAAAAGTAACAGAAAATTAGCAAAAATAAAAGTAACTTAAAACCAAAAAAAAAAAAAAAAAACAATGGCAGTTATATGATATAGTGGTCCGATCTTAATAGGATTTTGCATGTATATGAGGAGCTTAGTAAAACTAATAAATGCCGAGTTTGGTCAAGATATCTTGATAAACAAAATGTTATTTCATACAAGAACTTAATTTTCGACCGATTGTTTCTATGGCAGCTAAACGATATAGTGGGTTTTGCATGCAAATGAAGAGTATAGTAAAACTAATAAATGTAGAGTTTGGACAAGATATCTTGAAAATCAAAATGTTTTTTCATACAAAAACTTAATTTTAGACTGATCGATCCTATGGCAGCTATATGATATAGTGGTCCGATCTTAATAGGATTTTGCATATATATGAGGAGTAAAATTAAACTAATAAATGACGAGTCTGGTCAAGATATCTTGGATCTTAATAGGATTTTGCATACGTATGAGGAATATAGTAAAGCTAATAAGTATAGAGTTTGGTCAAGATATCTCGATAAACATAATGATTTTTCATACAAGAACTTAATTTTCGACCGATTGTTTCTATGGCAGCTGCATGATAAAGTGGTCCGATCTTAATACTATTTTGCAAATATTGTTTCTATGGCAGCTATATGATATAGTGGGCTTTGCATGCAAATGAGGAGTATAGTAAAACTAATAAATGTAGAGTTTGGACAAGATATCGTGAAAATCAAAATGTTTTTTCATACAAAAGCTTAATTTTAGACTGATTGTTCCTATGGCTATATGATATAGTGGTCCGATCTTAATAGGATTTTGCAAATATATGAGGGGTAAAGTAAAACTAATAAATGACGAATTTGGTCAGGATATCTTGGATCTTAATAGGATTTTGCATGCATATGAGGAGCTCAGTAGAACTAATGTATGCCGAGTTTTTTCAAGATATCTTGATAAGCAAAACGTTTTTTTCATACAAATACTTAATTTTCAATCGATCGTTCCAATGGCAGCTATGTGAGAAAGTATACCGATCTTAAAAGGATTTTGCATTTATATGAAGGGCATGGTAAAATTAATGAATGCCGAGTTTGTTCAAGATATCTTGATACACAAAACTTAATTTCGACCGATCGTTCCTATGGTAGGTATATGATATAGTGGGTTTTGCATGCAAATGAGTTTGGTAAAGATATATTGATAAACATAATGTTTTTCATACAAGAACTTAATTTTTGACCGTTTGTTCCTATGGCAGCTGCATGATATAGTGGTCCGATCTTAATAGGATTTTGCAAATGTATGAGGGGTAAAGTAAAATTAATAAATGACGAGTTTGGTCAAGATATCATGGATCTTGATAGGATTTTGCATATGTATGAGAAGTATAGTAAAACTAATAAATGTAGATTTTGGTCAAAATAACTTGATAAACAAAATGTTTTTTCATACAAAAACTTAATTTCGACCGATCGTTCCTATGGCAGCTATATGATATAGTGGGTTTTGCATGCAAATGAGGATTAAAGTAAAACTAATAAATGCCGGGTTTTGGTCAAGATATCTTGATAAACAAAATGTTTTTTCATACAAGAACTTAATTTTTGACCGATCGTTCCTATGGCAGCTATATGATAAAGGGTACCGATAATAGTAGGATTTTGCATTTATATGAAGGGCATGGTAAAACTAATGAATGCCGAGTTTGGTCAAGATATCTTGATAAACAAAATGTTTTTTCATACAAAACCTTAATTTTCGACCTATCGTTCCTATGGCAGCTATATGATATAGTGGGTTTTGCATGCAAATGAAGAGTATAGTAAAACTAAAAAATGTACAGTTTGGTCAAATAAATTGATAAACAAAATGTTTTTTCATACAAGTACTTAATTTTCGACCGATCGTTCCTATGGCAGCTATATGATAAAGTGTACCGATCTGATTAGGATTTTGCATTTATATCAAGGGCTCAATAAAACTAATTAATGCCGAGTTTGGTCAAGATATCTTGATACACAAGACGTTTTGTTCCTATAACACCTATATGATATAGTGGGTTTTGCATGCAAATGAGGAGTATAGTAAAACTAATAAATGTAGAGTTTGGTCAAGATATCTTGATAAGCATAATGTTTTTTCATACAAGAACTTAATTTTCGACCAATTGTTCCTATGGCAGCTAAATGATATAGTGGTCCGATCTTAATAGGATTTTGCAAATATATGAGGGGTAAAGTAAAACTAATAAATGACGAGTTTGGTCAAGATATCTTGGATCTTTATAGGATTTTGCATATGTATGAGGAATATAGTAAAACTAATAAATGTAGAGTTTGGTCAAAATAACTTGATAAACAAAATGTTTTTTCATACAAGAACTTAATTTTCGACCTATCGTTCCTATGGCAGTTATATGATATAGTGTCCGATCTTAATAGGATTTTGCATTTATATCAATTGCTTAGTAAAACTAATTAATGCCGAGTTTGGTTAAGATATCTTGATACACAAGGCGTTTTTTCATACAAAAACTTAATTTTCGACCAATCGTTCCTATGGCAGTTATATGATATAGTGGTCCGATCTTAATAGGATTTGCATTTATATCAAGGGCTTAGTAAAACTAATAAATGCCGAGTTTGGTCAAGATATCTTGATACACAAGGCGCTTTTTATATAAAACCTTAATTTTCGACCTATCGTTCCTATGGCAGCAATATTATATAGTGGGTTTTGCATGCAAATGAAGAGTATAGTAAAACTAAAAATGTAGAGTTTGGTCAAAATAAATTGATAAACAAAATGTTTTTTCATACAAGTACTTAATTTTCGACCGATCGTTCCTATGGCAGCTATATGATAAAGTGTACCGATCTGATTAGGATTTTGCATTTATATCAAGGGCTTAATAAAACTAATGAATGCCGAGTTTGTTCAAGATATCTTGATATGCAAATCGTTTTTTTCATACAAATACTTAATTTTCAACCGATCGTTCCGATGGCAGCTGTGTGAGAAAGCGTACCGATCTTAATAGGATTTTGCATTTATATCAAGGGCTTAATAAATGCCGAGTTTGGTCAAGATAAATTGATAAGCATAATGTTTTTAATACAAGAACTTAATTTTTGACCGATTGTTTCTATGGCAGCTATATGATATAGTGGGTTTTGCATGCAAATGAGGATTAAAGTAAAACTAATAAATGCCGAGTTTGGTCAAGATATCTTGATAAACATAATGTTTTTCATACAATAACTTAATTTTGACCGATTGTTTCTATTTCAGCTATATGATATAGTGGTCCGATCTCAATAAGATTTTGCAAATATATGAGGGGTAAAGTAAAACTAATAAATGACGAGTTTGGTCAAGATATCTTGGATCTTTATAGGATTTTGCATATGTATGAGGAATATAGTAAAACTAATAAATGTAGAGTTTGGTCAAAATAACTTGATAAACAAAATGTTTTTTCATACAAGAACTTAATTTTCGACCGATCGTTCCTATAGCAGCTATATGATAAAGTATACCGATCTTAATAGGATTTTCCATTTATATCAAGGGCTTAGTAAAACTAATTAATGCCGAGTTTGGTCAAGATACATAAGGCGTTTTTTCATATAAAACCTTAGTTTTCGACCTATCGTTCCTATGGCAGCTATATGATTTAGTGGGTTTTGCATGCAAATGAAGAGTATAGTAAAACTAAAAAAAGTAGAGTTTGGTCAAAATAAATTGATAAACAAAATGTTTTTTCATACAAGTACTTAATTTTCGACCGATCGTTCCTATGGCAGCTATATGATAAAGTGAACCGATCTGATTAGGATTTTGCATTTATATCAAGGGCTTAATAAAACTAATGAATGCCGAGTTTGTTCAAGATATCTTGATATGAAAAACGTTGTTTTCATACAAATACTTAATTTTCAACCGATCGTTCCAATGGCAGCTGTGTGAGAAAGCGTACCGATCTTAATAGGATTTTGCATTTATATGAAGAGCATGGTAAAACTAATGAATGCCGAGTTTGGTCAAGATAAATTGATACACAAAACGTTTTTTGATACAAAAACTTAATTTCGACCGATCGTTCCTATGGCAGCTATATGATATAGTGGGTTTTGCATGCAAATGAGGATTAAAGTAAAACTAATAAATGCCGGGTTTGGTCAAGATATCTTGATAAACAAAATGTTATTTCATACAAGAACTTAATTTTTGACCGATTGTTTCTATGGCAGCTATATGATATAGTGGGTTTTGCATGCAAATGACGAGTATAGTAAAACTAATAAATGTAGAGTTTGGACAAGATATCTTGCAAATCAAAATGTTTTTTCATACAAAAGCTTAATTTTAGACTGATTGTTCCTATGGCAGCTATATGATATAGTGGTCCGATCTTAATAGGATTTTGCAAATATATGAGGGGTAAAGTAAAACTAATAAATGACGAATTTGGTCAAGATATCTTGGATCTTAATAGGATTTTGCATGCATATGAGGAGCTTAGTAAAACTAATAAATGCCGAGTTTGTTCAAGATATCTTGATAAGCAGAACGTTTTCTTTATACAAATACTTAATTTTCACTCGACCGTTCCAATGGCAGCTATGTGAGAAAGTGTACCGATCTTACAAGGATTTTGCATTTATATGAAGGGCATGGTAAAATTAATGAATGCCGAGTTTGGTCAAGATATCTTGATATACAAAACGTTTCTTCATACAAAAACTTAATTTCGACCGATCGTTCCTATGGCAGCTATATGATATAGTGGGTTATGCATGAAAATGAGGAGTAAAGTAAAACTAATAAATGCCGAGTTTGGTCAAGATATCTTGATAAACATAATGTTTTTCATACAATAACTTAATTTTTGACCGATTCTTTCTATTTCAGCTGCATAATATAGTGGTCCGATGTTAATAGGATTTTGCAAATATATGATATGTAAAGTAAAACTAATAAATGACGAGTTTGGCCAAGATATCTTGGATCTTAATAGGATTTTGCATATGTATGAGAAGTATAGTAAAACTATCAAATGCAGAGTTTGGTCAAGATATCTTGATACACAAGGCGCTTTTTATATAAAACCTTAATTTTCGACCTATCGTTCCTATGGCAGCAATATTATATAGTGGGTTTTGCATGCAAATGAAGAGTATAGTAAAACTAAAAAATGTAGAGTTTGGTCAAAATAAATTGATAAACAAAATGTTTTTCATACAAGTACTTAATTTTCGACCGATCGTTCCTATGGCAGCTATATGATAAAGTGTACCGATCTGATTAGGATTTTGCATTTATATCAAGGGCTTAATAAAACTAATGAATGCCGAGTTTGTTCAAGATATCTTGATATGCAAATCGTTTTTTTCATACAAATACTTAATTTTCAACCGATCGTTCCGATGGCAGCTGTGTGAGAAAGCGTACCGATCTTAATAGGATTTTGCATTTATATCAAGGGCTTAATAAATGCCGAGTTTGGTCAAGATAAATTGATAAGCATAATGTTTTTAATACAAGAACTTAATTTTTGACCGATTGTTTCTATGGCAGCTATATGATATAGTGGGTTTTGCATGCAAATGAGGATTAAAGTAAAACTAATAAATGCCGAGTTTGGTCAAGATATCTTGATAAACATAATGTTTTTCATACAATAACTTAATTTTTGACCGATTGTTTCTATTTCAGCTATATGATATAGTGGTCCGATCTCAATAAGATTTTGCAAATATATGAGGGGTAAAGTAAAACTAATAAATGACGAGTTTGGTCAAGATATCTTGGATCTTTATAGGATTTTGCATATGTATGAGGAATATAGTAAAACTAATAAATGTAGAGTTTGGTCAAAATAACTTGATAAACAAAATGTTTTTTCATACAAGAACTTAATTTTCGACCGATCGTTCCTATAGCAGCTATATGATAAAGTATACCGATCTTAATAGGATTTTCCATTTATATCAAGGGCTTAGTAAAACTAATTAATGCCGAGTTTGGTCAAGATACATAAGGCGTTTTTTCATATAAAACCTTAGTTTTCGACCTATCGTTCCTATGGCAGCTATATGATTTAGTGGGTTTTGCATGCAAATGAAGAGTATAGTAAAACTAAAAAAAGTAGAGTTTGGTCAAAATAAATTGATAAACAAATGTTTTTTCATACAAGTACTTAATTTTCGACCGATCGTTCCTATGGCAGCTATATGATAAAGTGAACCGATCTGATTAGGATTTTGCATTTATATCAAGGGCTTAATAAAACTAATGAATGCCGAGTTTGTTCAAGATATCTTGATATGAAAAACGTTGTTTTCATACAAATACTTAATTTTCAACCGATCGTTCCAATGGCAGCTGTGTGAGAAAGCGTACCGATCTTAATAGGATTTTGCATTTATATGAAGAGCATGGTAAAACTAATGAATGCCGAGTTTGGTCAAGATAAATTGATACACAAAACGTTTTTTGATACAAAAACTTAATTTCGACCGATCGTTCCTATGGCAGCTATATGATATAGTGGGTTTTGCATGCAAATGAGGATTAAAGTAAAACTAATAAATGCCGGGTTTGGTCAAGATATCTTGATAAACAAAATGTTATTTCATACAAGAACTTAATTTTTGACCGATTGTTTCTATGGCAGCTATATGATATAGTGGGTTTTGCATGCAAATGACGAGTATAGTAAAACTAATAAATGTAGAGTTTGGACAAGATATCTTGAAAATCAAAATGTTTTTTCATACAAAAGCTTAATTTTAGACTGATTGTTCCTATGGCAGCTATATGATATAGTGGTCCGATCTTAATAGGATTTTGCAAATATATGAGGGGTAAAGTAAAACTAATAAATGACGAATTTGGTCAAGATATCTTGGATCTTAATAGGATTTGCATGCATATGAGGAGCTTAGTAAAACTAATAAATGCCGAGTTTGTTCAAGATATCTTGATAAGCAGAACGTTTTCTTTATACAAATACTTAATTTTCACTCGACCGTTCCAATGGCAGCTATGTGAGAAAGTGTACCGATCTTACAAGGATTTTGCATTTATATGAAGGGCATGGTAAAATTAATGAATGCCGAGTTTGGTCAAGATATCTTGATACACAAAACGTTTCTTCATACAAAAACTTAATTTCGACCGATCGTTCCTATGGCAGCTATATGATATAGTGGGTTATGCATGAAAATGAGGAGTAAAGTAAAACTAATAAATGCCGAGTTTGGTCAAGATATCTTGATAAACATAATGTTTTTCATACAATAACTTAATTTTTGACCGATTCTTTCTATTTCAGCTGCATAATATAGTGGTCCGATGTTAATAGGATTTTGCAAATATATGATATGTAAAGTAAAACTAATAAATGACGAGTTTGGCCAAGATATCTTGGATCTTAATAGGATTTTGCATATGTATGAGAAGTATAGTAAAACTATCAAATGCAGAGTTTGGTCAAGATATCTTGATAAGCATAATGTTTTTTCATACAAGAACTTAATTTTCGACCGATCGTTCCTATGGCAGCTATATGATAAGGGGTACCGATCTTAATAGGATTTTGCATTTATATGAAGGGCATGGTAAAACTAATGAATGCCGAGTTTGGTCAAGATATCTTGATACACAAATTGTGTTTTCATACAAAACCTTAATTTTCGACCTATCGTTCCTATGGCAGCTATATGATATAGTGGGTTTTGCATGCAAATGAAGAGTATAGTAAAACTAAAAAATGTAGAGTTTGGTCAAAATAAATTGATAAACAAAATTATTTTCATACAAGTACTTAATTTTCGACCGATCGTTCGTATGGCAGCTATGTGATAAAGTGTACCGATCTGATTAGGATTTTGCATTTATATCAAGGGCTTAATAAAACTAATTAATGCCGAATTTGGTCAAGATATCTTGATACACAAGACGTTTTGTTCCTATGGCAGCTATATGATATAGTGGGTTTTGCATGCAAATGAGGAGTATAGTAAAACTAATAAATGTAGAGTTTGGTCAAGATATCTTGATAAGCATTATGTTTTTCATACAAGAACTTAATTTTCGACCGATTGTTCCTATGGCAGCTATATGATATAGTGCTCCGATCTTAATAGGATTTTGCATATATATGAGGGGTAAAGTAAAACTAATAAATGACGGGTTTGGTCAAGATATCTTGGATCTTAATAGGATTTTGCATGCATATGAGGAGCTTAGTAAAACTAATAAATGCCGAGTTTGTTCAAGATATCTTGATACACAAGACGTTTGTTCCTATGGCAGCTATATGATATAGTGGGTTTTGCATGCAAATGAGGAGTATAGTAAAACTAATAAATGTAGAGTTTGGTCAAGATATCTTGATAAGCATAATGTTTTTTCATACAAGAACTTAATTTTCGACCGATTGTTCCTATGGCAGCTATGTGATATAGTGATCCGATCTTAATAGGATTTTGCATATATATGAGGGGTAAAGTAAAACTAATAAATGACGAGTTTGGTCAAGATATCTTGCATCTTTATAGGATTTTGCATATGTATGAGGAATATAGTAAAACTAATAAATGTAGAGTGTGGTCAAAATAACTTGATAAACAAAATATTTTTTCATACAAGAACTTAATTTTTGACCGATCGTTCATATGGCAGCTATATGATAAGGGGTACCGATCTTAATAGGATTTTGCATTTATATGAAGGGCATGGCAAAAATAATGAATGCCGAGTTTGGTCAAGATATCTTGATACACAAATTGTTTTTTCATACAAAAACTTAATTTTAGACCGATCGATCCTATGGCAGCTGTATAATATAGTGGTCCGATCTTAATAGGATTTTGCATGTGTATGAGGAGCTTAGTAAAACTAATGAATGCCGAGTTTGTTCAAGATATCTTGATATGCAAAACGTTTTTTTCATACAAATACTTAATTTCAGCCGATCGTTCCAATGGCAGCTGTGTGAGAAAGCGTACCGATCTTAATAGGATTTTGCATTTATATCAAGGGCTTAGTAAAACTAATTAATGCCGAGTTTGGTCAAGATATCTTGATACACAAGGCGTTTTTTCATACAAAAACTTAATTTTCGACCAATCTTTCCTATGGCAGTTATATGATATAAAGGTCCGATCTTAATAGGATTTTGCATTTCTATGAAGAGCATGGTAAAACTAATGAAAGCCGAGTTTGGTTAAGATAAATTGATACACAAAACGTTTTTTCATACAAAAACTTAATTTCGACCGATCGTGGGTTTTGCATGCAAATGAGGAGTATAGTAAAACTAATAAATGTAGAGTTTGGTCAAGATATCTTGATAAGCATAATGTTTTTTCATACAAGAACTTAATTTTCGACCGATTGTTCCTATGGCAGCTATATGATATAGTGATCCGATCTTAATAGGATTTTGCATATATATGAGGGGTAAAGTAAAACTAATAAATGACGAGTTTGGTCAAGATATCTTGCATCTTTATAGGATTTTGCATATGTATGAGGAATATAGTAAAACTAATAAATGTAGAGTTTGGTCAAAATATCTTGATAAACAAAATGTTATTTCATACAAGAACTTAATTTTTGATAAATTGTTTCTATGGCAGCTATATGATATAGTGGGTTTTGCATGCAAATGAGGAGTACAGTAAAACTAATAAATGTAGAGTTTGGACAAGATATCTTGAAAATCAAAATATTTTTTCATACAAAAGCTTAATTTTAGACTGATTGTTCCTATGGCAGCTATATGATATAGTGGTCCGATCTTAATAGGATTTTGCAAATATATGAGGGGTAAAGTAAAACTAATAAATGACGAAATTGGTCAAGATATCTTGGATCTTAATAGGATTTTGCATATGTATGAGAAGTATAGTAAGACTAATAAATGTAGAGTTTGGTCAAAATATCTTGATAAACAAAATGTTATTTCATACAAGAACTTAATTTTCGATAAATTGTTTCTATGGCAGCTATATGATATAGTGGGTTTTGCATGCAAATGAGGAGTATAGTAAAACTAATAAATGCCGAGTTTGGTCAAGATATCTTGATAAACATAATGTTTTTCATACAATAACTTAATTTTTGACCGATTGTTTCTATGGCAGCTGCATGATATAGTGGTCCGATCTTAATAGGATTTTCCAAATATATGAGATGTAAAGTAAAACTAATAAATGACGAGTTTGGTCAGATATCTCGGATCTTAATAGGATTTTGCATATGTATGAGAAGTATAGTAAAACTAATAAATGTAGAGTTTGGTCAAAATATCTTGATAAACAAAATGTTATTTCATACAAGAACTTAATTTTCGATAAATTGTTTCTATGGCAGCTATATGATATAGTGGGTTTTGCATGCAAATGAGGAGTACAGTAAAACTAATAAATGTAGAGTTTGGACAAGATATCTTGAAAATCAAAATATTTTTTCATACAAAAGCTTAATTTTAGACTGATTGTTCCTATGGCAGCTATATGATATAGTGGTCCGATCTTAATAGGATTTTGCAAATATATGAGGGGTAAAGTAAAACTAATTAATGACGAAATTGGTCAAGATATCTTGGATCTTAATAGGATTTTGCATATGTATGAGGAGTACAGTAAAACTAATAAATGTAGAGTTTGGTTAAAATATCTTGATAAACAAAATGTTATTTCATACAAGAACTTAATTTTTGACCGATTGTTTCTATGGCAGCTATATGATATAGTGCGTTTTGCATGCAAATGAGGAGTACAGTAAAACTAATAAATGTAGAGTTTGGACAAGATATCTTGAAAATCAAAATATTTTTCATACAAAAGCTTAATTTTAGACTGATTGTTCCTATGGCAGCTATATGATATAGTGGTCCGATCTTAATAGGATTTTGCAAATATATGAGGGGTAAAGTAAAACTAATAAATGACGAAATTGGTCAAGATATCTTGGATCTTAATAGGATTTTGCATGCATATGAGGAGCTTAGTAATGAATGCCGAGTTTGTTCAAGATATCTTGATAAGCAAAACGTTTTTTCATACAAATACTTAATTTTCAATCGATCGTTCCAATGGCAGCTATGTGAGAAAATGTACCGATCTTACAAGGATTTTGCATTTATATGAAGGGCATGGTAAAACTAATGAATGCCGAGTTTGGTAAAGATATCTTGATACACAAATTGTTTTTTCATACAAAAACTTAATTTCGACCGATCGTTCCTATGGCAGGTATATGATATAGTGGGTTTTGCATGCAAATGAGGATTAAAGTAGAACTAATAATGCCAAGTTTGGTCAAGATATCTTGATAAACATAATGTTTTTCATACAAGAACTTTATTTTTGACCGTTTGTTCCTATAACAGCTGCATGATATAGTGGTCCGATCTTAATAGGATTTTGCAAATATATGAGGGTAAAGTAAAACTAATAAATGACGAGTTTGGTCAAGATATCTTGGATCTTAATAGGATTTTGCATATGTATGAGGAGTATAGTAAAACTAATAAATGTAAATTTTGGTCAAAATAACTTGATAAACAAAATGTTTTTTCATACAAGAACTTAATTTTCGACCGATCGTTCCTATGGCAGCTATATGATAAGGGGTACCGATCTTAATAGGATTTTGCATTTATATGAAGGGCATGGTAAAACTAATGAATGCCGAGTTTGGTCAAGATATCTTGATACACAAATTGTTTTTTCATACAACAACTTAATTTTCGACCGATCGTTCATATGGCAGCTATATGATATAGTGGTCCGATCTTAATAGGATTTTGCATATATATGAGGGGTAAAGTAGAACTAATAAATGACGAGTTTGGTCAAGATATCTTGGATCTTAATAGGCTTTTGCAAATATATGAGGGGTAAAGTAAAACTAATAAATGACGAGTTTGGTCAAGATATCTTGGATCTTAATAGGATTTTGCATATGTATGAGAAGTAGAGTAAAACTAATAAATGTAGAGTTTGGTCAAAATATCTTGATAAACAAAATGTTTTTTCATACAAGAATTAATTTTCGACTGATTGTTCCTATGGCAGCTATATGATATAGTGGTCCGATCTTTATAGAATTCTGCCTGTATATGAGGAGCTTAGTAAAACTAATGAATGCCGAGTTTGTTCAAGATATCTTGATATGCAAAACGTTTTTTTCATACAAATACTTAATTTTCAACCGATCGTTCCAATGGCAGCTGTGTGAGAAAGCGTACCGATCTTAATAGGATTTTGCATTTATATCAAGGGCTTAGTAAAACTAATTAATGCCGAGTTTGGTCAAGATATCTTGATACACAAGGCGTTTTTCATACAAAAACTTAATTTTCGACCAATCGTTCCTATGGCAGTTATATGATATAGTGGTCCGATCTTAATAGGATTTTGCATGTGTATGAGGAGCTTAGTAAAACTAATGAATGCCGAGTTTGTTCAAGATATCTTGATATGCAAAACGTTTTTTTCATACAAATACTTAATTTTCAACCGATCGTTCCAATGGCAGCTGTGTGAGAAAGCGTACCGATCTTAATAGGATTTTGCATTTATATGAAGAGCATGGTAAAACTAATGAAAGCCGAGTTTGGTTAAGATAAATTGATACACAAAACGTTTTTTCATACAAAAACTTAATTTCGACCGATCGTGGGTTTTGCATGCAAATGAGGATTAAAGTAAAACTGATAAATGCCGAGTTTGGTCAAGATATCTTGATAAACATAATGTTTTTCATACAATAATTTAATTTTTGACCGATTGTTTCTATGGCAGCTGCATGATATAGTGGTCCGATCTTAATAGGATTTTGCAAATATATGAGATGTTAAGTAAAACTAATAAATGACGAGTTTGGTCAAGATATCTTGGATCTTAATAGGATTTTGCATATGTATGAGAAGTATAGTAAAACTAATAAATGTAGAGTTTGGTCAAAATATCTTGATAAACAAAATGTTATTTCATACAAGAACTTAATTTTCGACAAATTGTTTTATGGCAGCTATATGATATAGTGGGTTTTGCATGCAAATGAGGAGTATAGTAAAACTAACAAATGTAGAGTTTGGACAACATATCTTGAAAATCAAAATGTTTTTTCATACAAAAACTTAATTTTAGACTGATCGATCCTATGGCAGCTATATGATATAGTGGTCCGATCTTAATAGGATTTTGCATATATATGAGGGGTAAAGTAAAACTAATAAATGACGAGTTTGGTCAAGATATCTTGGATCTTAATAGGATTTTGCATATGTATGAGGAGTATAGTAAAACTAATAAATGTAGAGTTTGGTTAAAATATCTTGATAAACAAAATGTTATTTCATACAAGAACTTAATTTTTGACCGATTGTTTCTATGGCAGCTATATGATATAGTGGGTTTTGCATGCAAATGAGGAGTATAGTAAAACTAATAAATGTAGAGCTTGGACAAGATATCTTGAAAATCAAAATATTTTTTCATACAAAAGCTTAATTTTAGACTGATTGTTCCTATGGCAGCTATATGATATAGTGGTCCGATCTTAATAGGATTTTGCAAATATATGAGGGGTAAAGTAAAACTAATAAATGACGAATTTGGTCAAGATATCTTGGATCTTAATAGGATTTTGCAAGCATATAAGGAGCTTAGTAATGAATGCCGACTTTGTTCAAGATATCTTGATAAGCAAAACGTTTTTTTCATACAAATACTTAATTTTCAATCGATCGTTCCAATGGCAGCTATGTGAGAAAATGTACCGATCTTACAAGGATTTTGCATTTATATGAAGGGCATGGTAAAAACTAATGAATGCCGAGTTTGGTCAAGATAACTTGATACACAAATTGTTTTTTCATACAAAAACTTAATTTCGACCGATCGTTCCTATGGCAGGTATATGATATAGTGGGTTTTGCATGCAAATGAGGATTAAAGTAGAACTAATAAATGCCTAGTTTGGTCAAGATATCTTGATAAACATAATGTTTTTCATACAAGAACTTAATTTTTGACCGTCTGTTCCTATGGCAGCTGGATGATATAGTGGTCCGATCTTAATAGGATTTTGCAAATATATGAGGGGTAAAGTAAAGCTAATAAATGACGAGTTTGGTCAAGATATCTTGGATCTTAATAGGATTTGCATATGTATGAGAAGTATAGTAAAACTAATAAATGTAAATTTTGGTCAAAATAACTTGATAAACAAAATGTTTTTTCATACAAGAACTTAATTTTCGACCGATCGTTCCTATGGCAGCTATATGATAAGGGGTACCGATCTTAATAGGATTTTGCATTTATATGAAGGGCATGGTAAAACTAATGAATGCCGAGTTTGGTCAAGATATCTTGACACACAAATTGTTTTTTCATACAACAACTTAATTTTCGACCGATCGTTCATATGGCAGCTATATGATATAGTGGTCCGATCTTAATAGGATTTTGCATATATATGAGGGGTAAAGTAGAACTAATATATGACGAGTTTGGTCAAGATATCTTGGATCTTAATAGGATTTTGCAAATATATGAGGGGTAAAGTAAAACTAATAAATGACGAGTTTGGTCAAGATATCTTGGATCTTAATAGGATTTTGCAAATATATGAGGGGTAAAGTAAAACTAATAAATGACGAGTTTGGTCAAGATATCTTGGATCTTAATAGGATTTTGCATATGTATGAGAAGTAGAGTAAAACTAATAAATGTAGAGTTTGGTCAAAATATCTTGATAAACAAAATGTTTTTTCATACAAAAACTTAATTTTCGACCAATCGTTCCTATGGCAGTTATATGATATAGTGGTCCGATCTTAATAGGATTTTGCATGTGTAGTAAAACTAATGAATGCCGAGTTTGTTCAAGATATCTTGATATGCAAAACGTTTTTTCATACAAATACTTAATTTTCAACCGATCGTTCCAATGGCAGCTGTGTGAGAAAGCGTACCGATCTTAATAGGATTTTGCATTTATATGAAGAGCATGGTAAAACTAATGAAAGCCGAGTTTGGTTAAGATAAATTGATACACAAAACGTTTTTTCATACAAAAACTTAATTTCGACCGATCGTGGGTTTTGCATGCAAATGAGGATTAAAGTAAAACTGATAAATTCCGAGTTTGGTCAAGATATCTTGATAAACATAATGTTTTTCATACAATAATTTAATTTTTGACCGATTGTTTCTATGGCAGCTGTATGATATAGTGGTCCGATCTTAATAGGATTTTGCCAATATATGAGATGTTAAGTAAACTAATAAATGACGAGTTTGATCAAGATATCTTGGATCTTAATAGGATTTTGCATATGTATGAGACGTATAGTAAAACTAATAAATGTAGAGTTTGGTCAAAATATCTTGATAAACAAAATGTTATTTCATACAAGAACTTAATTTTCGACAAATTGTTTTTATGGCAGCTATATGATATAGTGGGTTTTGCATGCAAATGAGGAGTATAGTAAAACTAACAAATGTAGAGTTTGGACAACATATCTTGAAAATCAAAATGTTTTTTCAAACAAAAACTTAATTTTAGACTGATCGATCCTATGGCAGCTATATGATATAGTGGTCCGATCTTAATAGGATTTTGCATATATATTAGGGGTAAAGTAAAACTAATAAATGACGAGTTTGGTCAAGATATCTTGGATCTTAATAGGATTTTGCATATGTATGAGGAGTATAGTAAAACTAATAAATGTAGAGTTTGGTTAAAATATCTTCATAAACAAAATGTTATTTCATACAAGAACTTAATTTTGACCGATTGTTTCTATGGCAGCTATATGATATAGTGGGTTTTGCATGCAAATGAGGAGTATAGTAAAACTAATAAATGACGAATTTGGTCAAGATATCTTGGATCTTAATAGGATTTTGCATGCATATAAGGAGCTTAGTAATGAATGCCGACTTTGTTCAAGATATCTTGATAAGCAAAACGTTTTTTTTATACAAATACTTAATTTTCAATCGATCGTTCCAATGGCAGCTATGTGAGAAAATGTACCGATCTTACAAGGATTTTGCATTTATATGAAGGGCATGGTAAAACTAATGAATGCCGAGTTTGGTCAAGATAACTTGATACACAAATTGTTTTTTCATACAAAAACTTAATTTCGACCGATCGTTCCTATGGCAGGTATATGATATAGTGGGTTTTGCATGCAAATGAGGATTAAAGTAGAACTAATAAATGCCAAGTTTGGTCAAGATATCTTGATAAACATAATGTTTTTCATACAAGAACTTAATTTTTGACCGTTTGTTCCTATGGCAGCTGGATGATATAGTGGTCCGATCTTAATAGGATTTTGCAAATATATGAGGGGTAAAGTAAAGCTAATAAATGACGAGTTTGGTCAAGATATCTTGGATCTTAATAGGATTTGCATATGTATGAGAAGTATAGTAAAACTAATAAATGTAAATTTTGGTCAAACTAACTTGATAAACAAAATGTTTTTTCATACAAGAACTTAATTTTCGACCGATCGTTCCTATGGCAGCTATATGATAAGGGGTACCGATCTTAATAGGATTTTGCATTTATATGAAGGGCATGGTAAAACTAATGAATGCCGAGTTTGGTCAAGATATCTTGACACACAAATTGTTTTTTCATACAACAACTTAATTTTCGACCGATCGTTCATATGGCAGCTATATGATATAGTGGTCCGATCTTAATAGGATTTTGCATATATATGAGGGTAAAGTAGAACTAATAAATGACGAGTTTGGTCAAGATATCTTGGATCTTAATAGGATTTTGCAAATATATGAGGGGTAAAGTAAAACTAATAAATTACGAGTTTGGTCAAGATATCTTGGATCTTAATAGGATTTTGCATATGTATGAGAAGTAGAGTAAAACTAATAAATGTAGAGTTTGGTCAAAATATCTTGATAAACAAAATGTTTTTTCATACAAGAATTTAATTTTCGACTGATTGTTCCTATGGCAGCTATATGATATAGTGGTCCGATCTTAATAGAATTCTGCCTGTATATGAGGAGCTTAGTAAAACTAATGAATGCCGAGTTTGTTCAAGATATCTTGATAAGCAAATCGTTTATTTCATACAAAAACTTAATTTTCGACCGATCGTTCCTATGGCAGCTAAATGATATAGTGGATTTTGCATGCACATGAGGAGTATAGTAAATGCCGAGTTTGGTCAAGATAACTTGATACACAAATTGTTTTTTCATACAAAAACTTAATTTTCGACCAATCGTTCCTATGGCAGCTATATGATTTAGTGGTCCGATCTTAATAGGATTTTGCATATATATGAGGGGTAAAGTAGAACTAATAAATGACGAGTTTGGTCAAGATATCTTGGATCTTAATAGGATTTTGCAAATATATGAGGGGTAAAGTAAAACTAATAAATTACGAGTTTGGTCAAGATATCTTGGATCTTAATAGGATTTTGCATATGTATGAGAAGTAGAGTAAAACTAATAAATGTAGAGTTTGGTCAAAATATCTTGATAAACAAAATGTTTTTTCATACAAGAATTTAATTTTCGACTGATTGTTCCTATGGCAGCTATATGATATAGTGGTCCGATCTTAATAGGATTTTGCATGTGTATGAGGAGCTTAGTAAAACTAATGAATGCCGAGTTTGTTCAAGATATCTTGATATGCAAAACGTTTTTTTCATACAAATACTTAATTTTCAACCGATCGTTCCAATGGCAGCTGTGTGAGAAAGCGTACCGATCTTAGTAGGATTTTGCATTTATATGAAGAGCATGGTAAAACTAATGAAAGCCGAGTTTGGTTAAGATAAATTGATACACAAAACTTAATTTCGACCGATCGTGGGTTTTGCATGCAAATGAGGATTAAAGTAAAACTGATATATGCCGAGTTTGGTCAAGATATCTTGATAAACATAATGTTTTTCATACAATAATTTTTTTTGACCGATTGTTTCTATAACAGCTGCATGATATAGTGGTCCGATCTTAATAGGATTTTGCAAATATATGAGATGTTAAGTAAAACTAATAAATGACGAGTTTGGTCAAGATATCTTGGATCTTAATAGGATTTTGCATATGTATGAGAAGTATAGTAAAACTAATAAATGTAGAGTTTGGTCAAAATATCTTGATAAACAAAATGTTATTTCATACAAGAACTTAATTTTCGACAAATTGTTTTTATGGCAGCTATATGATATAGTGGGTTTTGCATGCAAATGAGGAGTATAGTAAAACTAACAAATGTAGAGTTTGGACAACATATCTTGAAAATCAAAATGTTTTTTCAAACAAAAACTTAATTTTAGACTGATCGATCCTATGGCAGCTATATGATATAGTGGTCCGATCTTAATAGGATTTTGCATATATGAGGGGTAAAGTAAAACTAATAAATGACGAGTTTGGTCAAGATATCTTGGATCTTAATAGGATTTTGCATATGTATGAGGAGTATAGTAAAACTAATAAATGTAGAGTTTGGTTAAAATATCTTAATAAACAAAATGTTATTTCATACAAGAACTTAATTTTTGACCGATTGTTTCTATGGCAGCTATATGATATAGTGGGTTTTGCATGCAAATGAGGAGTATAGTAAAACTAATAAATGACGAATTTGGTCAAGATATCTTGGATCTTAATAGGATTTTGCATGCATATAAGGAGCTTAGTAATGAATGCCGACTTTGTTCAAGATATCTTGATAAGCAAAACGTTTTTTTCATACAAATACTTAATTTTCAATCGATCGTTCCAATGGCAGCTATGTGAGAAAATGTACCGATCTTACAAGGATTTTGCATTTATATGAAGGGCATGGTAAAACTAATGAATGCCGAGTTTGGTCAAGATAACTTGATACACAAATTGTTTTTCATACAAAAACTTAATTTCGACCGATCGTTCCTATGGCAGGTATATGATATAGTGGGTTTTGCATGCAAATGATGATTAAAGTAGAACTAATAAATGCCAAGTTTGGTCAAGATATCTTGATAAACATAATGTTTTTCATACAAGAACTTAATTTTTGACCGTTTGTTCCTATGGCAGCTGGATGATATAGTGGTCGATCTTAATAGGATTTTGCAAATATATGAGGGGTAAAGTAAAGCTAATAAATGACGAGTTTGGTCAAGATATCTTGGATCTTAATAGGATTTTGCATATGTATGAGAAGTATAGTAAAACTAATAAATGTAAATTTTGGTCAAAATAACTTGATAAACAAAATGTTTTTTCATACAAGAACTTAATTTTCGACCGATCGTTCCTATGGCAGCTATATGATATGGGGTACCGATCTTTATAGGATTTTGCATTTATATGAAGGGCATGGTAAAACTAATGAATGCCGAGTTTGGTCAAGATATCTTGATACACAAATTGTTTTTTCATACAACAACTTAATTTTCGACCGATCGTTCATATGGCAGCTATATGATATAGTGGTCCGATCTTAATAGGATTTTGCATATATGAGGGGTAAAGTAGAACTAATAAATGACGAGTTTGGTCAAGATATCTTGGATCTTAATAGGATTTTGCAAATATATGAGGGGTAAAGTAAACTAATAAATGACGAGTTTGGTCAAGATATCTTGGATCTTAATAGGATTTTGCATATGTATGAGAAGTAGAGTAAACTAATAAATGTAGAGTTTGGTCAAATATCTTGATAAACAAAATGTTTTTTCATACAAGAATTTAATTTTCGACTGATTGTTCCTATGGCAGCTATATGATATAGTGGTCCGATCTTAATAGAATTCTGCCTGTATATGAGGAGCTTAGTAAAACTAATGAATGCCGAGTTTGTTCAAGATATCTTGATAAGCAAATCGTTTATTTCATACAAAAACTTAATTTTCGACCGATCGTTCCTATGGCAGCTAAATGATATAGTGGATTTGCATGCAAATGACGAGTATAGTAAAGCTAATAAATGCCAAGTTTGGTCAAGATAAAAACAAAATTTTTTTCATACAAAAACTTAATTTCCGACCGATCGTTCCTATGGCAGTTATATGATAGAGCAGTCCGATCCAGCTGGTTTTCACATATGTGCTGCGTGCATCAGAAGGCGGACTTCAGCCTAACTTCATTAAGATAGCTTTAAAACTGAGAGACTAGTTCGCATAGAAACACACAGACGGACAGACGGACATAGCTATATCGACTCGACTGCTGATGCTGATCAAGAATATATATACTTTATGCGGTCGGAGATGTCTCCTTCTATGCTTTACCCATTTCACAACAGAATTATAATACCCTCTGCAAGGGTATAATTAATGTATAGTTTGGTCAAGATATCTTGATAAACAAAATGTTTTTTCAAACAAGAACTTAATTTTTGACCGATCGTTCCTATAGCAGCTATATGATATCGTGGTCCGATCTTAATAGGAGCATAGTAAAACTAATAAATGCCGAGTTTGGTCAAGATATATTGATAAACAAATGTTTTTTCATACAAAAACTTAATTTCGACCGATCGTCGTGTGATATAGTGGGTTTTGCATGCAAATGAGGATTAAAGTAAAACTAATAAATGCCAAGTTTGGTCAAGATATCTTGATAAACATAATGTTTTTCATACAAGAACTTAATTTTTGACCGATTGTTTCTATGGCAGCTATATGATATAGTGGGTTTTGCATACAAATGAGGATTAAATTAAAACTAATAAATGCCGAGTTTGGTCAAGATATCTTGATTAACATAATGTTTTTCATACAAGAACTTAATTTTAGACTGATTGTTCCTATGGCAGCTGCATGATATAGTGGTCCGATCTTAATAGGATTTTCCAAATTTATGAGGGGTAAAGTAAAACTAAAAAATGACGAGTTTGGTCAAGATATCTTGGATATTAATAGGATTTTGCATGCATATGAGGAGCTTAGTAAAACTAATGAATGCCGAGATTGTTCAAGATATCTTGATAAGCAAAACGTTTTTTTCATACAAATACTTAATTTTCAATCGATCGTTCCAATGGCAGCTATGTGAGAAAGTGTACCGATCTTACAAGGATTTTGCATTTATATAAAGGGCATGGTAAAATTAATGAATGCCGAGTTTGGTCAAGATATCTTGATACACAAAACGTTTTTTCATACAAAAACTTAATTTCGACTGATCGTTCTTATGGCAGGCATATGATATAGTGGGTTTTGCATGCAAATGAGGATTAAAGTAAAACTAATAAATGCCAAGTTGGTCAAGATATCTTGATAAACATAATGTTATTTCATACAAGAACTTAATTTCTGACCGTTTGTTCCTATGGCAGCTGCATGATATAGTGGTCCGATCTTAATAGGATTTTGCAAATATATGAGGGTAAAGTAAAACTAATAAATCACGAGTTTGGTCAAAATATCTTGGATCTTAATAGGATTTTGCATATGTATGAGAAGTATAGTAAAACTAATAAATGTAGATTTTGGTCAAAATAACTTGATAACAAAATGTTTTTGCATACAAGAACTTAATTTTCAACCGATCGTTCCTATGGCAGCTATATGGTAAAGGGTACCGATCTTAATAGGATTTTGCATTTATATGAAGGGCATGGAAAAACTAATGAATGCCGAGTTTGGTTAAGATATCTTGATACACAAATTGTTTTTTCATACCAAAACTTAATTTTAGACCGATCGATCCTATGGCAGCTATATAATATAGTGGTCCGATCTTAATAGGATTTTGCATATATATGAGGGGTAAAGTAAAACTAATAAATGATAAGTTTGGTCAAGATATCTTGGATCTTAATAGGATTTTGCATAGGTATGAGGAGTATAGTAAAACCAATAAATGTAAAGTTTGGTCAAAATATCTTGATAAACAAAATGTTATTTCATACAAGAACTTAATTTTCGACCGATTGTTTCTATGGCAGCTATTTGATATAGTGCGTTTTGCATGCAAATGAGGAGTATAGTAAAACTAATATATGTAGAGTTTGGACAAGATATCCTGAAAATCAAAATGTTTTTTCATACAAAAGCTTAATTTTAGACTGATTGTTCCTATGGCAGCTAAATGATATAGTGGTCCGATCTTAATAGGATTTTGCAAATTTATGAGGGGTAAAGTAAAACTAAAAAATGACGAGTTTGGTCAAGATATCTTGGACCTTAATAGGATTTTGCATGCATATGAGGAGCTTAGTAAAACTAATGAATGCCGAGTTTGTTCAAGATATCTTGATAAGCAAAACGTTTTTTTCATACAAATAATTAATTTTCAACTGATCGTTCCTTTGGCAGCTATATGATATAGTGCGTTTTGCATGCAAATGATGAGTATAGTAAAACTAATAAATGTAGAGTTTGGTCAAGATATGTTGGATCTTAATAGGATTTTGCATAGGTATGAGGAGTATAGTAAAACTAATAAATGTAGAGTTTGGTCAAAATATCTTGATAAACAAAATGTTATTTCATACAAGAACTTAATTTTCGACCGATTGTTTCTATGGCAGCTATTTGATATAGTGCGTTTTGCATGCAAATGAGGAGTATAGTAAAACTAATAAATGTAGAGTTTGGACAAGATATCTTGAAAATCAAATGTTTTTTCATACAAAAGCTTAATTTTAGACTGATTGTTCCTATGGCAGCTAAATGATATAGTGGTCCGATCTTAATAGGATTTAGCAAATTTATGAGGGGTAAAGTAAAACTAAAAAATGACGAGTTTGGTCAAGATATGTTGGATCTTAATAGGATTTTGCATAGGTATGAGGAGTATAGTAAAACTAATAAATGTAGAGTTTGGTCAAATATCTTGATAAACAAAATGTTTTTTCATACAAAAACTTAATTTTCGACGGATCGTTCCTATGGCAGCTATATGATATAGTGGGTTTTGAATGCAACTGAGGAGTATAGTAAAACTAATAAGTGTAGAGTTTGGTCAAGATATCTTGATAAACATAATGTTTTTCATACAAGAACTTAATTTTTGACCGATTGTGTCTATGGCAGCTGCATGATATAGTGGTCCGATCTTAATAGGATTTTGCAAATATATGAGATGTAAAGTAAAACTAATAAATGACGAGTTTGGTCAAGATATCTTGGCTCTTAATAGGATTTTGCATATGTATGAGAAGTATAGTAAAACTAATAAATGTAGAGTTTGGACAAAATGTCTTGATAAACAAAATGTTATTTCATACAAGAACTTAATTTTCGACCGATTGTTTCTATGGCAGCTATTTGATATAGTGCGTTTTGCATGCAAATGAGGAGTATAGTAAAACTATTAAATGTAGAGTTTGGACAAGATATCTTGAAAATCAAAATGTTTTTTCATACAAAAGCTTAATTTTAGACTGATTGTTCCTATGGCAGCTAAATGATATAGTGGTCCGATCTTAATAGGATTTTGCAAATTTATGAGGGGTAAAGTAAAACTAAAAAATGACGAGTTTGGTCAAGATATCTTGGATCTTAATAGGATTTTGCATGCATATGAGGAGCTTAGTAAAACTAATGAATGCCGAGTTTGTTCAAGATATCTTGATAAGCAAAACGTTTTTTTCATACAAATACTTAATTTTCAATCGATCGTTCCAATGGCAGCTATGTGAGAAAGTGTACCGATCTTACAAGGATTTGCATTTATATAAAGGGCATGGTAAAACTAATGAATGCCGAGTTTGGTCAAGATAACTTGATACACAAATTGTTTTTTCATACAAAAACTTAATTTCGACCGATCGTTCCTATGGCAGGTATATGATATAGTGGGTTTTGCATGCAAATGAGGATTAAAGTAGAACTAATAAATGCCAAGTTTGGTCAAGATTTCTTGATAAACATAATGTTATTTCATACAAGAACTTAATTTTTGACCGTTTGTTCCTATGGCAGCTGCATGATATAGTGGTCCGATCTTAATAGGATTTTGCAAATATATGAGGGGTAAAGTAAAACTAATAAATGACGAGTTTGGTCAAAATATCTTGGATCTTAATAGGATTTTGCATATGTATGAGAAGTATAGTAAAACTAATAAATGTAGATTTTGGTCAAAATAACTTGATAACAAATGTTTTTGCATACAAAAACTTAATTTTCGACCGATCGTTCCTATGGCAGCTATATGATAAAGGGTACCGATCTTAATAGGATTTGCATTTATATGAAGGGCATGGTAAAACTAATGAATGCCGAGTTTGGTCAAGATATCTTGATACACAAAACGTTTTTTCATACAAAAACTTAATTTCGACTGATCGTTCTTATGGCAGGCATATGATATAGTGGGTTTTGCATGCAAATGAGGATTAAAGTAAAACTAATAAATGCCAAGTTTGGTCAAGATTTCTTGATAAACATAATGTTATTTCATACAAGACTTAATTTTTGACCGTTTGTTCCTATGGCAGCTGCATGATATAGTGGTCCGATCTTAATAGGATTTTGCAAATATATGAGGGGTAAAGTAAAACTAATAAATGACGAGTTTGGTCAAAATATCTTGGATCTTAATAGGATTTTGCATAGGTATGAGGAGTATAGTAAAACTAATAAATGTAAAGTTTGGTCAAATATCTTGATAAACAAAATGTTATTTCATACAAGAACTTAATTTTCGACCGATTGTTTCTATGGCAGCTATTGATATAGTGCGTTTTGCATGCAAATGAGGAGTATAGTAAAACTAATAAATGTAGAGTTTGGACAAGATATCTTGAAAATCAAAATATTTTTTCATACAAAAGCTTAATTTTAGCCTGATTGTTCCTATGGCAGCTAAATGATATAGTGGTCCGATCTTAATAGGATTTTGCAAATTTATGAGGGGTAAAGTAAAACTAAAAAATGACGAGTTTGGTCAAGATATCTTGGATCTTAATAGGATTTTGCATGCATATGAGGAGCTTAGTAAAACTAATGAATGCCGAGATTGTTCAAGATATCTTGATAAGCAAAACGTTTTTTTTCATACAAATACTTAATTTTCAATCGATCGTTCCAATGGCAGCTATGTGAAAAGTGTACCGATCTTACAAGGATTTTGCATTTATATAAAGGGCATGGTAAAATAATGAATGCCGAGTTTGGTCAAGATATCTTGATACCAAAACGTTTTTTCATACAAAACTTAATTTCGACTGATCGTTCTTATGGCAGGCATATGATATAGTGGGTTTTGCATGCAAATGAGGATTAAAGTAAAACTAATAAATGCCAAGTTTGGTCAAGATATCTTGATAAACATAATGTTATTTCATACAAGAACTTAATTTCTGACCGTTTGTTCCTATGGCAGCTGCATGATATAGTGGTCCGATCTTAATAGGATTTTGCAAAATATGAGGGGTAAAGTAAAACTAATAAATCACGAGTTTGGTCAAAATATCTTGGATCTTAATAGGATTTTGCATATGTATGAGAAGTATAGTAAAACTAATAAATGTAGATTTTGGTCAAAATAACTTGATAACAAAATGTTTTTGCATACAAGAACTTAATTTTCAACCGATCGTTCCTATGGCAGCTATATGGTAAAGGGTACCGATCTTAATAGGATTTTGCATTTATATGAAGGGCATGGAAAACTAATGAATGCCGAGTTTGGTCAAGATATCTTGATACACAAATTGTTTTTTCATACCAAACTTAATTTTAGACCGATCGATCCTATGGCAGCTATATAATATAGTGGTCCGATCTTAATAGGATTTTGCATATATGAGGGGTAAAGTAAAACTAATAAATGATAAGTTTGGTCAAGATATCTTGGATCTTAATAGGATTTTGCATAGGTATGAGGAGTATAGTAAAACCAATAAATGTAAAGTTTGGTCAAAATATCTTGATAAACAAAATGTTATTTCATACAAGAACTTAATTTTCGACCGATTGTTTCTATGGCAGCTATTTGATATAGTGCGTTTTGCATGCAAATGAGGAGTATAGTAAAACTAATATATGTAGAGTTTGGACAAGATATCCTGAAAATCAAAATGTTTTTTCATACAAAAGCTTAATTTTAGACTGATTGTTCCTATGGCAGCTAAATGATATAGTGGTCCGATCTTAATAGGATTTTGCAAATTTATGAGGGGTAAAGTAAAACTAAAAAAATGACGAGTTTGGTCAAGATATCTTGGATCTTAATAGGATTTTGCATGCATATGAGGAGCTTAGTAAAACTAATGAATGCCGAGTTTGTTCAAGATATCTTGATAAGCAAAACGTTTTTTTCATACAAATAATTAATTTCAACTGATCGTTCCTTTGGCAGCTATATGATATAGTGCGTTTTGCATGCAAATGATGAGTATAGTAAAACTAATAAATGTAGAGTTGGTTCAAGATATGTTGGATCTTAATAGGATTTTGCATAGGTATGAGGAGTATAGTAAAACTAATAAATGTAGAGTTTGGTCAAAATATCTTGATAAACAAAATGTTATTTCATACAAGAACTTAATTTTCGACCGATTGTTTCTATGGCAGCTATTTGATATAGTGCGTTTTGCATGCAAATGAGGAGTATAGTAAAACTAATAAATGTAGAGTTTGGACAAGATATCTTGAAAATCAAAATGTTTTTTCATACAAAAGCTTAATTTTAGACTGATTGTTCCTATGGCAGCTAAATGATATAGTGGTCCGATCTTAATAGGATTTAGCAAATTTATGAGGGGTAAAGTAAAACTAAAAAATGACGAGTTTGGTCAAGATATGTTGGATCTTAATAGGATTTTGCATAGGTATGAGGAGTATAGTAAAACTAATAAATGTAGAGTTTGGTCAAAATATCTTGATAAACAAAATGTTTTTTCATACAAAAACTTAATTTTCGACGGATCGTTCCTATGGCATATGATATAGTGGGTTTTGCATGCAAATGAGGATTAAAGTAGAACTAATAAATGCCAAGTTTGGTCAAGATTCTTGATAACATAATGTTATTTCATACAAGAACTTAATTTTTGACCGATTGTGTCTATGGCAGCTGCATGATATAGTGGTCCGATCTTAATAGGATTTTGCAAATATATGAGATGTAAAGTAAAACTAATAAATGACGAGTTTGGTCAAGATATCTTGGCTCTTAATAGGATTTTGCATATGTATGAGAAGTATAGTAAAACTAATAAATGTAGAGTTTGGACAAAATGTCTTGATAAACAAAATGTTATTTCATACAAGAACTTAATTTTCGACCGATTGTTTCTATGGCAGCTATTTGATATAGTGCGTTTTGCATGCAAATGAGGAGTATAGTAAAACTATTAAATGTAGAGTTTGGACAAGATATCTTGAAAATCAAAATGTTTTTTCATACAAAGCTTAATTTTAGACTGATTGTTCCTATGGCAGCTAAATGATATAGTGGTCCGATCTTAATAGGATTTTGCAAATTTATGAGGGGTAAAGTAAAACTAAAAAATGACGAGTTTGGTCAAGATATCTTGGATCTTAATAGGATTTTGCATGCATATGAGGAGCTTAGTAAAACTAATGAATGCCGAGTTTGTTCAAGATATCTTGATAAGCAAAACGTTTTTTTCATACAAATACTTAATTTTCAATCGATCGTTCCAATGGCAGCTATGTGAGAAAGTGTACCGATCTTACAAGGATTTTGCATTTATATAAAGGGCATGGTAAACTAATGAATGCCGAGTTTGGTCAAGATAACTTGATACACAATTGTTTTTCATACAAAAACTTAATTTCGACCGATCGTTATAAATTTGTAAATAAATTTATTTAATCACTAAAACTTAGAATAATCCAAAATAAACCCCTATTAATATAATTTTCATTATAAAATAAAAATGAAAATTAATATTATTTATTTTTCATATTAATACCTAATTTTTAAAAATTTTACATAATTTAAAAACAAATAAATTTATTTTATAATATTACATTTTAGTACGGTATAAAATAAATTATTTTATAATCACATAATCTATAAAAATCACAAATTTAAATAATTTAATAAAATTTATAAATAAAAATTAAATAAAATTAATTTTAATAAATTTATTAAAATAAAACAACATCTAATAATTATAAATTCACAAGATAATTAAATTTAATTAAAAAATTAACACCAATAATGATAATAAATTAAAGGCAATTTAAGACTATTAAAAAATCTTTCTAATTTTTTTTTTTTTTTTTACAATTTATGAAAAATAGATATAAAGAAAATGTATCTATTTCTAAATTAATAAATTTTAAAAAAACATTTTTGTATACTAAGTCTAGATTAATAGATAATCTATATATATAAATATTTAATATATATTATATAATTAACAATTTAAATAAAAATTTCGCAATCCAAAAATCATTACAAATATGGTAAAAAAAATCTATATTTTAAAGATTTATCTAATGATTCTTTTGATTTATATAAATTAATATAAATATTATAAATTATTATATATTTATATTTATATATTGTTGATGATTTACTAATTTATATATATCTATATAGAAAATTTTAAATATTTATAAATAAAAATATATTTAATTAAATTTACTACTAAAATGTATATTAATTTAAATAAATACAATAATAAAAATTCAAATATTTTTTTAAAAATATTAGTAAACTATAAAAAAAAAAAAAAAAAAAAAAATAGACGGGATCTTATTGTAAATGAATTGCCTGATAAAAGGGTTACTTGATAGGGTAAATTATGTAGAGTCCTACATTCATTGGTTAATTTTTTGTTATTTTTAGAAAGATTTTATATTTAATAGAATTAAACTATTACTAAAAGTATCAAAAACTTTTGTGCATCGTACACCAAAATATAAAAAGATAAGCTAATTAAGCTACTGGGTTCATACCCCATTTATAAAGGTTTTAATCCTTTTCTTTTTAATTTTTAATAATTCTTCAAAAATTTTATTTATTACAATAATAATTATTGGAACATTAATTACGGTAACCTCTAATTCTTGGTTGGGAGCATGAATAGGTTTGGAAATTAATTTATTATCTTTTATTCCCCTAATAAGAGATAATAATAATTTTAAGTCAACTGAAGCCTCTTTAAAATATTTTTTAACCCAAGCTTTAGCTTCAACTGTTTTATTATTTTCAGTAATTTTATTAATACTAAATAATAGAATAGTTATTGAAATTAATAACTCATTTACTTCAATAATTATTTTATCAACTTTATTGCTAAAAAGAGGGGCAGCCCCATTCCATTTTTGATTTCCTAATTTAATAGAGGGATTAACATGAATAAACGCCCTCTTTTAATAACATGGCAAAAAATTGCGCCTTTAATATTAATTTCTTATTTAAATTTAAAAAATTTATTGCTTGTTAGTGTAATTCTTTCCGTATTACGGAGCAATTGGAGGTTTAAACCAAACTTCTTTACGAAAACTTATAGCTTTTTCTTCAATTAATCATTTAGGTTGAATACTAAGAGCATTAATAATTAATGAATCAATTTGAATAGTTTATTTTTTATTCTATTCTTTTTTATCATTCATTTTAACTTTTATATTTAATATCTTTAAACTATTTCATTTAAATCAATTATTTTCATGATTTATACAAAGAAAAGTTATAAAATTTACTTTATTCATAAATTTTTTATCTTTAGGTGGATTACCCCCATTTTTAGGATTTTTACCAAAATGAGTTGTAATTCAACAATTAACTTTTTGTAACCAATATTTTCAATTAATAATTTATTAATATCAACTTTAATCACATTATTTTTTTATCTCCGAATTTGCTATTCAGCATTTATACTAAATTATTACGAAAATAACTGGGTTATTAACACCAAATCAATAATTTTAGTATAAATTATACTTAATTTGTACATTTCTTTCTATTTTTGGATTATTTATAATTTCAATATTTTATTCTATATTTTAGGTTAAAGGCTTAAGTTAAATAAAACTAATAGCCTTCAAAGCTGTAAATATAGGGAATCCTTTAAGCCTTAGTAAAAAATTACTCCTTCAAAATTGCAGTTTGATGTCATTATTGACTATAAGACCAATTAATAAATTACTAATCAATGATTAAGAAGAAAATTTCTTATAAATAGATTTACAATCTATCGCCTAACTTCAGCCACTTAATCGCGACAATGATTATTTTCAACAAATCATAAGGATATTGGAACATTATATTTTATTTTCGGGGCTTGAGCAGGAATAGTTGGAACATCATTAAGAATTTTAATTCGAGCTGAATTAGGACACCCCGGAGCCTTAATTGGTGATGACCAAATTTATAATGTAATTGTTACAGCCCATGCTTTTATTATAATTTTTTTCATAGTTATACCAATTATAATTGGAGGATTTGGAAATTGACTTGTACCTTTAATATTGGGAGCTCCTGATATAGCTTTCCCTCGTATAAATAATATAAGATTTTGACTTTTACCCCTGCTTTATCATTATTATTAGTTAGAAGAATAGTTGAAAACGGAGCCGGGACAGGTTGAACAGTTTACCCACCTTTATCCGCAGGAATTGCTCATGGGGGGCTTCTGTAGATTTAGCTATTTTTCTTTACATTTAGCAGGAATTTCTTCAATTTTAGGAGCTGTAAATTTTATCACAACAGTAATTAATATACGATCTTCAGGAATTACTCTAGACCGTATACCTTATTTGTTTGATCTGTTGTGATTACAGCTCTTTTACTTCTATTATCACTTCCTGTTTTAGCGGGAGCTATTACAATATTATTAACAGACCGAAATCTTAACACTTCATTTTTCGACCCTGCCGGAGGAGGAGATCCAATTTTATACCAACACTTATTCTGATTTTTTGGCCACCCAGAAGTTTATATTTTAATTTTACCTGGATTTGGGATAATTTCTCATATTATTAGTCAAGAATCAGGTAAAAAGGAAACTTTTGGGTCTTTAGGGATGATTTACGCAATACTAGCAATTGGATTATTAGGATTTATTGTATGAGCTCACCATATATTTACAGTTGGAATAGATGTGGATACCCGAGCTTATTTTACATCAGCAACAATAATTATTGCTGTACCCACAGGAATTAAAATTTTTAGTTGACTTGCCACACTTCACGGAACACAACTTTCTTACTCACCAGCTATTTTATGGGCATTAGGATTTGTATTTTTATTCACAGTTGGGGGATTAACCGGAGTTGTTTTAGCAAATTCATCTGTTGATATCATTTTACATGATACATTATGTAGTAGCTCATTTTCATTATGTATTATCAATGGGGGCAGTATTTGCTATTATAGCTGGGTTTATTCATTGATACCCTTTATTTACAGGATTAACTATAAATATAAATGGTTAAAAAGTCAATTTATTATTATATTTATTGGAGTAAATTTAACATTTTTCCCACAACATTTTTTAGGTTTAGCAGGTATACCACGTCGTTACTCTGATTATCCTGATGCTTACACTACATGAAATGTAATTTCAACTATCGGTTCATCAATTTCTTTATTGGGGATTTTATTTTTTTTCTATATTATTTGAGAAAGCTTAGTCTCTCAACGTCAAGTTATTTACCCAATTCAACTAAATTCTTCAATCGAGTGATACCAAAATACCCCACCTGCTGAACATAGCTATTCTGAACTACCTTTATTAACTAATTAATTTCTAATATGGCAGATTAGTGCAATGGATTTAAGCTCCATATATAAAGATTTTTACTTTTATTAGAAAATAAATGTCAACATGAGCTAATTTAGGACTTCAAGATAGAGCCTCTCCTTTAATAGAACAATTAATTTTTTTTCACGATCACGCCTTGCTAATTTTAGTAATAATTACTGTTTTAGTAGGATACTTAATATTCATATTATTTTTTAATAATTATATTAATCGATTCCTTTTACATGGGCAATTAATTGAAATAATTTGAACAATTTTACCAGCTATTATTTTATTATTTATTGCATTCCCATCTTTACGTTTATTATACTTATTAGATGAAATTAATGAACCTTCAGTAACTTTAAAAAGAATTGGTCATCAATGATATTGAAGTTATGAATATTCAGATTTTAATAACGTTGAATTTGATTCATATATAATTCCTACAAATGAAATTTCAACTGATGGATTTCGTTTATTAGATGTGGATAACCGAATTGTTCTGCCTATAAATTCTCAAATTCGAATTTTAGTAACAGCCGCTGATGTAATTCATTCATGAACAATTCCAGCTTTAGGGGTAAAGGTTGATGGAACCCCCGGACGTTTAAACCAAACAAATTTTTTTATTAACCGCCCATTATTTTACGGTCAATGTTCAGAAATTTGTGGGGCTAACCATAGTTTTATACCAATTGTAATTGAAAGAGTTCCTGTAAATTATTTTATTAAATGAATTTCTAATAATGTAAATTCTTCATTAGATGACTGAAAGCAAGTACTGGTCTCTTAAACCATTCTATAGTAAATTAGCACTTACTTCTAATGAATTTTTAAAAAATTAGTTAAACTTATAACATTAGTATGTCAAACTAAAATTATTAAATTATTAATATTTTTTAATCCCACAAATAGCTCCAATTAAATGATTAACTCTATTTTTTATTTTTTCTATTACTTTTATTTTATTTGTTCTATAAATTATTACTCTTATATGCCTTCTTCACCTAAATCTAACGAATTAAAAAATATTAATTTAAATTCAATAACTTGAAAATGATAACAAATTTATTTTCTGTATTTGACCCATCAGCGATTTTTGGTTTATCAATGAATTGAATAAGAACATTTTTAGGTCTTTTAATAATTCCTTCTATTTATTGATTAATACCTTCCCGTTACAATATTTTCTGAAACACAATTCTATCAACATTGCATAAAGAATTTAAAACTCTTTTGGGACCTTCAGGTCACAACGGATCTACTTTTATCTTTATTTCTTTATTTTTCTCTTATTCTTTTTAATAATTTTATAGGGTTATTTCCTTATATTTTCACAAGAACAAGTCATTTAACACTAACACTTTCATTAGCTTTACCTTTATGACTATCCTTCATAATTTATGGATGAATTAATCACACTCAACATATATTCGCTCACCTTGTACCTCAAGGAACTCCTGCAGTCTTAATACCTTTTATAGTTTGCATTGAAACAATCAGAAATGTAATCCGACCTGGAACTTTAGCAGTTCGATTAACTGCTAATATAATTGCTGGTCATTTATTGTTAACTTTATTGGGAAATACGGGACCCTCAATATCTTATATATTGGTCACTTTTTTACTAGTTGCACAAATTGCTTTATTAGTTCTTGAATCAGCTGTAGCTATAATCCAATCTTACGTATTCGCTGTTTTAAGCACACTTTACTCTAGAGAAGTTAATTAATATATTAAATTATTTATATATATATATATAAAATAAATAAAAATAAATGTCTACACATTCAAACCACCCATTTCACTTAGTTGACTATAGACCATGACCATTAACAGGAGCAATTGGTGCTATAACTACTGTTTCAGGGATAATTAAATGATTTCACCAATATGATACATCATTATTTTTTTTAGGAAATATTATTACAATTTTAACTGTTTACCAATGATGACGAGATGTTTCTCGAGAAGGAACCTATCAAGGATTACATACTTACCCAGTAACTATTGGTTTACGATGAGGTATAATTTTATTTATTTTATCAGAAATTTTATTTTTTGTAAGTTTTTTTTGAGCATTTTTTCATAGAAGTTTATCGCCAGCAATTGAATTAGGGGCCTCATGACCTCCTGCTGGAATTGTTTCTTTTAATCCTTTTCAAATTCCCTTACTAAATACTGCAATTTTACTAACATCGGGAGTTACTGTAACATGAGCACATCATAGCTTAATAGAAGGAAATCACTCACAAACTACTCAAGGTTTATTTTTTACAGTACTTTTAGGAATTTACTTTACTATACTTCAAGCCTATGAATATATCGAAGCCCCATTTACAATCGCCGATTCAGTTTATGGCTCAACATTTTTTATAGCTACAGGTTTCCACGGAATTCATGTTCTTATTGGGACAACATTTTTATTAATTTGTTTACTACGACATTTAAATAATCATTTCTCTAAAAACCATCATTTTGGATTTGAAGCAGCAGCGTGATACTGACATTTTGTTGACGTAGTTTGATTATTTTTATATATTACAATCTATTGATGAGGAGGTTAATAAATTTATTATATCAATATAGTATAAAAGTATATATGACTTCCAATCATAGGGTCTATTAATAAATAGTATTGATAATTTTTTCAATTCTTGCCATCGCCTCAGTAATTATAACAATTTCATTTGTTGTTATAATTTTAGCTTCAATTTTATCTAAAAAAACCTTAGTTGACCGAGAAAAAAGATCTCCCTTTGAGTGCGGATTTGATCCTAAGTCATCTTCTCGTTTACCATTTTCTTTACGATTTTTTCTAATTACAATTATTTTTTTAATTTTTGATGTTGAAATTGCTTTAATTCTTCCCATAATTATTATTTTCAAATTTTCAAATTTAATAATTTGGTCAATAACTTCAATTATTTTTATTTTAATTTTATTAATTGGATTATACCATGAATGAAATCAAGGAATACTAAATTGATCTTCTTAATAAATATAGGGTTGTAGTTAATTATAACATTTGATTTGCATTTAAAAAGTATTGATTTTTCAATCTACCTTATAATAACTAACGAATATGAAGCGATTTATTGCATTTAGTTTCGACCTAATTTTAGGTAATTTTACCCTTATTCTTTAATTGAAGCCAAACTAGAGGCTTATCACTGTTAATGATAGAATTGAGCTTTTACTCCAATTAAGGAAGTATGGTGATCAAGTAAAAGCTGCTAACTTTTTTCTTTTAATGGTTAAATTCCATTTATACTTCTATTTATATAGTTTAAAATAAAACTTTACATTTTCATTGTAAAAATAAAATTTTATTATTTTTATAAATTACTAAAATAAATTCACTATATTTAAAGATTAAATAATCTCCCTAACATCTTCAGTGTTATACTCTAAATATAAGCTATTTAAATATAAAAATAATAAAAAATTTACTAAAATTAAAATTCAAAACACAAATAATATTAAATAAATTTTTAAATTATTATTATGGATTAAAAATAAAGTTTGAGAATAATTTAATAATTTTTGGTATAAATGTTGACCCCAAAATACTCTGATCAACCTTGATCAAATCTTTTTCTAACAATTTGCCCATAATTTAAAGGATAAAAAATAATCCCATAAGTTCTTATATAAGGTATAAACCATATTGAACCTATAAAATTTGTTAAATTATATAAAACCATTGATTTATTAATTCTATATAAATTTCTCATTGAAATTAAATAACCAAATAAACCCCCAAAAATACACACAAATAAAGTTAATAGCTTTAAAAAAAAAGGTAAACAAATTATATAAGGTACAGGAAAAATTAACCAATTTAATATACTACCTCCAATAATTCTCATAACTAATAAACCTATTATTCCTCGTAATATAACCCAACCTTCATCATTTAACACATTTAAACTTCTACAATTTAAATCCCTGTTATTGAATAATAAACTAAACGAAATGAATAACAAACAGTCAAACCAGTTGAAAAAAAATATAAAAAAAAAGAAAATATATTAATATTTCTAATTATCACAATTTCTAAAATTATGTCCTTTGAATAAAACCCCGCTAAAAATGGTATCCCACATAAAGCTAAATTAGATACATTAAAACAAGCAGAAGTTAAAGGCATATGAATTCTTAAACCCCCTATTAAACGAATATCTTGAGAATTATTTATATTGTGAATAATTGCCCCAGCACATATAAACATAAAGCTTTAAATAAAGCATGAGTTAACAAATGAAATATGGCTAATTTATAAAACCCTATAGATAAAATTCTTATTATTAAACCTAGTTGACTTAAAGTTGATAACGCAATAATTTTTTTTAAATCAAACTCAAAATTAGCCCCTAATCCTGCTATAAATATAGTCAACCCAGATAATAAAAGTAAAAACTGTCCTATTCATGAATTTCTTAACAAAATATTAAACCGAATTAACAAATATACACCTGCAGTCACTAGTGTTGATGAATGGACCAGAGCAGAAACAGGTGTTGGTGCAGCTATTGCAGCTGGCAATCAAGAAGAAAAAGGAATTTGTGCACTTTTAGTTATAGCAGCTATATGACTAAAGAACCAATTAATATTATTTCAAATTCATTTTGTATAACTTCTAAATAAAATACATAATTTCATCTTCCATAATTTAACATTCATGCAATAGCTAACAACAAAGCTACATCTCCAATTCGATTTGATAGGGCTGTTAATATCCCGGCATTATAAGACTTAATATTTTGAAAATAAATAACTAAACAATAAGAAACTAACCCTAAACCATCTCAACCTAATAAAATTCTCACTAAATTAGGTCTAATAATTAATAATATTATAGATAAAACAAATATCAAAACTAATATAATAAAACGATTAATATTGGTGTCTCCTCTTATATATTCTTTTCTATAATAAATAACTAAAGAAGAAATTATTAACACAAAAGATATAAATAATAAACTTATTCAATCAAATAAAAAAGTTATAACAATTGACACAGAATTTAAAGAAACTACTTCTCATTCAATAAAATATACTAAATTATTTAATAAAAAGTAAAGTCTACAAAAAAAACATGTTATTCTAATAGAAATTAAATTTAAAAATCTAATTCTACAAATTGACAAATATTTCACGATCTAAAATGAATTGCTCATATCACTAACACCACAAATTAGTATTTTTTTTAAACTATTTAAATATAACCATAATAAACATATTCCTCTTTTTATAATTAATATTTAAAGGTAATCAATGCAATAATATTAATAAATATTCACGAATTTTACCTCTTCTAAATGAATAAACTCCAGAAAAAATTTTCCCGTGTTGACTAAATGAATATAAATATAAAGTATAAGCAGCTCTAAAAAAAGATAGTAAAGAAAGTATAATTATAGAAACTCAAGACCAAGAAACAATTCTATTTAATAAAGAAATTTCACCTAATAAATTTAATGTAGGAGGAGCAGCTATATTAGCAGATCTTAATAAAAATCATCATAAAGCTATAGCTGGTATAAAATTTAAAAGCCCCTTATTAATTAATAAGCTTCGTCTACCTAATCGTTCATAAGATACATTAGCTAAACAAAATAACCCAGATGAACAAAGTCCGTGAGCAATTATTAATCTGTAAGAACCACATAACCCTCAATAAGACATAGTTAAAAGCCCTGCTAATACAATTCCTATGTGAGCTACTGAAGAATACGCAATTAAAGCCTTTAAATCAGTTTGACGTAAACACACAAATCTAACTAACACTCCTCCAACTAATCTAATTCTAATCCAAATAAATCTATATTTTAAATTTATTATTTGTAAAATAGATAAAACCCGTAATATACCATAACCCCCTAATTTTAGTATAATTCCAGCTAAAATTATAGAGCCAGAAACAGGAGCTTCAACATGAGCTTTAGGTAATCACAAATGAACTAAAAATATAGGTATTTTTACTAAAAATGCGCATACTAAACAAAAATATAAATCATAATTAAATATAAAATTATTTATTAAATAAAAATTTATTGTTCCTATTTTATTTATTAAATAAAAAATACCGATTAATATGGGCAAAGAAACCAATAAAGTGTAGAATAATAAATAAATACCAGCTTGTAAACGTTCAGGTTGGTACCCTCAACCTAAAATTAAGAATAACGTTGGAATTAGACTTCTTTCAAAAAATAAATAAAATATAAATAAATTCATTCTTCTAAATGTTAACACAAGTAATAATAATAATATAATAATATTTAATAAAAATAATTTTTTATAATTATTAAATTTATAAACTCTTTCTCTTGCTATTAATATTAATGAACAAATCCATAAACTTAATAAAACCAACCCGTAAGAAAGTATATCACACCCTAAAAAATAAGAAAGATTTATTCAATAATTTGTAAAATTATTTATTAATAAAAATAAAAAACTAATAAAAAATAATAAAACCTGCACCATTCAAAATATATTACTAATAAAACAAAGAGGTAATAAAAATACTAAAAAAAAAATTAACTTTAACATTATATAATTCTAAAAGATTGAAAATAATCATTCCCATGTGTTCGAATTATTGATACTAAAATAGATAAACCTAAAGCACCTTCACAAACTCTAAAAGTTAAAAATATTATTCTAAAATAACTTTCATAATTTACCATATTCAAATAAATAAATAATATAAAAAATAAAATTAAAACAATAAATTCAAGACTTAAAAGCATTGATAATAGATGTTTCCGATTAGAAACGAAACAAAATAACCCACAAATAAATAAAATTATTGGTAAACTTCAGTATAAAATTATAATCATTAGTTTTAATAGTTTAATAAAAACATTGGTCTTGTAAATCAAAAATAAGATAAATTCTTTTAAAACTTCAAGAGAAAAGAATTTCTTTTTCATTAATCCCCAAAATTAATATTTTATATAAACTACCTCTTGAAATTCTTCAATTAATCCTATACTCGTTAATTTTTTTAACTTCAATTATTTTTATAAATATAATCCACCCATTAGCTATAGGATTAACACTTTTAATCCAAACAATTTTAATTTCTTTAATTACAGGCCTTATAGCAAAAACATTTTGATTTTCATATATTTTATTTTTAATCTTTCTAGGGGGTATATTAGTATTATTTATCTACGTCACATCATTAGCCTCTAATGAAATATTTAATTTATCAATTAAATTAACTTTAATTTCAATTTCATTATTTTTTATAGCTTTAATTTTAATTTTTTTTATAGATAAACCCTCGATAAGATTTTCTTATTAAACAACGAAATAGAATCAATTTCATCAAATTATTCTTATTTTATAGAAAATTCATTATCATTAAATAAACTTTATAATTTTCCCACAAACTTAATTACAATTCTTTTAATAAATTATTTATTAATTACTTTAATTGTTATTGTTAAAATTACTAAAATATTCAAAGGACCATTACGAATTATAAATTAATGAACAAACCTTTACGAACCTCCCATCCCTTATTTAAAATTGCTAATAATGCATTAGTTGACCTCCCTGCACCTGTAAATATCTCAAGATGATGAAATTTTGGGTCTTTACTAGGATTATGTTTAATTATTCAAATTTTAACAGGTTTATTTTTAGCTATACACTACACCGCAGATGTAAATTTAGCATTTAATAGAGTTAACCATATCTGCCGTGACGTAAATTACGGGTGATTATTACGAACAATACACGCTAACGGTGCTTCTTTTTTCTTTATTTGTATTTATTTACACGTAGGACGAGGAATTTATTACGGATCATATTTATTTACACCAACATGAATAGTTGGAGTAATTATCTTATTTCTAGTAATAGGAACCGCCTTTATAGGTTACGTTTTACCATGAGGACAAATATCTTTCTGAGGAGCAACAGTTATTACAAATTTATTATCGGCAGTACCTTACTTAGGAATTGATCTTGTACAATGAGTTTGAGGAGGGTTTGCTGTAGATAACGCAACTTTAACTCGATTTTTTACATTCCACTTTATCTTACCTTTTATTGTTCTAGCAATAACTTTAATTCATCTTCTATTTCTCCACCAAACAGGATCAAATAACCCAATTGGATTAAATTCAAATAGAGATAAAATTCCATTTCACCCTTATTTTACTTACAAGGATATTGTAGGATTCATTATTATAATTTTTTTATTAATTTCTTTAATTTTAATTAACCCAAATTTACTAGGAGATCCAGATAATTTCATTCCAGCTAACCCTTTAGTAACCCCAGCCCACATTCAACCAGAATGATATTTTTTATTTGCTTACGCGATTCTTCGGTCTATCCCTAATAAACTTGGGGGAGTGATTGCTTTAATTCTTTCAATTGCAATTTTAATAATTCTTCCATTTTATAATTTAAGAAAATTCCGAGGTATCCAATTTTACCCTATTAATCAAATCTTATTTTGAATTATAGTAGTAACAGTAATTTTATTAACTTGAATTGGGGCCCGACCTGTAGAAGACCCTTACGTTTTAATTGGACAAATTTTAACTGTTATTTACTTCTTATACTATATTATAAACCCTTTAGTAAATAAATGATGAGATAATCTACTAAATTAGTTAATGAGCTTGAATAAGCGTATGTTTTGAAAACATAAGATAGAAATTTTACTTTCTATTGACTTAACCTACTACTAATTTTAATTCATAATAATAAAGAAATAACAGAATTTTTAACCCAATAAAAATAATAAATAATTTAACGAAAAAGATAAAAAACACTTTCATGCTAAATACATTAATTTATCATAACGAAATCGAGGTAAAGTTCCTCGAACTCAAATAAAAATAAATGAAATTAATATTAACTTTAAATAAAATAATAAATTAAATACATCACATCCTAAAAAAATCACACAAAATAATATTCTTATAAATAAAATTCTCGCATATTCAGCTAAAAAAATTAACGCAAACCCACCTCTTCTATACTCAACATTAAACCCTGATACTAATTCAGATTCACCTTCAGCAAAATCAAAAGGTGTTCGATTAGTCTCAGCTAAAGAAATAGTTAATCAAACTAAAGCTATCGGAAATAAAATAAATAAAAACCAGATATAAACCTGATAATAATAAAAATATAAAAAATTATACCCTCCAATTAAAAATACAAAAGATAATAAAATTAAAGCTAAACTAACTTCATAAGAAATAGTTTGAGCAACAGCTCGTAAACCCCCTAATAAAGCATAATTTGAATTAGATGACCAACCCGCTACTATAACAGTATAAACCCCTAATCTAGTACAACATAAAAAAATAATCCTCCTAAATTAAAAGAATATAATTTTACAAAAAATGGTATACATATTCAAACTACTAAGGATAAAAATAATGAAAAAATAGGTGAAATATAATATCTCAAATAATTAGATAATAAAGGATAAGTTTGTTCCTTTGTAAATAATTTAATTGCATCACAAAAAGGTTGAGGAATTCCTATTAAACCAACTTTATTAGGACCTTTACGAATTTGAATATAACCTAAAACTTTTCGTTCTAATAACGTTAAAAAGGCTACTCTTACTAATACACAAATAATTAATAATAAACTCCCTACTAAAGATATAATCAATTCTATATAAAACAAGTACTATTTGTAATAAATATCACATAAATAAATTCTAAATTTATTGCACTAATCTGCCAAAATAGTTATATTAATTAATATTATTCTATATAAAAATAAAATTATTCTAATATTTGGTCCTTTCGTACTAAAATATTATAAATTTTTAAAGATAGAAACCAACCTGGCTTACGCCGGTTTGAACTCAGATCATGTAAGAATTTAAAAGTCGAACAGACTTAAAATTTGAACGGCTACACCCAAAATTATATCTTAATCCAACATCGAGGTCGCAATCTTTTTTATCGATATGAACTCTCCAAAAAAATTACGCTGTTATCCCTAAAGTAACTTAAATTTTTAATCATTATTAATGGATCAAATATTCATACATTAATGATTTTAATCATTAAAAGTTTTTTAAATTTTAATATCACCCCAATAAAATATTTTTATTTATATAAAATAATCTTTATAATTAAAATAAATAAAATATAAAGATTTATAGGGTCTTCTCGTCTTTTAAATAAATTTTAGCTTTTTGACTAAAAAATAAAATTCTATAAAAAATTTAAATGAAACAGTTAATATTTCGTCCAACCATTCATTCCAGCCTTCAATTAAAAGACTAATGATTATGCTACCTTTGCACAGTTAAAATACTGCGGCCATTTAAAAATTTTCAGTGGGCAGGTTAGACTTTAAATTTAATTCAAAAAGACATGTTTTTGTTAAACAGGCGAACATTATTTTTGCCGAATTCTTTACCTAAACTTATCATTTAAATTTATTTTACAATAAAATATACTAATTCTATCATTATTTCTTAATTTTAAAAATTAAAATTAATATCTCAATAAAAATTTAAAATATAAATAAATAATTTAATTTATAAAATAAATTATAACACAATTTTTAATAATTGCTAATTCTAAGCATATATATTTTAAATTTATTTATTATTTTAAAAATTTATTTTATAGCTTATCCCATAAAATATTAAAATTATAAATTATTTAATTAAAAAATTTTTTAAATAAATTTATAATTTCTAAATTAAATTTATTTCTTGAAAAACTAGATACCTTTAAAAACGAATAACATTTCATTTCTAATATAATATTCAAAATAATTTTATTACATTAACTTTTATACTATATTAACTCTTTTAAAATCGAGAAAAATATATTTAAATATTCTTTATTTAATAAACGCTGATACACAAGGTACAATAAATTAAATCTTCTTTTATAATAAAAATTTTTCAAAATATTTCAATTTTCTTTTACAATACTATTAAACTATTATTAAAATTATTTTTTCTTTAAACAATACTAAAACTTTTTCCTATATAATTATTTTTAATATTTTAAAATAAAATAAATAAAATTAATAAATAAAATCTAATCAATTTATATTGATTTGCACAAAAATCTTTTCAATGTAAATGAAATGCTTTCCTAAATAAGCTTTAAATTGTCATTCTAGATACACTTTCCAGTACATCTACTATGTTACGACTTATCTTACCTTAATAATAAGAGCGACGGGCGATGTGTACATATTTTAGAGCTAAAATCAAATTATTAATCTTTATAATTTTACTACCAAATCCACCTTCAAAAATTTTTTCATAGTTTTATCTGTTTAAATAAATTTATTGTAACCCATTATTACTTAAATATAAGCTACACCTTGATCTGATATACATTTTAATAAAAATTATTGAATATTATTATTCTTATAAAATATTCTGATAACGACGGTATATAAACTGATTACAAACTTAAGTAAGGTCCATCGTGGATTATCGATTACAAAACAGGTTCCTCTGGATAGACTAAAATACCGCCAAATTTTTTAAGTTTCAAGAACTTATCTATTACTACTTAAGTAATAATATTTACATTTTAAATAATAGGGTATCTAATCCTAGTTTTTAATTAAAATTTTCAAGCTTCAATTACTCATTTTATAAAAACTTTAAATTTAAAATTTCACTTAATAAATTTAATTATTTTTAAATTAAATCAATTTAACTTTTACTAAAAAAATTCATTTGTATAATTGGTGTAACCGCGATTGCTGGCACCAATTTAATCTATACTTTTTAATATTGCTATTTCTAAATTTCTTTAATTAATAAAATTAATTACTGCGATTACATAAAATAAAATAATTTTTAAAATTATTAAATATTCACACAAAAATTTACATATAAATCAAATTAATAACAAATTTTTAAGCCAAAATAAAACTTTATAAATTTAGTTAAAAATTTTAATACAAATAAAATTATAAATAAATTTTTTCATAATAATTTATTTTAAAATTTATTTTAAAATAATTCAATAAATTTGTAAATAAATTTATTTAATCACTAAAACTTAGAATAATCCAAAATAAACCCCTATTAATATAATTTTCATTATAAAATAAAAATGAAAATTAGATATTATTTATTTTTTCATATTAATACCTAATTTTTAAAAATTTTACATAATTTAAAAACAAATAAATTTATTTTATAATATTACATTTTAGTAAATATAAAATAAATTATTTTATAATTGACATAATCTATAAAAATCACAAATTTAAATAATTTAATAAAATTTATATAAATAAATTAAATAAAATTAATTTTAATAAATTTATTAAAATAAAACAACATCTAATAATTATAAATTCACAAGATAATTAAATTTAATTAAAAAATTAACACCAATAATGATAATAAATTAAAGGCAATTTTAAGACTATTAAAAAATCTTTCTAATTTTTTTTTTTTTTTTTTACAATTTATGAAAAAATAGATATAAAGAAAATGTATCTATTTCTAAATTAATAAATTTTAAAAAAACATTTTTGTATACTAAGTCTAGATTAATAGATAATCTATATATATAAATATTTAATATATTATTATATAATTAACAATTTAAATAAAAAATTTCGCAATCCAAAAATCATTACAAATATGGTAAAAAAAAATCTATATTTTAAAGATTTATCTAATGATTCTTTTGATTTATAAATTAATATAAATATTATAAATTATTATATATTTATATATTTATATATTGTTGATGATTTACTAATTTATATATATCTATATAGAAAATTTTAAATATTTATAAATAAAAATATATTTAATTAAATTTACTACTAAAATGTATTATCTAATTTAAATAAATACAATAATAAAAATTCAAATATTTTTTTAAAAATATTAGTAAACTATAAAAAAAAAAAAAAAAAAAATAGACGGGATCTTATTGTAAATGAATTGCCTGATAAAAGGGTTACCTTGATAGGGTAAATTATGTAGAGTCCTACATTCATTGGTTAATTTTTTGTTATTTTTAGAAAGATTTTATATTTAATAGAATTAAACTATTACTAAAAGTATCAAAAACTTTTGTGCATCGTACACCAAAATATAAAAAGATAAGCTAATTAAGCTACTGGGTTCATACCCCATTTATAAAGGTTTTAATCCTTTTCTTTTTAATTTTTAATAATTCTTCAAAAATTTTATTTATTACAATAATAATTATTGGAACATTAATTACGGTAACCTCTAATTCTTGGTTGGGAGCATGAATAGGTTTGGAAATTAATTTATTATCTTTTATTCCCCTAATAAGAGATAATAATAATTTTAAGTCAACTGAAGCCTCTTTAAAATATTTTTTAACCCAAGCTTTAGCTTCAACTGTTTTATTATTTTCAGTAATTTTATTAATACTAAATAATAGAATAGTTATTGAAATTAATAACTCATTTACTTCAATAATTATTTTATCAACTTTATTGCTAAAAAGAGGGGCAGCCCCATTCCATTTTTGATTTCCTAATTTAATAGAGGGATTAACATGAATAAACGCCCTTCTTTTAATAACATGGCAAAAAATTGCGCCTTTAATATTAATTTCTTATTTAAATTTAAAAAATTTATTACTTGTTAGTGTAATTCTTTCCGTAATTATCGGAGCAATTGGAGGTTTAAACCAAACTTCTTTACGAAAACTTATAGCTTTTTCTTCAATTAATCATTTAGGTTGAATACTAAGAGCATTAATAATTAATGAATCAATTTGAATAGTTTATTTTTTATTCTATTCTTTTTTATCATTCATTTTAACTTTTATATTTAATATCTTTAAACTATTTCATTTAAATCAATTATTTTCATGATTTATACAAAGAAAAGTTATAAAATTTACTTTATTCATAAATTTTTTATCTTTAGGTGGATTACCCCCATTTTTAGGATTTTTACCAAAATGAGTTGTAATTCAACAATTAACTTTTTGTAACCAATATTTTCAATTAATAATTCTATTAATATCAACTTTAATCACATTATTTTTTTATCTCCGAATTTGCTATTCAGCATTTATACTAAATTATTACGAAAATAACTGGGTTATTAACACCCAAATCAATAATTTTAGTATAAAATTATACTTAATTTGTACATTTCTTTCTATTTTTGGATTATTTATAATTTCAATATTTTATTCTATATTTTAGGTTAAAGGCTTTAAGTTAAATAAAACTAATAGCCTTCAAAGCTGTAAATATAGGGAATCCTTTAAGCCTTAGTAAAAAATTACTCCTTCAAAATTGCAGTTTGATGTCATTATTGACTATAAGACCAATTAATAAATTACTAATCAATGATTAAGAAGAAAATTTCTTATAAATAGATTTACAATCTATCGCCTAACTTCAGCCACTTAATCGCGACAATGATTATTTTCAACAAATCATAAGGATATTGGAACATTATATTTTATTTTCGGGGCTTGAGCAGGAATAGTTGGAACATCATTAAGAATTTTAATTCGAGCTGAATTAGGACACCCCGGAGCCTTAATTGGTGATGACCAAATTTATAATGTAATTGTTACAGCCCATGCTTTTATTATAATTTTTTTCATAGTTATACCAATTATAATTGGAGGATTTGGAAATTGACTTGTACCTTTAATATTAGGAGCTCCTGATATAGCTTTCCCTCGTATAAATAATATAAGATTTTGACTTTTACCTCCTGCTTTATCATTATTATTAGTTAGAAGAATAGTTGAAAACGGAGCCGGGACAGGTTGAACAGTTTACCCACCTTTATCCGCAGGAATTGCTCATGGGGGGGCTTCTGTAGATTTAGCTATTTTTTCTTTACATTTAGCAGGAATTTCTTCAATTTTAGGAGCTGTAAATTTTATCACAACAGTAATTAATATACGATCTTCAGGAATTACTCTAGACCGTATACCTTTATTTGTTTGATCTGTTGTGATTACAGCTCTTTTACTTCTATTATCACTTCCTGTTTTAGCGGGAGCTATTACAATATTATTAACAGACCGAAATCTTAACACTTCATTTTTCGACCCTGCCGGAGGAGGAGATCCAATTTTATACCAACACTTATTCTGATTTTTTGGCCACCCAGAAGTTTATATTTTAATTTTACCTGGATTTGGGATAATTTCTCATATTATTAGTCAAGAATCAGGTAAAAAGGAAACTTTTGGGTCTTTAGGGATGATTTACGCAATACTAGCAATTGGATTATTAGGATTTATTGTATGAGCTCACCATATATTTACAGTTGGAATAGATGTGGATACCCGAGCTTATTTTACATCAGCAACAATAATTATTGCTGTACCCACAGGAATTAAAATTTTTAGTTGACTTGCCACACTTCACGGAACACAACTTTCTTACTCACCAGCTATTTTATGGGCATTAGGATTTGTATTTTTATTCACAGTTGGGGGATTAACCGGAGTTGTTTTAGCAAATTCATCTGTTGATATCATTTTACATGATACATATTATGTAGTAGCTCATTTTCATTATGTATTATCAATGGGGGCAGTATTTGCTATTATAGCTGGGTTTATTCATTGATACCCTTTATTTACAGGATTAACTATAAATAATAAATGGTTAAAAAGTCAATTTATTATTATATTTATTGGAGTAAATTTAACATTTTTCCCACAACATTTTTTAGGTTTAGCAGGTATACCACGTCGTTACTCTGATTATCCTGATGCTTACACTACATGAAATGTAATTTCAACTATCGGTTCATCAATTTCTTTATTGGGGATTTTATTTTTTTTCTATATTATTTGAGAAAGCTTAGTCTCTCAACGTCAAGTTATTTACCCAATTCAACTAAATTCTTCAATCGAGTGATACCAAAATACCCCACCTGCTGAACATAGCTATTCTGAACTACCTTTATTAACTAATTAATTTCTAATATGGCAGATTAGTGCAATGGATTTAAGCTCCATATATAAAGATTTTTACTTTTATTAGAAAATAAATGTCAACATGAGCTAATTTAGGACTTCAAGATAGAGCCTCTCCTTTAATAGAACAATTAATTTTTTTTCACGATCACGCCTTGCTAATTTTAGTAATAATTACTGTTTTAGTAGGATACTTAATATTCATATTATTTTTTAATAATTATATTAATCGATTCCTTTTACATGGGCAATTAATTGAAATAATTTGAACAATTTTACCAGCTATTATTTTATTATTTATTGCATTCCCATCTTTACGTTTATTATACTTATTAGATGAAATTAATGAACCTTCAGTAACTTTAAAAAGAATTGGTCATCAATGATATTGAAGTTATGAATATTCAGATTTTAATAACGTTGAATTTGATTCATATATAATTCCTACAAATGAAATTTCAACTGATGGATTTCGTTTATTAGATGTGGATAACCGAATTGTTCTGCCTATAAATTCTCAAATTCGAATTTTAGTAACAGCCGCTGATGTAATTCATTCATGAACAATTCCAGCTTTAGGGGTAAAGGTTGATGGAACCCCCGGACGTTTAAACCAAACAAATTTTTTTATTAACCGCCCAGGATTATTTTACGGTCAATGTTCAGAAATTTGTGGGGCTAACCATAGTTTTATACCAATTGTAATTGAAAGAGTTCCTGTAAATTATTTTATTAAATGAATTTCTAATAATGTAAATTCTTCATTAGATGACTGAAAGCAAGTACTGGTCTCTTAAACCATTCTATAGTAAATTAGCACTTACTTCTAATGAATTTTTAAAAAATTAGTTAAACTTATAACATTAGTATGTCAAACTAAAATTATTAAATTATTAATATTTTTTAATCCCACAAATAGCTCCAATTAAATGATTAACTCTATTTTTATTTTTTCTATTACTTTTATTTTATTTTGTTCTATAAATTATTACTCTTATATGCCTTCTTCACCTAAATCTAACGAATTAAAAAATATTAATTTAAATTCAATAACTTGAAAATGATAACAAATTTATTTTCTGTATTTGACCCATCAGCGATTTTTGGTTTATCAATGAATTGAATAAGAACATTTTTAGGTCTTTTAATAATTCCTTCTATTTATTGATTAATACCTTCCCGTTACAATATTTTCTGAAACACAATTCTATCAACATTGCATAAAGAATTTAAAACTCTTTTGGGACCTTCAGGTCACAACGGATCTACTTTTATCTTTATTTCTTTATTTTCTCTTATTCTTTTTAATAATTTTATAGGGTTATTTCCTTATATTTTCACAAGAACAAGTCATTTAACACTAACACTTTCATTAGCTTTACCTTTATGACTATCCTTCATAATTTATGGATGAATTAATCACACTCAACATATATTCGCTCACCTTGTACCTCAAGGAACTCCTGCAGTCTTAATACCTTTTATAGTTTGCATTGAAACAATCAGAAATGTAATCCGACCTGGAACTTTAGCAGTTCGATTAACTGCTAATATAATTGCTGGTCATTTATTGTTAACTTTATTGGGAAATACGGGACCCTCAATATCTTATATATTGGTCACTTTTTTACTAGTTGCACAAATTGCTTTATTAGTTCTTGAATCAGCTGTAGCTATAATCCAATCTTACGTATTCGCTGTTTTAAGCACACTTTACTCTAGAGAAGTTAATTAATATATTAAATTATTTATATATATATATATATAAATAAATAAATAAAAATAAATGTCTACACATTCAAACCACCCATTTCACTTAGTTGACTATAGACCATGACCATTAACAGGAGCAATTGGTGCTATAACTACTGTTTCAGGGATAATTAAATGATTTCACCAATATGATACATCATTATTTTTTTTAGGAAATATTATTACAATTTTAACTGTTTACCAATGATGACGAGATGTTTCTCGAGAAGGAACCTATCAAGGATTACATACTTACCCAGTAACTATTGGTTTACGATGAGGTATAATTTTATTTATTTTATCAGAAATTTTATTTTTTGTAAGTTTTTTTTGAGCATTTTTTCATAGAAGTTTATCGCCAGCAATTGAATTAGGGGCCTCATGACCTCCTGCTGGAATTGTTTCTTTTAATCCTTTTCAAATTCCCTTACTAAATACTGCAATTTTACTAACATCGGGAGTTACTGTAACATGAGCACATCATAGCTTAATAGAAGGAAATCACTCACAAACTACTCAAGGTTTATTTTTTACAGTACTTTTAGGAATTTACTTTACTATACTTCAAGCCTATGAATATATCGAAGCCCCATTTACAATCGCCGATTCAGTTTATGGCTCAACATTTTTTATAGCTACAGGTTTCCACGGAATTCATGTTCTTATTGGGACAACATTTTTATTAATTTGTTTACTACGACATTTAAATAATCATTTCTCTAAAAACCATCATTTTGGATTTGAAGCAGCAGCGTGATACTGACATTTTGTTGACGTAGTTTGATTATTTTTATATATTACAATCTATTGATGAGGAGGTTAATAAATTTATTATATCAATATAGTATAAAAGTATATATGACTTCCAATCATAGGGTCTATTAATAAATAGTATTGATAATTTTTTCAATTCTTGCCATCGCCTCAGTAATTATAACAATTTCATTTGTTGTTATAATTTTAGCTTCAATTTTATCTAAAAAAACCTTAGTTGACCGAGAAAAAAGATCTCCCTTTGAGTGCGGATTTGATCCTAAGTCATCTTCTCGTTTACCATTTTCTTTACGATTTTTTCTAATTACAATTATTTTTTTAATTTTTGATGTTGAAATTGCTTTAATTCTTCCCATAATTATTATTTTCAAATTTTCAAATTTAATAATTTGGTCAATAACTTCAATTATTTTTATTTTAATTTTATTAATTGGATTATACCATGAATGAAATCAAGGAATACTAAATTGATCTTCTTAATAAATATAGGGTTGTAGTTAATTATAACATTTGATTTGCATTTAAAAAGTATTGATTTTTCAATCTACCTTATAATAACTAACGAATATGAAGCGATTTATTGCATTTAGTTTCGACCTAATTTTAGGTAATTTTACCCTTATTCTTTAATTGAAGCCAAACTAGAGGCTTATCACTGTTAATGATAGAATTGAGCTTTTACTCCAATTAAGGAAGTATGGTGATCAAGTAAAAGCTGCTAACTTTTTTCTTTTAATGGTTAAATTCCATTTATACTTCTATTATATAGTTTAAAATAAAACTTTACATTTTCATTGTAAAAATAAAATTTTTATTATTTTTATAAATTACTAAAATAAATTCACTATATTTAAAGATTAAATAATCTCCCTAACATCTTCAGTGTTATACTCTAAATATAAGCTATTTAAATATAAAAATAATAAAAAATTTACTAAAATTAAAATTCAAAACACAAATAATATTAAATAAATTTTTAAATTATTATTATGGATTAAAAATAAAGTTTGAGAATAATTTAATAATTTTTGGTATAAATGTTGACCTCCAAAATACTCTGATCAACCTTGATCAAATCTTTTTCTAACAATTTGCCCATAATTTAAAGGATAAAAAATAATCCCATAAGTTCTTATATAAGGTATAAACCATATTGAACCTATAAAATTTGTTAAATTATATAAAACCATTGATTTATTAATTCTATATAAATTTCTCATTGAAATTAAATAACCAAATAAACCCCCAAAAATACACACAAATAAAGTTAATAGCTTTAAAAAAAAAGGTAAACAAATTATATAAGGTACAGGAAAAATTAACCAATTTAATATACTACCTCCAATAATTCTCATAACTAATAAACCTATTATTCCTCGTAATATAACCCAACCTTCATCATTTAACACATTTAAACTTCTACAATTTAAATCCCCTGTTATTGAATAATAAACTAAACGAAATGAATAACAAACAGTCAAACCAGTTGAAAAAAAATATAAAAAAAAAGAAAATATATTAATATTTCTAATTATCACAATTTCTAAAATTATGTCCTTTGAATAAAACCCCGCTAAAAATGGTATCCCACATAAAGCTAAATTAGATACATTAAAACAAGCAGAAGTTAAAGGCATATGAATTCTTAAACCCCCTATTAAACGAATATCTTGAGAATTATTTATATTGTGAATAATTGCCCCAGCACATATAAACAGTAAAGCTTTAAATAAAGCATGAGTTAACAAATGAAATATGGCTAATTTATAAAACCCTATAGATAAAATTCTTATTATTAAACCTAGTTGACTTAAAGTTGATAACGCAATAATTTTTTTTAAATCAAACTCAAAATTAGCCCCTAATCCTGCTATAAATATAGTCAACCCAGATAATAAAAGTAAAAACTGTCCTATTCATGAATTTCTTAACAAAATATTAAACCGAATTAACAAATATACACCTGCAGTCACTAGTGTTGATGAATGGACCAGAGCAGAAACAGGTGTTGGTGCAGCTATTGCAGCTGGCAATCAAGAAGAAAAAGGAATTTGTGCACTTTTAGTTATAGCAGCTAATATGACTAAAGAACCAATTAATATTATTTCAAATTCATTTTGTATAACTTCTAAATAAAATACATAATTTCATCTTCCATAATTTAACATTCATGCAATAGCTAACAACAAAGCTACATCTCCAATTCGATTTGATAGGGCTGTTAATATCCCGGCATTATAAGACTTAATATTTTGAAAATAAATAACTAAACAATAAGAAACTAACCCTAAACCATCTCAACCTAATAAAATTCTCACTAAATTAGGTCTAATAATTAATAATATTATAGATAAAACAAATATCAAAACTAATATAATAAAACGATTAATATTGGTGTCTCCTCTTATATATTCTTTTCTATAATAAATAACTAAAGAAGAAATTATTAACACAAAAGATATAAATAATAAACTTATTCAATCAAATAAAAAAGTTATAACAATTGACACAGAATTTAAAGAAACTACTTCTCATTCAATAAAATATACTAAATTATTTAATAAAAAGTAAAGTCTACAAAAAAACATGTTATTCTAATAGAAATTAAATTTAAAAATCTAATTCTACAAATTGACAAATATTTCACGATCTAAAATGAATTGCTCATATCACTAACACCACAAATTAGTATTTTTTTTAAACTATTTAAATATAACCATAATAAACATATTCCTCTTTTTATAATTAATATATTTAAAGGTAATCAATGCAATAATATTAATAAATATTCACGAATTTTACCTCTTCTAAATGAATAAACTCCAGAAAAAATTTTCCCGTGTTGACTAAATGAATATAAATATAAAGTATAAGCAGCTCTAAAAAAGATAGTAAAGAAAGTATAATTATAGAAACTCAAGACCAAGAAACAATTCTATTTAATAAAGAAATTTCACCTAATAAATTTAATGTAGGAGGAGCAGCTATATTAGCAGATCTTAATAAAAATCATCATAAAGCTATAGCTGGTATAAAATTTAAAAGCCCCTTATTAATTAATAAGCTTCGTCTACCTAATCGTTCATAAGATACATTAGCTAAACAAAATAACCCAGATGAACAAAGTCCGTGAGCAATTATTAATCTGTAAGAACCACATAACCCTCAATAAGACATAGTTAAAAGCCCTGCTAATACAATTCCTATGTGAGCTACTGAAGAATACGCAATTAAAGCCTTTAAATCAGTTTGACGTAAACACACAAATCTAACTAACACTCCTCCAACTAATCTAATTCTAATCCAAATAAATCTATATTTTAAATTTATTATTTGTAAAATAGATAAAACCCGTAATATACCATAACCCCCTAATTTTAGTATAATTCCAGCTAAAATTATAGAGCCAGAAACAGGAGCTTCAACATGAGCTTTAGGTAATCACAAATGAACTAAAAATATAGGTATTTTTACTAAAAATGCGCATACTAAACAAAAATATAATAAATCATAATTAAATATAAAATTATTTATTAAATAAAAATTTATTGTTCCTATTTTATTTATTAAATAAAAAATACCGATTAATATGGGCAAAGAAACCAATAAAGTGTAGAATAATAAATAAATACCAGCTTGTAAACGTTCAGGTTGGTACCCTCAACCTAAAATTAAGAATAACGTTGGAATTAGACTTCTTTCAAAAAATAAATAAAATAAATAAATTCATTCTTCTAAATGTTAACACAAGTAATAATAATATATATAATATTTAATAAAAATAATTTTTTATAATTATTAAATTTATAAACTCTTTCTCTTGCTATTAATATTAATGAACAAATCCATAAACTTAATAAAACCAACCCGTAAGAAAGTATATCACACCCTAAAAAATAAGAAAGATTTATTCAATAATTTGTAAAATTATTTATTAATAAAAATAAAAAACTAATAAAAAATAATAAAACCTGCACCATTCAAAATATATTACTAATAAAACAAAGAGGTAATAAAAATACTAAAAAAAAATTAACTTTAACATTATATAATTCTAAAAGATTGAAAATAATCATTCCCATGTGTTCGAATTATTGATACTAAAATAGATAAACCTAAAGCACCTTCACAAACTCTAAAAGTTAAAAATATTATTCTAAAATAACTTTCATAATTTACCATATTCAAATAAATAAATAATATAAAAAATAAAATTAAAACAATAAATTCAAGACTTAAAAGCATTGATAATAGATGTTTCCGATTAGAAACGAAACAAAATAACCCACAAATAAATAAAATTATTGGTAAACTTCAGTATAAAATTATAATCATTAGTTTTAATAGTTTAATAAAAACATTGGTCTTGTAAATCAAAAATAAGATAAATTCTTTTAAAACTTCAAGAGAAAAGAATTTCTTTTTCATTAATCCCCAAAATTAATATTTTATATAAACTACCTCTTGAAATTCTTCAATTAATCCTATACTCGTTAATTTTTTTAACTTCAATTATTTTTATAAATATAATCCACCCATTAGCTATAGGATTAACACTTTTAATCCAAACAATTTTAATTTCTTTAATTACAGGCCTTATAGCAAAAACATTTTGATTTTCATATATTTTATTTTTAATCTTTCTAGGGGGTATATTAGTATTATTTATCTACGTCACATCATTAGCCTCTAATGAAATATTTAATTTATCAATTAAATTAACTTTAATTTCAATTTCATTATTTTTTATAGCTTTAATTTTAATTTTTTTTATAGATAAACCCTCGATAAGATTTTTCTTATTAAACAACGAAATAGAATCAATTTCATCAAATTATTCTTATTTTATAGAAAATTCATTATCATTAAATAAACTTTATAATTTTCCCACAAACTTAATTACAATTCTTTTAATAAATTATTTATTAATTACTTTAATTGTTATTGTTAAAATTACTAAAATATTCAAAGGACCATTACGAATTATAAATTAATGAACAAACCTTTACGAACCTCCCATCCCTTATTTAAAATTGCTAATAATGCATTAGTTGACCTCCCTGCACCTGTAAATATCTCAAGATGATGAAATTTTGGGTCTTTACTAGGATTATGTTTAATTATTCAAATTTTAACAGGTTTATTTTTAGCTATACACTACACCGCAGATGTAAATTTAGCATTTAATAGAGTTAACCATATCTGCCGTGACGTAAATTACGGGTGATTATTACGAACAATACACGCTAACGGTGCTTCTTTTTTCTTTATTTGTATTTATTTACACGTAGGACGAGGAATTTATTACGGATCATATTTATTTACACCAACATGAATAGTTGGAGTAATTATCTTATTTCTAGTAATAGGAACCGCCTTTATAGGTTACGTTTTACCATGAGGACAAATATCTTTCTGAGGAGCAACAGTTATTACAAATTTATTATCGGCAGTACCTTACTTAGGAATTGATCTTGTACAATGAGTTTGAGGAGGGTTTGCTGTAGATAACGCAACTTTAACTCGATTTTTTACATTCCACTTTATCTTACCTTTTATTGTTCTAGCAATAACTTTAATTCATCTTCTATTTCTCCACCAAACAGGATCAAATAACCCAATTGGATTAAATTCAAATAGAGATAAAATTCCATTTCACCCTTATTTTACTTACAAGGATATTGTAGGATTCATTATTATAATTTTTTTATTAATTTCTTTAATTTTAATTAACCCAAATTTACTAGGAGATCCAGATAATTTCATTCCAGCTAACCCTTTAGTAACCCCAGCCCACATTCAACCAGAATGATATTTTTTATTTGCTTACGCGATTCTTCGGTCTATCCCTAATAAACTTGGGGGAGTGATTGCTTTAATTCTTTCAATTGCAATTTTAATAATTCTTCCATTTTATAATTTAAGAAAATTCCGAGGTATCCAATTTTACCCTATTAATCAAATCTTATTTTGAATTATAGTAGTAACAGTAATTTTATTAACTTGAATTGGGGCCCGACCTGTAGAAGACCCTTACGTTTTAATTGGACAAATTTTAACTGTTATTTACTTCTTATACTATATTATAAACCCTTTAGTAAATAAATGATGAGATAATCTACTAAATTAGTTAATGAGCTTGAATAAGCGTATGTTTTGAAAACATAAGATAGAAATTTTACTTTCTATTGACTTAACCTACTACTAATTTTAATTCATAATAATAAAGAAATAACAGAATTTTTAACCCAATAAAAAATAATAAATAATTTAACGAAAAAGATAAAAAACACTTTCATGCTAAATACATTAATTTATCATAACGAAATCGAGGTAAAGTTCCTCGAACTCAAATAAAAATAAATGAAATTAATATTAACTTTAAATAAAATAATAAATTAAATACATCACATCCTAAAAAAATCACACAAAATAATATTCTTATAAATAAAATTCTCGCATATTCAGCTAAAAAAATTAACGCAAACCCACCTCTTCTATACTCAACATTAAACCCTGATACTAATTCAGATTCACCTTCAGCAAAATCAAAAGGTGTTCGATTAGTCTCAGCTAAAGAAATAGTTAATCAAACTAAAGCTATCGGAAATAAAATAAATAAAAACCAGATATAAACCTGATAATAATAAAAATATAAAAAATTATACCCTCCAATTAAAAATACAAAAGATAATAAAATTAAAGCTAAACTAACTTCATAAGAAATAGTTTGAGCAACAGCTCGTAAACCCCCTAATAAAGCATAATTTGAATTAGATGACCAACCCGCTACTATAACAGTATAAACCCCTAATCTAGTACAAAAAAAAATAATCCTCCTAAATTAAAAGAATATAATTTTACAAAAATGGTATACATATTCAAACTACTAAGGATAAAAATAATGAAAAAATAGGTGAAATATAATATCTCAAATAATTAGATAATAAAGGATAAGTTTGTTCCTTTGTAAATAATTTAATTGCATCACAAAAAGGTTGAGGAATTCCTATTAAACCAACTTTATTAGGACCTTTACGAATTTGAATATAACCTAAAACTTTTCGTTCTAATAACGTTAAAAAGGCTACTCTTACTAATACACAAATAATTAATAATAAACTCCCTACTAAAGATATAATCAATTCTATATAAAACAAGTACTATTTGTAATAAATATCACATAAATAAATTCTAAATTTATTGCACTAATCTGCCAAAATAGTTATATTAATTAATATTATTCTATATAAAAATAAAATTATTCTAATATTTGGTCCTTTCGTACTAAAATATTATAAATTTTTAAAGATAGAAACCAACCTGGCTTACGCCGGTTTGAACTCAGATCATGTAAGAATTTAAAAGTCGAACAGACTTAAAATTTGAACGGCTACACCCAAAATTATATCTTAATCCAACATCGAGGTCGCAATCTTTTTTATCGATATGAACTCTCCAAAAAAATTACGCTGTTATCCCTAAAGTAACTTAAATTTTTAATCATTATTAATGGATCAAATATTCATACATTAATGATTTTAATCATTAAAAGTTTTTTAAATTTTAATATCACCCCAATAAAATATTTTATTTTATAAAAAAATAATCTTTATAATTAAAATAAATAAAATATAAAGATTTATAGGGTCTTCTCGTCTTTTAAATAAATTTTAGCTTTTTGACTAAAAAATAAAATTCTATAAAAATTTAAATGAAACAGTTAATATTTCGTCCAACCATTCATTCCAGCCTTCAATTAAAAGACTAATGATTATGCTACCTTTGCACAGTTAAAATACTGCGGCCATTTAAAAATTTTCAGTGGGCAGGTTAGACTTTAAATTTAATTCAAAAGACATGTTTTTGTTAAACAGGCGAACATTATTTTTGCCGAATTCTTTACCTAAACTTATCATTTAAATTTATTTTACAATAAAATATACTAATTCTATCATTATTTCTTAATTTTAAAAATTAAAATTAATATCTCAATAAAAATTTAAAATATAAATAAATAATTTAATTTATAAAATAAATTATAACACAATTTTTAATAATTGCTAATTCTAAGCATATATTTTAAATTTATTTATTATTTTTAAAAATTTATTTTATAGCTTATCCCATAAAATATTAAAATTATAAATTATTTAATTAAAAAATTTTTTAAATAAATTTATAATTTCTAAATTAAATTTATTTCTTGAAAAACTAGATACCTTTAAAAACGAATAACATTTCATTTCTAATATAATATTCAAAATAATTTTATTACATTAACTTTTATACTATATTAACTCTTTTAAAATCGAGAAAATATATTTAAATATTCTTTATTTAATAAACGCTGATACACAAGGTACAATAAATTAAATCTTCTTTTATAATAAAAATTTTTCAAATATTTCAATTTTTTTTACAATACTATTAAACTATTATTAAAATTATTTTTTCTTTAAACAATACTAAAACTTTTTCCTATATAATTATTTTTAATATTTTAAAATAAAATAAATAAAATTAATAAATAAAATCTAATCAATTTATATTGATTTGCACAAAAATCTTTTCAATGTAAATGAAATGCTTTCCTAAATAAGCTTTAAATTGTCATTCTAGATACACTTTCCAGTACATCTACTATGTTACGACTTATCTTACCTTAATAATAAGAGCGACGGGCGATGTGTACATATTTTAGAGCTAAAATCAAATTATTAATCTTTATAATTTTACTACCAAATCCACCTTCAAAAATTTTTTCATAGTTTTATCTGTTTAAATAAATTTATTGTAACCCATTATTACTTAAATATAAGCTACACCTTGATCTGATATACATTTTAATAAAAATTATTGAATATTATTATTCTTATAAAATATTCTGATAACGACGGTATATAAACTGATTACAAACTTAAGTAAGGTCCATCGTGGATTATCGATTACAAAACAGGTTCCTCTGGATAGACTAAAATACCGCCAAATTTTTTAAGTTTCAAGAACTTATCTATTACTACTTAAGTAATAATATTTACATTTTAAATAATAGGGTATCTAATCCTAGTTTTTAATTAAAATTTTCAAGCTTCAATTACTCATTTTATAAAAACTTTAAATTTAAAATTTCACTTAATAAATTTAATTATTTTTAAATTAAATCAATTTAACTTTTACTAAAAAAATTCATTTGTATAATTGGTGTAACCGCGATTGCTGGCACCAATTTAATCTATACTTTTTAATATTGCTATTTCTAAATTTCTTTAATTAATAAAATTAATTACTGCGATTACATAAAATAAAATAATTTTTAAAATTATTAAATATTCACACAAAAATTTACATATAAATCAAATTAATAACAAATTTTTAAGCCAAAATAAAACTTTATAAATTTAGTTAAAAATTTTAATACAAATAAAATTATAAATAAATTTTTTCATAATAATTTATTTTAAAATTTATTTTAAAATAATTCAATAAATTTGTAAATAAATTTATTTAATCACTAAAACTTAGAATAATCCAAAATAAACCCCTATTAATATAATTTTCATTATAAAATAAAAATGAAAATTAGATATTATTTATTTTTTCATATTAATACCTAATTTTTAAAAATTTTACATAATTTAAAAACAAATAAATTTATTTTATAATATTACATTTTAGTAAAATAAAATAAATTATTTTATAATTGACATAATCTATAAAAATCACAAATTTAAATAATTTAATAAAATTTATAAATAAATAAATTAAATAAAATTAATTTTAATAAATTTATTAAAATAAAACAACATCTAATAATTATAAATTCACAAGATAATTAAATTTAATTAAAAAATTAACACCAATAATGATAATAAATTAAAGGCAATTTTAAGACTATTAAAAAATCTTTCTAATTTTTTTTTTTTTTTTTACAATTTATGAAAAAATAGATATAAAGAAAATGTATCTATTTCTAAATTAATAAATTTTAAAAAACATTTTTGTATACTAAGTCTAGATTAATAGATAATCTATATATATAAATATTTAATATATTATATAATTAACAATTTAAATAAAAAATTTCGCAATCCAAAAATCATTACAAATATGGTAAAAAAAAATCTATATTTTAAAGATTTATCTAATGATTCTTTTGATTTATATAAATTAATATAAATATTATAAATTATTATATATTTATATATTTATATTGTTGATGATTTACTAATTTATATATATCTATATAGAAAATTTTAAATATTTATAAATAAAAATATATTTAATTAAATTTACTACTAAAATGTATTATCTAATTTAAATAAATACAATAATAAAAATTCAAATATTTTTTTAAAAATATTAGTAAACTATAAAAAAAAAAAAAAAAAAAATAGACGGGATCTTATTGTAAATGAATTGCCTGATAAAAGGGTTACCTTGATAGGGTAAATTATGTAGAGTCCTACATTCATTGGTTAATTTTTTGTTATTTTTAGAAAGATTTTATATTTAATAGAATTAAACTATTACTAAAAGTATCAAAAACTTTTGTGCATCGTACACCAAAATATAAAAGATAAGCTAATTAAGCTACTGGGTTCATACCCCATTTATAAAGGTTTTAATCCTTTTCTTTTTAATTTTTAATAATTCTTCAAAAATTTTATTTATTACAATAATAATTATTGGAACATTAATTACGGTAACCTCTAATTCTTGGTTGGGAGCATGAATAGGTTTGGAAATTAATTTATTATCTTTTATTCCCCTAATAAGAGATAATAATAATTTTAAGTCAACTGAAGCCTCTTTAAAATATTTTTTAACCCAAGCTTTAGCTTCAACTGTTTTATTATTTTCAGTAATTTTATTAATACTAAATAATAGAATAGTTATTGAAATTAATAACTCATTTACTTCAATAATTATTTTATCAACTTTATTGCTAAAAAGAGGGGCAGCCCCATTCCATTTTTGATTTCCTAATTTAATAGAGGGATTAACATGAATAAACGCCCTTCTTTTAATAACATGGCAAAAAATTGCGCCTTTAATATTAATTTCTTATTTAAATTTAAAAAATTTATTACTTGTTAGTGTAATTCTTTCCGTAATTATCGGAGCAATTGGAGGTTTAAACCAAACTTCTTTACGAAAACTTATAGCTTTTTCTTCAATTAATCATTTAGGTTGAATACTAAGAGCATTAATAATTAATGAATCAATTTGAATAGTTTATTTTTTATTCTATTCTTTTTTATCATTCATTTTAACTTTTATATTTAATATCTTTAAACTATTTCATTTAAATCAATTATTTTCATGATTTATACAAAGAAAAGTTATAAAATTTACTTTATTCATAAATTTTTTATCTTTAGGTGGATTACCCCCATTTTTAGGATTTTTACCAAAATGAGTTGTAATTCAACAATTAACTTTTTGTAACCAATATTTTCAATTAATAATTCTATTAATATCAACTTTAATCACATTATTTTTTTATCTCCGAATTTGCTATTCAGCATTTATACTAAATTATTACGAAAATAACTGGGTTATTAACACCCAAATCAATAATTTTAGTATAAAATTATACTTAATTTGTACATTTCTTTCTATTTTTGGATTATTTATAATTTCAATATTTTATTCTATATTTTAGGTTAAAGGCTTTAAGTTAAATAAAACTAATAGCCTTCAAAGCTGTAAATATAGGGAATCCTTTAAGCCTTAGTAAAAAATTACTCCTTCAAAATTGCAGTTTGATGTCATTATTGACTATAAGACCAATTAATAAATTACTAATCAATGATTAAGAAGAAAATTTCTTATAAATAGATTTACAATCTATCGCCTAACTTCAGCCACTTAATCGCGACAATGATTATTTTCAACAAATCATAAGGATATTGGAACATTATATTTTATTTTCGGGGCTTGAGCAGGAATAGTTGGAACATCATTAAGAATTTTAATTCGAGCTGAATTAGGACACCCCGGAGCCTTAATTGGTGATGACCAAATTTATAATGTAATTGTTACAGCCCATGCTTTTATTATAATTTTTTTCATAGTTATACCAATTATAATTGGAGGATTTGGAAATTGACTTGTACCTTTAATATTAGGAGCTCCTGATATAGCTTTCCCTCGTATAAATAATATAAGATTTTGACTTTTACCTCCTGCTTTATCATTATTATTAGTTAGAAGAATAGTTGAAAACGGAGCCGGGACAGGTTGAACAGTTTACCCACCTTTATCCGCAGGAATTGCTCATGGGGGGGCTTCTGTAGATTTAGCTATTTTTTCTTTACATTTAGCAGGAATTTCTTCAATTTTAGGAGCTGTAAATTTTATCACAACAGTAATTAATATACGATCTTCAGGAATTACTCTAGACCGTATACCTTTATTTGTTTGATCTGTTGTGATTACAGCTCTTTTACTTCTATTATCACTTCCTGTTTTAGCGGGAGCTATTACAATATTATTAACAGACCGAAATCTTAACACTTCATTTTTCGACCCTGCCGGAGGAGGAGATCCAATTTTATACCAACACTTATTCTGATTTTTTGGCCACCCAGAAGTTATATTTTAATTTTACCTGGATTTGGGATAATTTCTCATATTATTAGTCAAGAATCAGGTAAAAAGGAAACTTTTGGGTCTTTAGGGATGATTTACGCAATACTAGCAATTGGATTATTAGGATTTATTGTATGAGCTCACCATATATTTACAGTTGGAATAGATGTGGATACCCGAGCTTATTTTACATCAGCAACAATAATTATTGCTGTACCCACAGGAATTAAAATTTTTAGTTGACTTGCCACACTTCACGGAACACAACTTTCTTACTCACCAGCTATTTTATGGGCATTAGGATTTGTATTTTTATTCACAGTTGGGGGATTAACCGGAGTTGTTTTAGCAAATTCATCTGTTGATATCATTTTACATGATACATATTATGTAGTAGCTCATTTTCATTATGTATTATCAATGGGGGCAGTATTTGCTATTATAGCTGGGTTTATTCATTGATACCCTTTATTTACAGGATTAACTATAAATAATAAATGGTTAAAAAGTCAATTTATTATTATATTTATTGGAGTAAATTTAACATTTTTCCCACAACATTTTTTAGGTTTAGCAGGTATACCACGTCGTTACTCTGATTATCCTGATGCTTACACTACATGAAATGTAATTTCAACTATCGGTTCATCAATTTCTTTATTGGGGATTTTATTTTTTTTCTATATTATTTGAGAAAGCTTAGTCTCTCAACGTCAAGTTATTTACCCAATTCAACTAAATTCTTCAATCGAGTGATACCAAAATACCCCACCTGCTGAACATAGCTATTCTGAACTACCTTTATTAACTAATTAATTTCTAATATGGCAGATTAGTGCAATGGATTTAAGCTCCATATATAAAGATTTTTACTTTTATTAGAAAATAAATGTCAACATGAGCTAATTTAGGACTTCAAGATAGAGCCTCTCCTTTAATAGAACAATTAATTTTTTTTCACGATCACGCCTTGCTAATTTTAGTAATAATTACTGTTTTAGTAGGATACTTAATATTCATATTATTTTTTAATAATTATATTAATCGATTCCTTTTACATGGGCAATTAATTGAAATAATTTGAACAATTTTACCAGCTATTATTTTATTATTTATTGCATTCCCATCTTTACGTTTATTATACTTATTAGATGAAATTAATGAACCTTCAGTAACTTTAAAAAGAATTGGTCATCAATGATATTGAAGTTATGAATATTCAGATTTTAATAACGTTGAATTTGATTCATATATAATTCCTACAAATGAAATTTCAACTGATGGATTTCGTTTATTAGATGTGGATAACCGAATTGTTCTGCCTATAAATTCTCAAATTCGAATTTTAGTAACAGCCGCTGATGTAATTCATTCATGAACAATTCCAGCTTTAGGGGTAAAGGTTGATGGAACCCCCGGACGTTTAAACCAAACAAATTTTTTTATTAACCGCCCAGGATTATTTTACGGTCAATGTTCAGAAATTTGTGGGGCTAACCATAGTTTTATACCAATTGTAATTGAAAGAGTTCCTGTAAATTATTTTATTAAATGAATTTCTAATAATGTAAATTCTTCATTAGATGACTGAAAGCAAGTACTGGTCTCTTAAACCATTCTATAGTAAATTAGCACTTACTTCTAATGAATTTTTAAAAAATTAGTTAAACTTATAACATTAGTATGTCAAACTAAAATTATTAAATATTAATATTTTTTAATCCCACAAATAGCTCCAATTAAATGATTAACTCTATTTTTTATTTTTTCTATTACTTTTATTTTATTTTGTTCTATAAATTATTACTCTTATATGCCTTCTTCACCTAAATCTAACGAATTAAAAAATATTAATTTAAATTCAATAACTTGAAAATGATAACAAATTTATTTTCTGTATTTGACCCATCAGCGATTTTTGGTTTATCAATGAATTGAATAAGAACATTTTTAGGTCTTTTAATAATTCCTTCTATTTATTGATTAATACCTTCCCGTTACAATATTTTCTGAAACACAATTCTATCAACATTGCATAAAGAATTTAAAACTCTTTTGGGACCTTCAGGTCACAACGGATCTACTTTTATCTTTATTTCTTTATTTCTCTTATTCTTTTTAATAATTTTATAGGGTTATTTCCTTATATTTTCACAAGAACAAGTCATTTAACACTAACACTTTCATTAGCTTTACCTTTATGACTATCCTTCATAATTTATGGATGAATTAATCACACTCAACATATATTCGCTCACCTTGTACCTCAAGGAACTCCTGCAGTCTTAATACCTTTTATAGTTTGCATTGAAACAATCAGAAATGTAATCCGACCTGGAACTTTAGCAGTTCGATTAACTGCTAATATAATTGCTGGTCATTTATTGTTAACTTTATTGGGAAATACGGGACCCTCAATATCTTATATATTGGTCACTTTTTTACTAGTTGCACAAATTGCTTTATTAGTTCTTGAATCAGCTGTAGCTATAATCCAATCTTACGTATTCGCTGTTTTAAGCACACTTTACTCTAGAGAAGTTAATTAATATATTAAATTATTTATATATATATATATAAATAAATAAATAAAAATAAATGTCTACACATTCAAACCACCCATTTCACTTAGTTGACTATAGACCATGACCATTAACAGGAGCAATTGGTGCTATAACTACTGTTTCAGGGATAATTAAATGATTTCACCAATATGATACATCATTATTTTTTTAGGAAATATTATTACAATTTTAACTGTTTACCAATGATGACGAGATGTTTCTCGAGAAGGAACCTATCAAGGATTACATACTTACCCAGTAACTATTGGTTTACGATGAGGTATAATTTTATTTATTTTATCAGAAATTTTATTTTTTGTAAGTTTTTTTTGAGCATTTTTTCATAGAAGTTTATCGCCAGCAATTGAATTAGGGGCCTCATGACCTCCTGCTGGAATTGTTTCTTTTAATCCTTTTCAAATTCCCTTACTAAATACTGCAATTTTACTAACATCGGGAGTTACTGTAACATGAGCACATCATAGCTTAATAGAAGGAAATCACTCACAAACTACTCAAGGTTTATTTTTTACAGTACTTTTAGGAATTTACTTTACTATACTTCAAGCCTATGAATATCGAAGCCCCATTTACAATCGCCGATTCAGTTTATGGCTCAACATTTTTTATAGCTACAGGTTTCCACGGAATTCATGTTCTTATTGGGACAACATTTTTATTAATTTGTTTACTACGACATTTAAAATCATTTCTCTAAAAACCATCATTTTGGATTTGAAGCAGCAGCGTGATACTGACATTTTGTTGACGTAGTTTGATTATTTTTATATATTACAATCTATTGATGAGGAGGTTAATAAATTTATTATATCAATATAGTATAAAAGTATATGACTTCCAATCATAGGGTCTATTAATAAATAGTATTGATAATTTTTTCAATTCTTGCCATCGCCTCAGTAATTATAACAATTTCATTTGTTGTTATAATTTTAGCTTCAATTTTATCTAAAAAAACCTTAGTTGACCGAGAAAAAAGATCTCCCTTTGAGTGCGGATTTGATCCTAAGTCATCTTCTCGTTTACCATTTTCTTTACGATTTTTTCTAATTACAATTATTTTTTTAATTTTTGATGTTGAAATTGCTTTAATTCTTCCCATAATTATTATTTTCAAATTTTCAAATTTAATAATTTGGTCAATAACTTCAATTATTTTTATTTTAATTTTATTAATTGGATTATACCATGAATGAAATCAAGGAATACTAAATTGATCTTCTTAATAAATATAGGGTTGTAGTTAATTATAACATTTGATTTGCATTTAAAAAGTATTGATTTTTCAATCTACCTTATAATAACTAACGAATATGAAGCGATTTATTGCATTTAGTTTCGACCTAATTTTAGGTAATTTTACCCTTATTCTTTAATTGAAGCCAAACTAGAGGCTTATCACTGTTAATGATAGAATTGAGCTTTTACTCCAATTAAGGAAGTATGGTGATCAAGTAAAAGCTGCTAACTTTTTTCTTTTAATGGTTAAATTCCATTTATACTTCTATTTATATAGTTTAAAATAAAACTTTACATTTTCATTGTAAAAATAAAATTTTTATTATTTTTATAAATTACTAAATAATTCACTATATTTAAAGATTAAATAATCTCCCTAACATCTTCAGTGTTATACTCTAAATATAAGCTATTTAAATATAAAAATAATAAAAAATTTACTAAAATTAAAATTCAAAACACAATAATATTAAATAAATTTTTAAATTATTATTATGGATTAAAAATAAAGTTTGAGAATAATTTAATAATTTTTGGTATAAATGTTGACCTCCAAAATACTCTGATCAACCTTGATCAAATCTTTTTCTAACAATTTGCCCATAATTTAAAGGATAAAAAATAATCCCATAAGTTCTTATATAAGGTATAAACCATATTGAACCTATAAAATTTGTTAAATTATATAAAACCATTGATTTATTAATTCTATATAAATTTCTCATTGAAATTAAATAACCAAATAAACCCCCAAAAATACACACAAATAAAGTTAATAGCTTTAAAAAAAAGGTAAACAAATTATATAAGGTACAGGAAAAATTAACCAATTTAATATACTACCTCCAATAATTCTCATAACTAATAACCTATTATTCCTCGTAATATAACCCAACCTTCATCATTTAACACATTTAAACTTCTACAATTTAAATCCCCTGTTATTGAATAATAAACTAAACGAAATGAATAACAAACAGTCAAACCAGTTGAAAAAAAATATAAAAAAAGAAATATATTAATATTTCTAATTATCACAATTTCTAAAATTATGTCCTTTGAATAAAACCCCGCTAAAAATGGTATCCCACATAAAGCTAAATTAGATACATTAAAACAAGCAGAAGTTAAAGGCATATGAATTCTTAAACCCCCTATTAAACGAATATCTTGAGAATTATTTATATTGTGAATAATTGCCCCAGCACATATAAACAGTAAAGCTTTAAATAAAGCATGAGTTAACAAATGAAATATGGCTAATTTATAAAACCCTATAGATAAAATTCTTATTATTAAACCTAGTTGACTTAAAGTTGATAACGCAATAATTTTTTTTAAATCAAACTCAAAATTAGCCCTAATCCTGCTATAAATATAGTCAACCCAGATAATAAAGTAAAAACTGTCCTATTCATGAATTTCTTAACAAAATATTAAACCGAATTAACAATATACACCTGCAGTCACTAGTGTTGATGAATGGACCAGAGCAGAAACAGGTGTTGGTGCAGCTATTGCAGCTGGCAATCAAGAAGAAAAAGGAATTTGTGCACTTTTAGTTATAGCAGCTAATATGACTAAAGAACCAATTAATATTATTTCAAATTCATTTTGTATAACTTCTAAATAAAATACATAATTTCATCTTCCATAATTTAACATTCATGCAATAGCTAACAACAAAGCTACATCTCCAATTCGATTTGATAGGGCTGTTAATATCCCGGCATTATAAGACTTAATATTTTGAAAATAAATAACTAAACAATAAGAAACTAACCCTAAACCATCTCAACCTAATAAAATTCTCACTAAATTAGGTCTAATAATTAATAATATTATAGATAAAACAATATCAAAACTAATATAATAAAACGATTAATATTGGTGTCTCCTCTTATATTCTTTTCTATAATAAATAACTAAAGAAGAAATTATTAACACAAAAGATATAAATAACTTATTCAATCAAATAAAAGTTATAACAATTGACACAGAATTTAAAGAAACTACTTCTCATTCAATAAAATATACTAAATTATTTAATAAAAAGTAAAGTCTACAAAAAAACATGTTATTCTAATAGAAATTAAATTTAAAAATCTAATTCTACAAATTGACAAATATTTCACGATCTAAAATGAATTGCTCATATCACTAACACCACAAATTAGTATTTTTTTTAAACTATTTAAATAACCATAATAAACATATTCCTCTTTTATAATTATATATTTAAAGGTAATCAATGCAATATTAATAAATATTCACGAATTTTACCTCTTCTAAATGAATAAACTCCAGAAAAAATTTTCCCGTGTTGACTAAATGAATATAAATATAAAGTATAAGCAGCTCTAAAAAAGATAGTAAAGAAGTATAATTATAGAAACTCAAGACCAAGAAACAATTCTATTTAATAAAGAAATTTCACCTAATAAATTTAATGTAGGAGGAGCAGCTATATTAGCAGATCTTAATAAAAATCATCATAAAGCTATAGCTGGTATAAAATTTAAAAGCCCCTTATTAATTAATAAGCTTCGTCTACCTAATCGTTCATAAGATACATTAGCTAAACAAAATAACCCAGATGAACAAAGTCCGTGAGCAATTATTAATCTGTAAGAACCACATAACCCTCAATAAGACATAGTTAAAAGCCCTGCTAATACAATTCCTATGTGAGCTACTGAAGAATACGCAATTAAAGCCTTTAAATCAGTTTGACGTAAACACACAATCTAACTAACACTCCTCCAACTAATCTAATTCTAATCCAAATAAATCTATATTTTAAATTTATTATTTGTAAAATAGATAAACCCGTAATATACCATAACCCCCTAATTTTAGTATAATTCCAGCTAAATTATAGAGCCAGAAACAGGAGCTTCAACATGAGCTTTAGGTAATCACAAATGAACTAAAAATATAGGTATTTTTACTAAAATGCGCATACTAAACAAAAAATATAATAATCATAATTAAATATAAAATTATTTATTAAATAAAATTTATTGTTCCTATTTTATTTATTAAATAAAAAATACCGATTATATGGGCAAAGAAACCATAAAGTGTAGAATAATAAATAAATACCCTGGTAAACGTTCAGTTGGTACCCTCAACCTAAAATTAAGAATAACGTTGGAATTAGACTTCTTTCAAAAAATAAATAAAATAAATTCTTCTCTAAATGTTACACAAGTAATAATAATATAATAATATTTAATAAAAATAATTTTTATAATTATTAAATTTATAAACTCTTTCTCTTGCTATTAATATTAATGAACAAATCCATAAACTTAATAAAACCAACCCGTAAGAAAGTATATCACACCCTAAAAAATAAGAAAGATTTATTCAATAATTTGTAAAATTATTTATTAATAAAAATAAAAAACTAATAAAAAATAATAAAACCTGCACCATTCAAAATATATTACTAATAAAACAAAGAGGTAATAAAAATACTAAAAAAAAATTAACTTTAACATTATATAATTCTAAAAGATTGAAAATAATCATTCCCATGTGTTCGAATTATTGATACTAAAATAGATAAACCTAAAGCACCTTCACAAACTCTAAAAGTTAAAAATATATTCTAAAATAACTTTCATAATTTACCATATTCAAATAAATAAATAATATAAAAAATAAAATTAAAACAATAAATTCAAGACTTAAAAGCATTGATAATAGATGTTTCCGATTAGAAACGAAACAAAATAACCCACAAATAAATAAAATTATTGGTAAACTTCAGTATAAAATTATAATCATTAGTTTTAATAGTTTAATAAAAACATTGGTCTTGTAAATCAAAAATAAGATAAATTCTTTTAAAACTTCAAGAGAAAAGAATTTCTTTTCATTAATCCCCAAAATTAATATTTTATATAAACTACCTCTTGAAATTCTTCAATTAATCCTATACTCGTTAATTTTTTTAACTTCAATTATTTTATAAATATAATCCACCCATTAGCTATAGGATTAACACTTTTAATCCAAACAATTTTAATTTCTTTAATTACAGGCCTTATAGCAAAAACATTTTGATTTTCATATATTTTATTTTTAATCTTTCTAGGGGGTATATTAGTATTATTTATCTACGTCACATCATTAGCCTCTAATGAAATATTTAATTTATCAATTAAATTAACTTTAATTTCAATTTCATTATTTTTTATAGCTTTAATTTTAATTTTTTTTATAGATAAACCCTCGATAAGATTTTTCTTATTAAACAACGAAATAGAATCAATTTCATCAAATTATTCTTATTTTATAGAAAATTCATTATCATTAAATAAACTTTATAATTTTCCCACAAACTTAATTACAATTCTTTTAATAAATTATTTATTAATTACTTTAATTGTTATTGTTAAAATTACTAAAATATTCAAAGGACCATTACGAATTATAAATTAATGAACAAACCTTTACGAACCTCCCATCCCTTATTTAAAATTGCTAATAATGCATTAGTTGACCTCCCTGCACCTGTAAATATCTCAAGATGATGAAATTTTGGGTCTTTACTAGGATTATGTTTAATTATTCAAATTTTAACAGGTTTATTTTTAGCTATACACTACACCGCAGATGTAAATTTAGCATTTAATAGAGTTAACCATATCTGCCGTGACGTAAATTACGGGTGATTATTACGAACAATACACGCTAACGGTGCTTCTTTTTTCTTTATTTGTATTTATTTACACGTAGGACGAGGAATTTATTACGGATCATATTTATTTACACCAACATGAATAGTTGGAGTAATTATCTTATTTCTAGTAATAGGAACCGCCTTTATAGGTTACGTTTTACCATGAGGACAAATATCTTTCTGAGGAGCAACAGTTATTACAAATTTATTATCGGCAGTACCTTACTTAGGAATTGATCTTGTACAATGAGTTTGAGGAGGGTTTGCTGTAGATAACGCAACTTTAACTCGATTTTTTACATTCCACTTTATCTTACCTTTTATTGTTCTAGCAATAACTTTAATTCATCTTCTATTTCTCCACCAAACAGGATCAAATAACCCAATTGGATTAAATTCAAATAGAGATAAAATTCCATTTCACCCTTATTTACTTACAAGGATATTGTAGGATTCATTATTATAATTTTTTTATTAATTTCTTTAATTTTAATTAACCCAAATTTACTAGGAGATCCAGATAATTTCATTCCAGCTAACCCTTTAGTAACCCCAGCCCACATTCAACCAGAATGATATTTTTATTTGCTTACGCGATTCTTCGGTCTATCCCTAATAAACTTGGGGGAGTGATTGCTTTAATTCTTTCAATTGCAATTTAATAATTCTTCCATTTTATAATTTAAGAAAATTCCGAGGTATCCAATTTACCCTATTAATCAAATCTTATTTTGAATTATAGTAGTAACAGTAATTTTATTAACTTGAATTGGGGCCCGACCTGTAGAAGACCCTTACGTTTTAATTGGACAAATTTTAACTGTTATTTACTTCTTATACTATATTATAAACCCTTTAGTAAATAAATGATGAGATAATCTACTAAATTAGTTAATGAGCTTGAATAAGCGTATGTTTTGAAAACATAAGATAGAAATTTTACTTTCTATTGACTTAACCTACTACTAATTTAATTCATAATAATAAAGAAAATAACAGAATTTTTAACCCAATAAAAAATAATAAATAATTTAACGAAAAAGATAAAAAAACACTTTCATGCTAAATACATTAATTTATCATAACGAAATCGAGGTAAAGTTCCTCGAACTCAAATAAAAATAAATGAAATTAATATTAACTTTAAATAAAATAATAAATTAAATACATCACATCCTAAAAAAATCACACAAAATAATATTCTTATAAATAAAATTCTCGCATATTCAGCTAAAAAAATTAACGCAAACCCACCTCTTCTATACTCAACATTAAACCCTGATACTAATTCAGATTCACCTTCAGCAAAATCAAAAGGTGTTCGATTAGTCTCAGCTAAAGAAATAGTTAATCAAACTAAAGCTATCGGAAATAAAATAAATAAAAACCAGATATAAACCTGATAATAATAAAAATATAAAAAATTATACCCTCCAATTAAAAATACAAAAGATAATAAAATTAAAGCTAAACTAACTTCATAAGAAATAGTTTGAGCAACAGCTCGTAAACCCCCTAATAAAGCATAATTTGAATTAGATGACCAACCCGCTACTATAACAGTATAAACCCCTAATCTAGTACAACATAAAAAAAATAATCCTCCTAAATTAAAAGAATATAATTTTACAAAAAATGGTATACATATTCAAACTACTAAGGATAAAAATAATGAAAAAATAGGTGAAATATAATATCTCAAATAATTAGATAATAAAGGATAAGTTTGTTCCTTTGTAAATAATTTAATTGCATCACAAAAAGGTTGAGGAATTCCTATTAAACCAACTTTATTAGGACCTTTACGAATTTGAATATAACCTAAAACTTTTCGTTCTAATAACGTTAAAAAGGCTACTCTTACTAATACACAATAATTAATAATAAACTCCCTACTAAAGATATAATCAATTCTATATAAAACAAGTACTATTTGTAATAAATATCACATAAATAATTCTAAATTTATTGCACTAATCTGCCAAAATAGTTATATTAATTAATATTATTCTATATAAAAATAAAATTATTCTAATATTTGGTCCTTTCGTACTAAAATATTATAAATTTTTAAAGATAGAAACCAACCTGGCTTACGCCGGTTTGAACTCAGATCATGTAAGAATTTAAAAGTCGAACAGACTTAAAATTTGAACGGCTACACCCAAAATTATATCTTAATCCAACATCGAGGTCGCAATCTTTTTTATCGATATGAACTCTCCAAAAAATTACGCTGTTATCCCTAAATTAACTTAAATTTTTAATCATTATTAATGG
>JAURSC010000234.1:0-130799 GCA_030788265.1 Drosophila americana
AAAAATATCAAACAACTGCCTACTCGAAAGAGTGTGCGTGTGCACAAGGAGCAAGTCGCAAAAATTGAACATTGTCAACTTTTTGGTCTTTTCTGACAAATCTTACAATCCGACGCTAATTTTCCTTGCAGAAAAACGATATTTAGATAGCGTTTTGTATTTTAAACAAAATAGGTCCCTACAGTAACAGAAATTAATATAAAATATTTTAATTTAGGTCAAATTAATTGTGTATTAAATAATATTATATCAATTCTTCTCATGCATGCTGACTGGACAAAGAAATACACGATAGAGCATTTAAATGTGAGTGCCTATTGCTACCCAGGCACAAAAGGCACACAATTGAAGAAATAATTGGCTCGCTATTTGTGCGCACATCCACCAACACAAACATAGGATGTTTGTAGATCTAGCGGTTTTGTGGGAAGCTATGCAGGAGAAAGAGATGGACGCAAGTGCGCGAAGAAATGAGTGAGAGCGAGGCCACATGCATGCACACATATGTTTTTGGGCTGTAGGATTTAAAATGGCATACAAGTTAACAACTAAGCATAAATATATTGCCCTAGCAATTAAGTAGCTTCGTATTAACAATGCTGACGCGCCAGAACTGAGTTCAGCGCTCTGCGCTAAGAACAGCCAGCAGCGGTAAGCTGACACTGCATGGAATGCTGAGTCGGCTTGCCGACCATGCTTTGATGGCGTGATGCATTGAGGCTTAGGTATTTGTATAATTTGCTTGTCCCCTAGTTTTTAGTTTTATATGAAGCGCGCAACACATAAGTCGCCAAAATAAATATACTGCTCCGGCATTGCCGATAAAACATATCTTTCGTAATATTACTGGATCAAGGAGAACATATTTTGATCAAGGGCAGCGCGGGATCAACGCAACTTACCCAAGATAACATTGTGTTACATCGCAGAACATACATTAATGAATAACTGGCGCCCAACCAATAAATAGGAACCCATACCATGTAAGTTCATAAGTGATTTCAGGTTGAAGAAATTATTCTCGAACGCCACGTACCGATACGTGTGATTTTTAAAAAAAAAAAAAAAAAAAAAAAAAAAAAAAAAAAAAAAAAATGTAAAGTAAAGTAAATATTGCTGCTCTCTTCTGCCAGCATTTCATTCCTTTAAATCATTGCATACTTTCACTAAAAACTGTTGCATACTTTTACCAGCGTTCCTTGTCAATAAAGCATTGCATACCTTAACGAATAATTATTGCATACTTTCGGCAGCATTACATTTTTTGCTGCATACCCCTAACAATTTTTTATAATAAATATTGCATACCCCAAGATTCACCAGTTTCCACTATTGCCAACAGCGTTACCTGCCGATCTTTCTCGATCGGCCTAAGTTTGAAAAGTGCCAACCATAAGCCAATGAGTTGGAATTATAGGGAGATAAAAGTCGAATATAATAGTGACGATAGCTGGGAGGGGGAAATCAATTGCTCAGTAGATCCTACTCCTGCAGATACCGTTGTAACTGAAGAAATGGAGCCGGCTCAAGTTCAGAATCTCATTGAGGGTGCCATCAGGCAAGCTTTAGCGCAACAACAAAATCAGTTTCAAGCACAAATAACCGCTTTAGCTTCACAAGTACAGAGTTTGCAGGTGGAGGCGCCGCAAATCGTCACATACGAGAAAATATCCGTCGATCCAAACGCCAAATGCGATATTCCCTTGGACATTATTAAATCTGTGCCGGATTTCTCCGGCGTACAGGATGAGTATGTAGCGTGGAGGCAAGCAGCCATCTACGCGTACGAACTATTCAAGAACTATCCAAAGAGCACTGCACACTACCAAGCGGTAGCGATCATTAGGAACAAAATCAAAGGCCCAGCTGGAGCCTTACTAGTGTCTCACAACACTGTCCTAAATTTCGATGCAATACTAGCTAGGCTAGATTGCACATACTCGGACAAAACATCCTTGCGCTTACTGAGACAATGTTTGGAGTTAGTTACGCAGGGCGAAATGTCCCTGATGCAATACTACGATGACGTCGAAAAGAAACTCACGCTCGTAACTAACAAAATTGTAATGTCTCACGACCAAGAAGGCGCGGATTTGCTCAACCGGGAGGTCAGAGACGACGCCTTGCACGCCTTTATCTCCGGTCTTAGGAAGCCGTTGAGAGCGGTTGTGTTCCCTGCACAACCAAAAGATCTACCATCCGCTCTGGCCCTTGCCAGAGAGGCAGAAGCTAGCATTGAGAGAAGCATGTTCGCGAACTCTTACGCTAAAGCCTTGCAAGACCGAGCGCAAATTGCTGAAAGTAACAAAAACCGTGCCCAAGGCAAGCAAACCAGATTTAACAAAGATGAGCAAAATCAGGAGAGAAATCCCCATTTTGTGAAACGCCAAAAGGGCGGTCCCCAGCCCCAGGCCCCTAAAGATAATCAAACTGAGGCTCCACAGCCCATGGAAGTTGACTCTTCCTCCAGATTTAGACAAAAACCGACTACAGCAAGCGTCAGGCTAATGAGTCCAACGCACCAAAACGCAAGAATTCGTCAGACCGTTCAACAGGTCAAAGACGACAACGCGTTAACAATGTCGTACAATCAGATTCCAAAGAAGCCGTAACAGAATTCGAGAAGGCGGCCAAAGAGGCAGTTGAAGAACTAGAGAGTGAGAACGAGTACGCACCTGGTGACGACTCGATTAATTTTTTAGGGAACACTCCCGGCTTCCGTACATTGAACGACGGTTGGCTGGGAGAACTCTGAAGATGTTGATTGACACTGGCGCGGCAAAAAATTATGTGAAGCCCTTAACAGAGCTAAAGACCATAACGCCGGTCGCCAAGTCATTCTCGGTAAACTCGATCCACGGGTCTACCGAAATCAAGCGCAAATGCTTGATGAACATTTTCCAACATACCTCCCCGTTTTTTCTCCTCGATACCCTAAGTTCTTTCGACGCCATCATAGGCTTCGACTTGCTAACACAAGCCGGAGTCAAATTGAACTTGGCAAAAAACACTCTGGAATACCAGAGTACATCCGAAAAACTCCAGTACTATCAATGTGCTGATGTGAACTTCACCGATGTCAACGACATCGTAGTCCCCCCTTCCGTAAAGAAAGAGTTCAGGGACATGATACTCAGAAACAAAAGAGCCTTCTCAAATGCAGACGAAGCTCTCCCTTTTAATACTGCTGTTATCGCTACAATCCGAACAGTAGACAACGAGCCCGTGTATTCAAGATACCCGAGTCTCATGGGTGTTTCTGACTTCATAAACAAAGAAGTCAAACAATTACTGGACGATGGCATAATCAGGCCCTCCAGATCGCCTTACAACAGCCCAACATGGGTGGTTGATAAAAAAGGCACTGACTCATACGGTAACCCAAAAAAAAGGTTGGTAATCGACTTCAGGAAACTGAACGAAAAAACCATACCGGACCGCTACCCCATGCCGAGCATCCCCATGATCTTAGCAAATCTAGGAAAGGCAAAATACTTCACTACCCTCGACCTAAAGTCGGGGTACCATCAAATTTACCTTGCGGAGCATGACCGCGAAAAGACTTCATTTTCAGTAAGCAGCGGCAAGTACGAGTTCTGTCGCCTACCATTCGGCCTGCGCAATGCAAGCAGCATATTCCAAAGGGCAATAGACGATATCCTGAGGGAACATATAGGAAAGATTTGCTTTGTCTATGTAGACGACGTCATAATTTTTTCTAAAAACGAAACGGAGCACCTTCAACACATTAACATTGTGTTAAAATGTCTAATCGACGCAAACATGCGTGTAGGCCCCGAAAAGACTCGTTTCTTCAAGGAAAGTATCGAATTCCTGGGTTTCATTGTAACCAAAGACGGAGCAACATCCGACCCCAAAAAAGTTAAAGCCATTCAGGAATTCCCTGAACCAAAGAATGTCTACAGCGTTAGGTCCTTCTTGGGGTTAGCCAACTACTATAGGGTCTTTATTAAGGACTTTGCCGCTATAGCGCGTCCGATATCGGACATACTTAAAGGGGAAAATGGTTCAGTTAGTAGGCACGTATCAAAGAAAATCCCTGTTGAATTTAATGAAGTTCAACGCGATGCATTTCACCGTCTGCGGAGTATTTTGGCATCAGAAGACGTCATGTTAATGTATCCAAACTTCCAGAAACCGTTCGATTTAACCACTGATGCTTCGGCCAGTGGAATTGGCGCGGTTCTTTCCCAAGGCAATAGGCCAATAACAATGATTTCTCGCGCCTTAAAACAGGCCGAACAAAACTATGCCACTAACGAAAGAGAATTGCTGGCCATTGTGTGGGCTTTAGGCAGATTGCAGAACTTTCTGTACGGTTCTAGGGAAATTAACATTTTCACGGACCACCAGCCGCTCACGTTCGCTGTGTCGGACAAGAACACGAATTCCAAGATTAAAAGATGGAAATCTTACATTGACCAGCACAATGCCAAAATGTTTTATAAACCGGGCAAAGAGAATCTGGTGGCGGATGCCCTTTCAAGGCAAAACATTAATGCTCTGCAAGATGGGCCCCGTTCGGACGCTGCAACCGTTCACAGCGAACTTTCCCTGACCTACACGGTCGAGACAACAGACAAACCTTTGAATTGCTTTAGGAACCAGATTGTCCTAGAGGAATCGCGTTTTCCGCTAAAGCGAAACTTGTTGCTGTTTCGCAGCAAAACACGCCACTTGATCAGTTACACTGACAAGAGCTCAATTCTCAAAACCCTCAAAGAAGTTGTGAATTCTGGAGTCGTTAACGCAATACATTGCGATCTTCCCACGTTGGCAAGTTTCCAACACGACCTGATTTTGTATTTCCCTGCTACCCAATTCTGGCATTGCAAAAATCTTGTGCAAGATATAACGGACAAAAACGAGCAGTTAGAAATCATCACTGCCGAGCACAATCGAGCGCACAGAGCAGCTCAGGAAAACATTAAACAAGTACTTCGGGACTATTATTTTCCCAATATGGCCAGTCTGGCCAAAGAAGTGGTTGCAAACTGCAGGGTCTGCACTAAAGCCAAATACGATAGGCACCCGAAGAAACAAGAACTCGGGGAAACGCCTATACCAAGTTATACTGGCGAAATGTTGCATATTGACATTTTCTCGACAGACAAGAAACAGTTCTTGACCTGCATAGACAAATTCTCAAAATTTGCAGTCGTCCAACCGATATTATCCAGAACGATAATCGATGTCACAAGCCCTCTACTGCAAATTGTTAACCTTTTTCCCGCAACCAAGACAATTTATTGCGATAACGAGGCGGCCTTCAATTCCGAGACCATCACTTCGATGCTCCGAAACGCCTACGGCATTTGCATTGTGAATGCGGCTCCGCTTCACAGCACCTCAAACGGCCAGGTGGAGCGCTTTCATAGCACCCTGACCGAAATTGCGAGATGCCTCAAGTTAGACAAGAAAATCAGCGACACTACAGAATTAATCTTAAAGGCTACGATAGAGTACAACAAAAGTTTGCACTCAGTAACCCTCGAGAAACCAATTGAGGTCGTTCATGCAGCAGCTTCTGATCGTCGCGGGAACGTCAAAAACAGGCTAATTAAGGCACAGCAAGACAATATCAAAAGGTGCAATGCATCCAGACAAAACCGCGTTTTCGAGGTAGGAGAAAAGGTGTTCCAGAAGAACAACAAGAGGCTAGGGAACAAGTTAACTCCCTTATGCTCAGAACAAAAGGTCGAAGCAGACCTGGGAACGTCTGTCCTCATTAAGGGGAGGGTGGTCCATAAGGACAACCTGAAATAAGTTTTCCTCCACAATCAGCTAGTAAGCCAACTCAGAGTTTAAACACCGTCTTATATTGTTCGTCCATTTCAGGTTTGCACTCACTTTGCTTGTGGCACTAGCAGCGGTAAATGCTCGGATCACCGACTTCTCGCATGTCAACTACATTCCGGTCTTAGACGGGGAAGTACTGGTGTTCGATCAACGTAGCTACTTGAGGCACTCAAGTAACATTTCCGAATTTGTTAGTATGATAGACGAGACGGAAAGACTGTCCGATTCCTTTCCACAGTCGCATATGCGCAAACTACTAGACGTAGATACAGATCACCTTAGAACATTGTTGTCCGTTCTTCAAGTGCATCACAGATTTGCACGAAGCCTCGATTTCTTAGGCACTGCCTTGAAGGTTGTTGCTGGCACCCCTGATGCTTCAGATTTCTTAAGGATCCGCGTTACAGAGACGCAGTTGGTGGAGGCTAACTCCAAACAGATACTAATAAACTCCGAAACTCAAAAACAAATAAACAGACTAACGGACACTATCAATAAAATTATCAGTTCCCGCAAAGGCGATTTGGTTGACACTCCTCATTTATTCGAGACCCTGTTGGCAAGAAATAGAATACTGAACACAGAAATTCAAAATTTAGTACTCACCATAACGTTGGCAAAAGCAAGCATAGTAAATCCTACAATCCTTGATCATACCGATCTAAAATCACTTATCGAACAAGATACCCCAATAGTTAGCTTGATAGAAGCTTCTAAGATCAAGGTCCTTCAGTCCGAGAATATTATCCACATATTAATAGCCTACCCTAAAGTTGAGTTTAGGTGCCAAAAGGTCTCCGTCTACCCCGTTTCACACCAACAAACCATTCTGCGACTCGACGAAGACACGTTGGCGGAATGCGAAAAGGATACCTTTGCAGTTACTGGATGCACCGTAACTACGCATAACACCTTCTGCGAACGAGCACGGCGCGAAACCTGTGCTAGCTCCCTTCACGCGGGAAACATCGCCAACTGCCACACTCAACCTAGCCACCTGAAAGCGATAATGCCTGTAGATGACGGCGTCGTGGTTATCAACGAAGCGACAGCGCGCGTCCGAACAGATGATGACGCAGAGGTAACCGTCTCAGGAACCTTCCTGATAACTTTCGAACGGTCTGCAACTATCAATGGCACAGAATTTGTAAACCTGCGCAAATCACTAAGCAAGCAGCCTGGCATCGTGAGGTCACCGCTCCTAAACATCATCGGACATGACCCGGCACTAAGCATACCACTCCTGCATCGTATGAACATCAACAACTTGCTATCAATTCGAGATTTCAAGGAGGAGGTAGTTGCGGCTGGCTCGCCTAAATTCTGGTTCGCGATTGGCGCGGTCCTGAATGTCGGACTAATTGGCTCATTCTTCCTTTTTCTGGTGCTAAGGAAAAGACGAGCCTCCATGCAGATGCAGAAGGCGATTGACAAATACGACATGCCCGAGGACGGCCATCATCCTGAGGGGGGGTAGTTAACAACTAAGCATAAATATATTGCCCTAGCAATTAAGTAGCTTCGTATTAACAATGCTGACGCGCCAGAACTGAGTTCAGCGCTCTGCGCTAAGAACAGCCAGCAGCGGTAAGCTGACACTGCATGGAATGCTGAGTCGGCTTGCCGACCATGCTTTGATGGCGTGATGCATTGAGGCTTAGGGTATTTGTATAATTTGCTTGTCCCCTAGTTTTTAGTTTTATATGAAGCGCGCAACACATAAGTCGCCAAAATAAATATACTGCTCCGGCATTGCCGATAAAACATATCTTTCGTAATATTACTGGATCAAGGAGAACATATTTTGATCAAGGGCAGCGCGGGATCAACGCAACTTACCCAAGATAACATTGTGTTACATCGCAGAACATACATTAATGAATAACTTACATACATATGTTTTTGGGCTGTAAGGATTTAAAAATGGCATACATACATATATTAAGAAAACGCGTCATCAGCCGCAGCGAGAGCGGCTTCATACTGAACGTTCGACTTTTGAGGCCGGCGTTCGGCTGCCACTCTCAGCAGTAACACTCTGTCTGGGCACACTAAAATGGTCGAGGGTACATGTGCGTCAGATTAGCGGCGGTGACTTAGCTCGATTTTTGGTACTTGGTATCGGAAAACGAATCGATCACTTTTAAATGCATTTATTTATGTTTTTAACCACAGAACCTAATAAATTTAAATGCAGAATTGTAAAAAATTAAATTATTTACTGCCTACATTCATTTGTTTTTGAATTTTAATTTTTAATATGGGTAAACCAAGGGGTTGAAATATTAGTTTTCCACCATTCCATAAATATCTAAATTTAGGGATGATGGCCCCGAAAACCGCATATACACGATTAAAGCCTATAGTTTCACCTAGCCAACTGTAAAAATTTGATTAAAATCGTCGGTACCATTTTTAAGATATTTGGAAAAGAGTGCAGCAACCCCAAGTCAGCCCCATATAAAATGACCGCAAAAAATCAACCTTGTTTTCGAGCCCTTATTTCTTAACTCAGAGACAATGGCCCTCAATCCGCGGTATACCCTCTTGTAGATACATATTTTAAGAAACTTGAGGCACTAATTTTAAGTAAATAGACGGTACAGATTTCGAGAAAATTAATTAATTGTAAGCCAACCTCATATAGTTCATTCATAAAGTCTATCGAACTGCTAGTTCCTACATGAACTGAATCACTGCCTGCCATCAGTGTTGAACAATTTTGTACGGAATTGGGCGGGAACCAATTCAATTTGAATTATATGTAATCATGAAAAAATGGAAAGGACTCACAGTTAATAAAATTAATAAGTCAAAGCAAATTATATGTGAAGTATTAACTCATACTTAATAGCAAAGTTTATGGAAAAATTGCATTTTTCCATTTTTTTCATTACATCCCATGTTAACATTACTGTTAAATGGCAACCATATTTTAAACATTATTATAAAATTTCTCCGAAAACGGCCCCAAATGCATGGTAGTTTAACATATAGATCGCGAATTATCAATAATTTTGCTAGTTTTTTTTGCATAACAGGGGATATAATAAGAAAAATAGTAAAATGCGAATTTCTCAAAAACTGGCTGGACGATTTTCTTGATGTAAAAAGCAAAATGATTGATAACTTTAATTAATTGATAAAGTTTAAAATATAGTTGCCATTTAACAGTATATATATATATATATATATATATATATATATATATATATATATATATATATATATATATATCTAATATTGCCAGCATGTTTTTTTGCATTAACATAGGATGTTATGAGAGAAATAGAAAAATGAGAATTTCTCAAAATCTGTACCGATGATTTTAATGAAATAAATAGCAAAATGATTGATAATCTGTGCTCTATATGCACAACTACCGTGCATTTGTGGCCGTTTTCGGAGAAATTAAATAATAAAGTTTAAAATATGGCTGCCATTTAACAGTATGATATCTAATATTGCCAGCATGTTTTTTTTTGCATTAACATTGGATGTTATGAGAGAAATAGAAAAATGAGAATTTCTCAAAGTCTGTACCGATGATTTTAATGAAATAAATAGCAAAATGATTGATAAATCGTGCTCTATATGCACAACTACCGTGAATTTGGGGGCGTTTTCGGAGAAATTTAATAATAAAGTTTAAAATATGGCTGCCATTTAACAGTATGATATCTAATATTGCCAACCTTTTTCATTTTGCATTAACATGGGATGTTATGAGAGAAATAGAAAAATGGAATTTCTCAAAATCTGTACCGATGATTTTAATGAAATAAATAGCAAAATGATTGATAAATCGTGCTCTATATGCACAACTACCGTGCATTTGGGGCCATTTTCGGAGAGATTAAATAATAAAGTTTAAAATATGGCTGCCATTTAACAGTATGATATCTAATATTGCCAGCATGTTTTTTTGCGTTAACATAGGATGTTATGAGATAAATAGAAAAATGAGAATTTCTGAAAATCTGTACCGATGATTTTAATGAAATAAATAGCAAAATGATTGATAAATCGTGCTTTATATGCACAACTACCATGCATTTGAAGCCGTTTTCGGAGAAATTAAATAATTAAGTTTAAAATATGGTTGCCATTTAACAGTATGATATCTAATATTGCCAGCATGTTTTTTGCATTAAGATAGGATTTATAAGAGAAATAGAAAAATGAGAATTTCTCAAAATCTGTACCGATGATATTAATGAAATAAATAGCAAAATGATTAATAAATCGTGCTCTATATGCACAACTACCGTGCATTTGGGGCCATTTTCGGAGAAATTAAATAATAAAGTTTAAAATATGGCTGCCATTTAACAGTATGATATCTAATATTGCCAGCATGTTTTTTTGGGTTAACATATGATGTTATGAGAGAAATAGAAAAATGAGAATTTCTCAAAATCTGTACCGATGATTTTAATGAAATAAATAGCAAAATGATTGATAAATCGTGCTTTATATGCACAACTACCGTGCATTTGGAGCCGTTTTCGGAGAAATTAAAGAATAAAGTTTAAAATATGGTTGCCATTTAACAGTATGATATCTAATATTGCCAGCATGTTTTTTGCATTAAGATAGGATGTTATGAGACAAATAGAAAAATGAGAATTTTTCAAAATCTGTACCGATGATTTTAATGAAATAAATAGCAAAATGATTGATAAATCGTGCTCTATATGCACAACTACCGTGCATTTGGGGCTGTTTTCGGAGAAATTAAATAATAAAGTTTAAAATTAGCTGCCATTTAACAGTATGTTATCTAATATTGCCAACCTTTATTATTTTGCATTAACATGGGATGTTATGAGAGAAATAGAAAAATGAGAATTTCTCAAAATCTGTACCGATGATTTTAATGAAATAAATAGCAAAATGATTGATAAATCGTGCTCTATATGCACAACTACCGTGCATTTGGGGCCGTTTTCGGAGAAATTAAATAATAAAGTTTAAAAAATGGCTGCCATTTAACAGTATGATATCTAATATTGCCAACCTTTTTTATTTTGCATTAACATGGGATGTTATGAGAGAAATAGAAAAATGAGAATTTCTCAAAATCTGTACCGATGATTTTAATGAAATAAATAGCAAAATGATTGATAAATCGTGCTCTATATGCACAACTACCGTGCATTTGGGGCCGTTTTCGGAGAAATTAAATAATAAAGTTTAAAATATGGCTGCCATTTAACAGTATGATATCTAATATTGCCAACATTTTTTATTTTGCATTAACATGGGATGTTATGAGAGAAATAGAAAAATGAGAATTTCTCAAAATCTGTACCGATGATTTTAATGAAATAAATAGCAAAATAATTGATAAATCGTACTCTATATGCACAACTACCGTGCATTTGGGGCCATTTTCGGAGAAATTAAATAATAAAGTTTAAAATATGGCTGCCATTTAACAGTATGATATCTAATATTGCCAGCATGTTTTTTTTTGCATTAACATAGGATGTTATGAGAGAAATAGAAAAATGAGAATTTCTCAAAATTTGTACCGATGATTTTAATGAAATAAATAGCAAAATGATTGATAAATCGTGCTCTTTATGCACAACTACCGTGCATTTGGGTCGTTTTCGGAAAACTTTAATAATAAAGTTTAAAATATGGCTGCCATTTAACAGTATGATATCTAATATTGCCAAAATTTTTTTTTTGGATTAACATAGGATGTTATGAGAGAAATAGAAAAATGAGAATTTCTCAAAATCTGTACCGATGATTTTAGTGAAATAAATAGCAAAATGATTGATAAATCGTGCTCTATATGCACAACTACCGTGCATTTGGGGGCGTTTTCGGAGAAATTAAATAATTAAGTTTAAAATATGGTTGCCATTTAACAGTATGATATCTAATATTGCCAGCATGTTTTTTTTTGCATTATCATAGGATGTTATGAGAGAAATAGAAAAATGAGAATTTCTCAAAATTTGTACCGATGATTTTAATGAAATAAATAGCAAAATGATTGATAAATCGTGCTCTATATGTACAACTCCGTGCATTTGGGGGCGTTTTCGGAGAAATTAAATAATAAAGTTTAAAATATGGCTGCCATTTAACAGTATGATATCTAATATGGCCAGCATGTTTTTTTTGGATTAACATAGGATGTTATGAGAGAAATAGAAAAATGAGAATTTCTCAAAATCTGTACCGATGATTTTAATGAAATAAATAGCAAAACGATTGATAAATCGTGCTCTATATGCACAACTACCGTGCATTTGGAGTCGTTTTCGGAGAAATTAAATAATAAAATTTAAAATATGGTTGCCATTTAACAGTATGATATCTAATATTGCCAGCATGTTTTTTTTTTTGCATTAACATAGGATGTTCTGAGAGAAATAGAAAAATGAGAATTTCTCAAAATTTGTACCGATGATTTTAATGAAATAAATAGCAAAATGATTGATAAATCGTGCTCTTTATGCACAACTACCGTGCATTTGGGTCGTTTTCGGAAAACTTTAATAATAAAGTTTAAAATATGGCTGCCATTTAACAGTATGATATCTAATATTGCCAACCTTTTTTTTTTTGGATTAACATAGGATGTTATGAGAGAAATAGAAAAATGAGAATTTCTCAAAATCTGTACCGATGATTTTAATGAAATAAATAGCAAAATGATTGATAAATCGTGCTCTATATGCACAACTACCGTGCATTTGGAGTCGTTTTCGGAGAAATTAAATAATAAAGTTTAAAATATGGTTGCCATTTAACAGTATGATATCTGGATATAGCCATCATGTTTTTTTGCATTAAGATAGGATGTTATGAGAGAAATAGAAAAATGAGAATTTCTCAAAATCTGTACCGATGATTTTAATGAAATAAATAGCAAAATGATTGATAAATCGTGCTCTATATGTACAACTACCGTGCATTTGGGGGCGTTTTCGGAGAAATTAAATAATAAAGTTTAAAATATGGCTGCCATTTAACAGTATGATATCTAATATGGCCAGCATGTTTTTTTTTTGCATTAACATATGATGTTATGAGAGAAATAGAAAAATGAGAATTTCTCAAAATCTGTACCGATGATTTTAATGAAATAAATAGCAAAATGATTGATAAATCGTGCTCTATATGCACAACTACCGTGCATTTGGGGCCGTTTTCGGAGAAATTAAATAATAAAGTTTAAAATATGGCTACCATTTAACAGTATGATATCTAATATTGCCAACCTTTTTTATTTTGCATTAACATAGGATGTTATGAGAGAAATAGAAAAATGAGAATTTCTCAAAATCTGTACCGATGATTTTAATGAAATAAATGGCAAAATGATTGATAAATCGTGCTCTATATGCACAACTACCGTGCATTTGGGGGCGTTTTCGGAGAAATTAATTAATAAAGCTTAAAATATGGCTGCCATTTAACAGTATGATATCTAATATTGCCAGCATGTTTTTTTTTGCATTAACATATGATGTTATGAGAGAAATAGAAAAATGAGAATTTCTCAAAATTTGTACCGATGATTTTAATGAAATAAATAGCAAAATGATTGATAAATCGTGCTCTTTATGCACAACTACCGTGCATTTGCGTTGTTTTCGGAAAACTTTAATAATAAAGTTTAAAATATGGCTGCCATTTAACAGTATGATGTCTAATATTGCCAGCATGTTTTTTTTTGGATTAACATAGGATGTTATGAGAGAAATAGAAAAATGAGAATTTCTCAAAATCTGTACCAATGATTTTAATGAAATAAATAGCAAAATGATTGATAAATCGTGCTCTATATGCACAACTACCGTGCATTTGGGGCCGTTTTCGGAGAAATTAAATAATAAAGTTTAAAATATGGTTGCCATTTAACAGTATGATATCTAATATTGCCAGCATGTTTTTTTGCATTAAGATAGAATGTTATGAGAGAAATAGAAAAATGAGAATTTCTCAAAATCTGTACCGATGAATTTAATGAAATAAATAGCAAAATGATTGATAAATCGTGCTCTATATGCACAACTACCGTGCATTTGGGGACGTTTTCGGAGAAATTAAATAATAAAGTTTAAAATATGGCTGCCATTTAACAGTATGATATCTAATATTGCCAGCATGTTTTTTTTTTTGCATTTACATATGATGTTATGAGAGAAATAGAAAAATGAGAATTTCTCAAAATCTGTACCGATGATTTTAATGAAATAAATAGCAAAATGATTGATAAAACGTGCTCTATATGCACAACTACCGTGCATTTGGTGGCGTTTTCGGAGAAATTAAATAATAAAGTTTAAAATATGGCTGCCATTTAACAGTATGATATCTAATATTGCCACCCTTTTTTTTTGCATTAAAATAGGATGTTATGAGATTAATAGAAAAATGAGAATTTCTCAAAATCTGTACCGATGATTTTAATGAAATAAATAGCAAAATGATTGATAAATCGTGCTCCATATGCACAACTACCGTGCATTTGGGGCCGTTTTCGGAGAAAAGTTTAAAATATGGCTGCCACATGACAGTATGATATCTAATATTGCCAACCTTTTTATTTTGCATTAACATAGGATGTTATGAGAGAAATAGAAAAATGAGAATTTCTCAAAATCTGTACCGATGATTTTAATGAAATAAATAGCAAAATGATTGATAAATCGTGCTTTATATGCACAACTACAGTGCATTTGGAGCCATTTTCGCAGAAATTAAATAATAAAGTTTAAAATATGGCTGCCATTTAACAGTATGATATCTAATATTGCCAGCATGTTTTTTTGCATTAAGATAGGATGTTATGAGAGAAATAGAAAAATGAGAATTTCTCAAAATCTGTACCGATGATTTTAATGAAAAACATAGCAAAATGATTGATAAATCGTGGTCTATATGCATAACTACCGTGCATTTGGGGCCATTTTCGAAGAAATTAAATAATAAAGTTTAAAATATGGCTGCCATTTAACAGTATGATATCTAATATGGCCAGCATGTCTTTTTTTTTGCATTAAGATAGGATGTTATGAGTTTTCGGAAAACTTTAATAATAAAGTTTAAAATATGGCTGCTATTTAACAGTATGATATCTAATATTGCCAGCATGTTTTTTGCGTTAACATAGGATGTTATGAGAGAAATAGAAAAATGAGAATTTCTCAAAATCTGTACCGATGATTTTAATGAAATAAATAGCAAAATGATTGATAAATCGTGCTTTATATGCACAACTACAGTGCATTTGGAGCCATTTTCGCAGAAATTAAATAATAAAGTTTAAAATATGGCTGCCATTTAACAGTATGATATCTAATATTGCCAGCATGTTTTTTTGCATTAAGATAGGATGTTATGAGAGAAATAGAAAAATTAGAATTTCTCAAAATCTGTACCGATGATTTTAATGAAATAAATAGCAAAATGATTGATAAATCGTGCTCTATATGCACAACTACCGTGCATTTGGGGCCATTTTCGGAGAAATTAAATAATAAAGTTTAAAATATGGCTGCCATTTAACAGTATGATATCTAATATTGCCAGCATGTTTTTTTGCATTAAGATAGGATGTTATGAGAGAAATAGAAAAATGAGAATTTCTCAAAATCTGTACCGATGATTTTAATGAAATAAATAGCAAAATGATTGATAAATCGTGCTCTATATGCACAACTACCGTGCATTTGGGGCCATTTTCGGAGAAATTAAATAACAAAGTTTAAAATATGGCTGCCATTTAACAGTATGATATCTAATATTGCCAGCATGTTTTTTTTTTTTGCTTTAACGAAGGATGTTATGAGAGAAATAGAAAAATGAGCATTTCTCAAAATCTGTACCGATGATTTTAATGAAATAAATAGCAAAATGATTGATAAATCGTGCTCTATATGCACAACTACCGTGCATTTGGCGCCGTTTTCGGAGAAATTAAATAATAAAGTTTAAAATATGGCTGCCATTTAACAGTATGATATCTTATATTGCCAACCTTTTTATTTTGCATTAACATAGGATGTTATGAGAGAAATAGAAAAATGAGCATTTCTCAAAATCTGTACCGATGATTTTAATGAAATAAATAGCAAAATGATTGATAAATCGTGCTCTATATGCACAACTACCGTGCATTTGGAGCCGTTTTCGGAGAAATTAAATAATAAAGTTTAAAATATGGCTGCCATTTAACAGTATGATATCTAATATTGCCAGCATGTTTTTTTTTTTGCTTTAACGTAGGATGTTATGAAAGTAATAGAAAAATGAGCATTTCTCAAAATCTGTACCGATGATTTTAATGAAATAAATAGCAAAATGATTGATAAATCGTGCTCTATATGCACAACTACCGTGCATTTGGGGCCGTTTTCGGAGAAATTAAATAATAAAGTTTAAAATATGGCTGCCATTTAACAGTATGATATCTAATATTGCCAGCATGTTTTTTTGCATTAAGATAGGATGTTATGAGAGGAATAGAAAAATGAGAATTTCTCAAAATCTGTACCGATGATTTTAATGAAATAAATAGCAAAATGATTGATAAATCGTGCTCTATATGCACAACTACCGTGCATTTGGGGCCATTTTCGGAGAAATTAAATAACAAAGTTTAAAATATGGCTACCATTTAACAGTATGATATCTAATATTGCCAGCATGTTTTTTTTTTTTTTTGCTTTAACGTAGGATGTTATGAGAGAAATAGAAAAATGAGCATTTCTCAAAATCTGTACCGATGATTTTAATGAAATAAATAGCAAAATGATTGATAAATCGTGCTCTATATGCACAACTACCGTGCATTTGGCGCCGTTTTCGGAGAAATTAAATAATAAAGTTTAAAATATGGCTGCCATTTAACAGTATGATATCTAATATTGCCAGCATGTTTTTTTGCATTAAGATAGGATGTTATGAGAGAAATAGAAAAATGAGAATTTCTCAAAATCTGTACCGATGATTTTAATGAAATAAATAGCAAAATGATTGATAAATCGTGCTCTATATGCACAACTACCGTGCATTTGGGGCCGTTTTCGGAGAAATTAAATAATAAAGTTTAAAATATGGCTGCCATTTAACAGTATGATATCTAATATTGCCAGCACGTTTTTTTTTTTGCATTAACATAGGATGTTATGAGAGAAATAGAAAAATGAGAATTTCTCAAAATCTCTACCGATATTTTAATGAAATAAATAGCAAAATGATTGATAAATCGTGCTCTATATGCACAACTACCGTGCATTTGGCGCCGTTTTCTGAGAAATTAAATAATAAAGTTTAAAATATGGTTGCCATTTAACAGTATGATATCTAATATTGCCAGCATGTTTATTTGCATTAAGATAGGATGTTATGAGAGAAATAGAAAAATAAGAATTTCTCAAAATCTGTACCGATGATTTTAATGAAATAAATAGCAAAATGATTGATAAATCGTGCTCTATATGCACAACTACCGTGCATTTGAGGCCGTTTTCGGAGAAATTAAATAATAAAGTTTAAAATATGGCTGCCATTTAACAGTATGATATCTAATATTGCCAGCATGTTTTTTTGCATTAAGATAGGATGTTATGAGAGAAATAGAAAAATGAGAATTTCTCAAAATCTGTACCGATGATTTTAATGAAATAAATAGCAAAATGATTGATAAATCGTGCTCTATATGCACAACTACCGTGCATTTGGGGCCATTTACGGAGATTTTAAATAATAAAGTTTAAAATATGGCTGACATTTAACAGTATGATATCTAATATTGCCAGCATGTTTTTTTGCATTAAGATAGGATGTTATGAGAGAAATAGAAAAATGAGAATTTCTCAAAATCTGTACCGATGATTTTAATGAAATAAATAGCAAAATGATTGATAAATCGTGCTCTATATGCACAACTACCGTGCATTTGGCGCCGTTTTCGGAGAAATTAAATAATAAAGTTTAAAATATGGCTGCCATTTAACAGTATGATATCTAATATTGCCAGCATGCTTTTTTTTTTTGCATTAACGTAAGATGTTATGAGAGAAATAGAAAAATGAGAATTTCTCAAAATCTGTACCGATGATTTTAATGAAATAAATAGCAAAATGATTGATAAATCGTGCTCTATATGCACAACTACCGTGCATTTGGGGCCGTTTTCGGAGAAATTAAATAATAAAGTTTAAAATATGGCTGCCATTTAACAGTATGATATCTAATATTGCCAGCATGTTTTTTTGCATTAACATAGGATGTTATGAGAGAAATAGAAAAATGAGAATTTCTCAAAATCTGTACCGATGATTTTAATGAAATAAATAGCAAAATGATTGATAAATCGTGCTCTATATGCACAACTACCGTGCATTTGGGAACGTTTTCGGAGAAATTAAATAATAAAGTTTAAAATATGGCTGCCATTTAACAGTATGATATCTAATATTGCCAGCACGTTTTTTTTTTTTTTTTGCATTAACATAGGATGTTATGAGAGAAATAGAAAAATGAGAATTTCTCAAAATCTGTACCGATGATTTTAATGAAATAAATAGCAAAATGATTGATAAATCGTGCTCTATATGCACAACTACCGTGCATTTGGGGCCATGTTCGGAGAAATTAAATAATAAAGTTTAAAATATGGCTGCCATTTAACAGTATGATATCTAATATTGCCAGCATGTTTTTTTGCATTAAGATAGGATGTTATGAGAGAAATAGAAAAATGAGAACTTCTCAAAATCTGTACCAATGATTTTAATGAAATAAATAGCAAAATGATTGATAAATCGTGCTTTATATGCACAACTACCGTGCATTTGGAGTCGTTTTCGGAGAAATTAAATAATAAAGTTTAAAAATGGTTGCCATTTAACAGTTTGATATCTTATATTACCAGCATGTTTTTTTGCATTAAGATAAGATGTTATGAGAGAAATAGAAAAATGAGAATTTCTCAAAATCTATACCGATGATTTTAATGAAATAAATAGCAAAATGATTGATAAATCGTGCTCTATATGCACAGCTACCGTGCATTTGGGGCCATTTTCGGAGAAATTAAATAATAAAGTTTAAAATATGGCTGCCATTTAACAGTATGATATCTAATATTGCCAGCATGTTTTTTTTTTGCATTAACGTAGGATGTTATGAGAGAAATAGAAAAATGAGCATTTCTCAAAATCTGTACCGATGATTTTAATGAAATAAATAGCAAAATGATTGATAAATCGTGCTCTATATGCACAACTACCGTGCATTTGGGGCCGTTTTCGGAGAAATTAAATAATAAAGTTTAAAATATGGCTGCCATTTAACAGTATGATATCTAATACTGCCAGCATGTTTTTTTTTTTTTTTGCATTAACATAGGATGTTATGAGAGAAATACAAAAATGAGAATTTCTCAAAATCTGTACCGACGATTTTAATGAAATAAATAGCAAAATGATTGATAAATCGTGCTCTATATGCACAACTACCGTGCATTTGGGGCCGTTTTCGGAGAAATTAAATAATAAAGTTTAAAATATGGCTGCCATTTAACAGTATGATATCTAATATTGCCAGCATGTTTTTTTTTTTGCATTAACATAGGATGTTATGAGAGAAATAGAAAAATGAGAATTTCTCAAAATCTGTACCAATAATTTTAATGAAATAAATAGCAAAATGATTGATAAATCGTGCTCTATATGCACAACTACCGTGCATTTGGCGCCGTTTTCGGAGAAATTAAATAATAAAGTTTAAAATATGGCTGCCATTTAACAGTATGATATCTAATACTGCCAGCATGTTTTTTTTTTTTTTGCATTAACATAGGATGTTATGAGAGAAATACAAAAATGAGAATTTCTCAAAATCTGTACCGATGATTTTAATGAAATAAATAGCAAAATGATTGATAAATCGTGCTCTATATGCACAACTACCGTGCATTTGGCGCCGTTTTCGGAGAAATTAAATAATAAAGTTTAAAATATGGCTGCCATTTAACAGTATGATATCTAATATTGCCAGCATGTTTTTTTGCATTAAGATAGGATGTTATGAGAGAAATAGAAAAATGAGAATTTCTCAAAATCTGTACCGATGATTTTAATGAAATAAATAGCAAAATGATTGATAAATCGTGCTCTATATGCACAACTACCGTGCATTTGGGGCCGTTTTCGGAGAAATTAAATAATAAAGTTTAAAATATGGCTGCCATTTAACAGTATGATATCTAATATTGCCAGCACGTTTTTTTTTTGCATTAACATAGGATGTTATGAGAGAAATAGAAAAATGAGAATTTCTCAAAATCTCTACCGATAATTTTAATGAAATAAATAGCAAAATGATTGATAAATCGTGCTCTATATGCACAACTACCGTGCATTTGGAGCCGTTTTCTGAGAAATTAAATAATAAAGTTTAAAATATGGTTGCCATTTAACAGTATGATATCTAATATTGCCAGCATGTTTATTTGCATTAAGATAGGATGTTATGAGAGAAATAGAAAAATAAGAATTTCTCAAAATCTGTACCGATGATTTTAATGAAATAAATAGCAAAATGATTGATAAATCGTGCTCTATATGCACAACTACCGTGCATTTGGGGCCGTTTTCGGAGAAATTAAATAATAAAGTTTAAAATATGGCTGCCATTTAACAGTATGATATCTAATATTGCCAGCATGTTTTTTTGCATTAAGATAGGATGTTATGAGAGAAATAGAAAAATGAGAATTTCTCAAAATCTGTACCGATGATTTTAATGAAATAAATAGCAAAATGATTGATAAATCGTGCTCTATATGCACAACTACCGTGCATTTGGGGCCATTTACGGAGATTTTAAATAATAAAGTTTAAAATATGGCTGACATTTAACAGTATGATATCTAATATTGCCAGCATGTTTTTTTGCATTAAGATAGGATGTTATGAGAGAAATAGAAAAATGAGAATTTCTCAAAATCTGTACCGATGATTTTAATGAAATAAATAGCAAAATGATTGATAAATCGTGCTCTATATGCACAACTACCGTGCATTTGGCGCCGTTTTCGGAGAAATTAAATAATAAAGTTTAAAATATGGCTGCCATTTAACAGTATGATATCTAATACTGCCAGCATGCTTTTTTTTTTTGCATTAACGTAAGATGTTATGAGAGAAATAGAAAAATGAGAATTTCTCAAAATCTGTACCGATGATTTTAATGAAATAAATAGCAAAATGATTGATAAATCGTGCTCTATATGCACAACTACCGTGCATTTGGGGCCGTTTTCGGAGAAATTAAATAATAAAGTTTAAAATATGGCTGCCATTTAACAGTATGATATCTAATATTGCCAGCATGTTTTTTTGCATTAACATAGGATGTTATGAGAGAAATAGAAAAATGAGAATTTCTCAAAATCTGTACCGATGATTTTAATGAAATAAATAGCAAAATGATTGATAAATCGTGCTCTATATGCACAACTACCGTGCATTTGGGAACGTTTTCGGAGAAATTAAATAATAAAGTTTAAAATATGGCTGCCATTTAACAGTATGATATCTAATATTGCCAGCACGTTTTTTTTTTTTTTTGCATTAACATAGGATGTTATGAGAGAAATAGAAAAATGAGAATTTCTCAAAATCTGTACCGATGATTTTAATGAAATAAATAGCAAAATGATTGATAAATCGTGCTCTATATGCACAACTACCGTGCATTTGGGGCCATTTTCGGAGAAATTAAATAATAAAGTTTAAAATATGGCTGCCATTTAACAGTATGATATCTAATATTGCCAGCATGTTTTTTTGCATTAAGATAGGATGTTATGAGAGAAATAGAAAAATGAGAATTTCTCAAAATCTGTACCAATGATTTTAATGAAATAAATAGCAAAATGATTGATAAATCGTGCTTTATATGCACAACTACCGTGCATTTGGAGTCGTTTTCGGAGAAATTAAATAATAAAGTTTAAAAAATGGTTGCCATTTAACAGTTTGATATCTTATATTACCAGCATGTTTTTTTGCATTAAGATAAGATGTTATGAGAGAAATAGAAAAATGAGAATTTCTCAAAATCTATACCGATGATTTTAATGAAATAAATAGCAAAATGATTGATAAATCGTGCTCTATATGCACAACTACCGTGCATTTGGCGCCGTTTTCGGAGAAATTAAATAATAAAGTTTAAAATATGGCTGCCATTTAACAGTATGATATCTAATACTGCCAGCATGTTTTTTTTTTTTTTTGCATTAACATAGGATGTTATGAGAGAAATACAAAAATGAGAATTTCTCAAAATCTGTACCGACGATTTTAATGAAATAAATAGCAAAATGATTGATAAATCGTGCTCTATATGCACAACTACCGTGCATTTGGCGCCGTTTTCGGAGAAATTAAATAATAAAGTTTAAAATATGGCTGCCATTTAACAGTATGATATCTAATATTGCCAGCATGTTTTTTTTTTTGCATTAACATAGGATGTTATGAGAGAAATAGAAAAATGAGAATTTCTCAAAATCTGTACCAATAATTTTAATGAAATAAATAGCAAAATGATTGATAGATCGTGCTCTATATGCACAACTACCGTGCATTTGGCGCCGTTTTCGGAGAAATTAAATAATAAAGTTTAAAATATGGCTGCCATTTAACAGTATGATATCTAATACTGCCAGCATGTTTTTTTTTTTTTTGCATTAACATAGGATGTTATGAGAGAAATACAAAAATGAGAATTTCTCAAAATCTGTACCGATGATTTTAATGAAATAAATAGCAAAATGATTGATAAATCGTGCTCTATATGCACAACTACCGTGCATTTGGCGCCGTTTTCGGAGAAATTAAATAATAAAGTTTAAAATATGGCTGCCATTTAACAGTATGATATCTAATATTGCCAGCATGTTTTTTTTTTTTGCATTAACATAGGATGTTATGAGAGAAATAGAAAAATGAGAATTTCTCAAAATCTATACCGATGATTTTAATGAAATAAATAGCAAAATGATTGATAAATCGTGCTCTATATGCACAACTACCGTGCATTTGGGGGCGTTTTCGGAGAAATTAAATAATAAAATTTAAAATATGGCTGCCATTTAACAGTATGATATGATTTAATAATAAAGTTTAAAATATTGCCAGCATGTTTTTTTTTTTTGCATTAACATAGGATGTGATGAGAGAAATAGAAAAATGAGCATTTCTCAAAATCTGTACCGATGATTTTAATGAAATAAATAGCAAAATGATTGATAAATCGTGCTCTATATGTACAACTACCGTGCATTTGGGGCCGTTTTCGGAAAACTTTAATAATAAAGTTTAAAATATGGCTGCCATTTAACAGTATGATATCTAATATTGCCAGCATGTTTTTTTTGCATTAACATAGGATGTTATGAGAGAAATAAAAAAATGAGAATTTCTCAAAATCTGTACCGATGATTTTAATGAAATAAATAGCAAAATGATTGATAAATCGTGCTCTATATGCACAACTACCGTGCATTTGGGGCCATTTTCGGAGAAATTAAATAATAAAGTTTAAAATATGGCTGCCATTTAACAGTATGATATCTAATATGGCCAGCAAGTCTTTTTTTTGCATTAAGATAGGATGTTATGAGAGAAAGAGACAAATGAGAATTTCTCAAAATCTGTACCGATGATTTTAATGAAATAAATAGCAAAATGATTGATAAATCGTGCTCTATATGCACAACTACCGTGCATTTGGGGCCGTTTTCGGAGAAATTAAATAATAAAGTTTAAAATATGGCTGCCATTTAACAGTATGATATCTAATATTGCCAGTATGTTTTTTTGCATTAAGATAGGATGTTATGAGAGAAATAGAAAAATGAGAATTTCTCAAAATCTGTACCGACGATTTTAATGAAATAAATAGCAAAATGATTGATAAATCGTGCTCTATATGCACAACTACCGTGCATTTGGCGCCGTTTTCGGAGAAATTAAATAATAAAGTTTAAAATATGGCTGCCATTTAACAGTATGATATCTAATACTGCAAGCATGTTTTTTTTTTTTTTTGCATTAACATAGGATGTTATGAGAGAAATAGAAAACTGAATATTTCTCAAAATCTGTACCGACGATTTTAATGAAATAAATAGCAAAATGATTGATAAATCGTGCTCTATATGCACAACTACCGTGCATTAGGGGCCGTTTTCGGAGAAATTAAATAATAAAGTTTAAAATATGGCTGCCATTTAACAGTATGATATCTAATATTGCCAGTATGTTTTTTGCATTAAGATAGGATGTTATGAGAGAAATAGAAAAATGAGAATTTCTCAAAATCTGTACCGACGATTTTAATGAAATAAATAGCAAAATGATTGATAAATCGTGCTCTATATGCACAACTACCGTGCATTTGGCGCCGTTTTCGGAGAAATTAAATAATAAAGTTTAAAATATGGCTGCCATTTAACAGTATGATATCTAATACTGCAAGCATGTTTTTTTTTTTTTTTTGCATTAACATAGGATGTTATGAGAGAAATAGAAAAATGAGAATTTCTCAAAATCTGTACCGATGATTTTAATGAAATAAATAGCAAAATGATTGATAAATCGTGCTTTATATGCACAACTACCGTGCATTTGGGGCCGTTTTCGGAGAAATTAAATAATAAAGTTTAAAAATATGGCTGCCATTTAACAGTATGATATCTAATACTGCAAGCATGTTTTTTTTTTTTTTTGCATTAACATAGGATGTTATGAGAGAAATACAAAAATGAGAATTTCTCAAAATCTGTACCGACGATTTTAATGAAATAAATAGCAAAATGATTGATAAATCGTGCTCTATATGCACAACTACCGTGCATTTGGCGCCGTTTTCGGAGAAATTAAATAATAAAGTTTAAAATATGGCTGCCATTTAACAGTATGATATCTAATATGGCCAGCAAGTCTTTTTTTGCATTAAGATAGGATGTTATGAGAGAAATAGAAAAATGAGAATTTCTCAAAATCTATAGCGATGATTTTAATGAAATAAATAGCAAAATGATTGATAAATCGTGCTCTATATGCACAACTACCGTGCATTTGGGGCCGTTTTCGGAGAAATTAAATAATAAAGTTTAAAATATGGCTGCCATTTAACAGTACGATATCTAATACTGCCAGCATGTTTTATTGCACTAAGATAGGATGTAATGAGAAAAATAGAAAAATGAGAATTTCTCAAAATCTGTACCGATGATTTTAATGAAATAAATAGCAAAATGATTGATAAATCGTGCTCTATATGCACAACTACCGTGCATTTGGGGCCATTTTCGGAGAAATTAAATAATAAAGTTTAAAATATGGCTGCCATTTAACAGTATGATATCTAATATTGCCAGCATGTTTTTTTTTTTGCATTAACATATGATGTTATGAGAGAAATAGAAAAATGAGAATTTCTCAAAATCTGTACCGATGATTTTAATGAAATAAATAGCAAAATGATTGATAAATCGTGCTCTATATGCACAGCTACCGTGCATTTGGGGCCATTTTCGGAGAAATTAAATAAAAAAGTTTAAAATATGGCTGCCATTTAACAGTATGATATCTAATATTGCCAGCATGTTTTTTTTTGCATTAACATAGGATGTTATAATAGAAATAGAAAAGTGAGAATTTCTCAAAATCTATACCGATGATTTTAATGAAATAACTAGCAAAATGATTGATAAATCGTGCTTTATAGCACAACTACCGTGCATTTGGGGCCGTTTTCGGAGAAATTAAATAATAAAGTTTAAAATATGGCTGCCATTTAACAGTATGATATCTAATATTGCCAGCATGTTTTTTTTTTGCATTAACATAAGAGGTTATGAGAGAAATAGAAAAATGAGAATTTCTCAAAATCTGTACCAAGAATTTTAATGAAATAAATAGCAAAATGATTGATAAATCGTGCTTTATATGCACAACTACCGTGCATTTGGAGCCGTTTTCGGAGAATTAAAAAAATAAAGTTTAAAATATTGTTGCCATTTAACAGTATGATATCTAATTTTACCAGCATGTTTTTTGCATTAAGATAGGATGTTATGAGAGAAATAGAAAAATGAGAATTTCTCCAAATCTGTACCGATGATTTTAATGAAATAAATAGCAAAATGATTGACAAATCGTGCTCTTTATGCACAACTACCGTGCATTTGGGGCCGTTTTCGGAAAACTTTAATAATAAAGTTTAAAATATGGCTGCCATTTAACAGTATGATATCTAATATTGCCAGCATGTTTTTTTTTGCATTAACATAGGATGTTATGAGAGAAATAGAAAAATGAGAATTTCTCAAAATCTGTACCGATGATTTTAATGAAATAAATAGCAAAATGATTGATAAATCGTGCTCTATATGCACAACTACCGTGCATTTGGGGCCGTTTTCGGAAAACTTTAATAATAAAGTTTAAAATATGGCTGCCATTTAACAGTATGATATCTAATATTGCCATCATGTTTTTTGTTTTTTTGCATTAACATAGGATGTTATGAGAGAAATAGAAAAATGAGAATTTCTCAAAATCTGTACCGATGATTTTAATGAAATAAATAGCAAAATGATTGATAAATCGTGCTCTATATGCACAACTACCGTGCATTTGGGGCCATTTTCGGAGAAATTAAATAATAAAGTTTAAAATATGGCTGCCATTTAACAGTATGATATCTAATATTGCCAGCATGTTTTTTTTTTTTTGCATTAACATATGATGTTATGAGAGAAATAGAAAAATGAGAATTTCTCAAAATCTGTACCGATGATTTTAATGAAATAAATAGCAAAATGATTGATAAATCGTGCTCTATATGCACAACTACCGTGCATTTGGGGCCATTTTCGGAGAAATTAAATAATAAAGTTTAAAATATGGCTGCCATTTAACAGTATGATATCTAATATTGCCAACCTTTTTTATTTTGCATTAACATAGGATGTTATAATAGAAATATAAAAGTGAGAATTTCTCAAAATCTGTACCGATGATTTTAATTAAATAAATAGCAAAATGATTGATAAATCGTGCTTTATATGCACAACTACCGTGCATTTGGGGCCGTTTTCGGAGAAATTAAATAATAAAGTTTAAAATATGGCTGCCATTTAACAGTATGATATCTAATATTGCCAGCATGTTTTTTTTTTGCATTTACATAAGAGGTTATGAGAGAAATAGAAAAATGAGAATTTCTCAAAATCTGTACCAATAATTTTAATGAAATAAATAGCAAAATGATTGATAAATCGTGCTTTATATGCACAACTACCGTGCATTTGGAGCCGTTTTCGGAGAAATTAAAAAATAAAGTTTAAAATATTGTTGCCATTTAACAGTATGATATCTAATTTTACCAGCATGTTTTTTGCATTAAGATAGGATGTTATGAGAGAAATAGAAAAATGAGAATTTCTCAAAATCTGTACCGATGATTTTAATGAAATAAATAGCAAAATGATTGATAAATCGTGCTCTATATGCACAACTACCGTGCATTTGGAGCCGTTTTCGGAGAAATTAAATAATAAAGTTTAAAATATGGCTGCCATTTAACAGTATGATATCTAATATTGCCAGCATGTTTTTTTTTTTTTGCATTAACATAGGATGTTATGAGAGAAATAGAAAAATGAGAATTTCTCAAAATCTGTACCGATGATTTTAATGAAATAAATAGCAAAATGATTGATAAATCGTGCTCTATATGCACAACTACCGTGCATTTGGGGCCGTTTTCGGAAACTTTAATAATAAAGTTTAAAATATGGCTGCCATTTAACAGTATGATATCTAATATTGCCATCATGTTTTTTGCATTAAGATAGGATGTTATGAGAGAAATAGAAAAATGAGAATTTCTCAAAATCTGTACCGATGATTTTAATGAAATGAATAGAAAAATGATTGATAAATCGTGCTCTATATGCACAACTACCGTGCATTTGGGGCCGTTTTCGGAGAAATTAAATAATAAAGTTTGCAAATCGTGCTCTATATGCACAACTACCGTGCATTTGGGGGCGTTTTCGGAGAAATTAAATAATAAAATTTAAAATATGGCTGCCATTTAACAGTATGATATGATTTAATAATAAAGTTTAAAATATTGCCAGCATGTTTTTTTTTTTGATGAGAGAAATAGAAAAATGAGCATTTCTCAAAATCTGTACCGATGATTTTAATGAAATAAATAGCAAAATGATTGATAAATCGTGCTCTATATGCACAACTACCGTGCATTTGGGGCCGTTTTCGGAAAACTTTAATAATAAAGTTTAAAATATGGCTGCCATTTAACAGTATGATATCTAATATTGCCAGCATATTTTTTTTGCATTAACATAGGATGTTATGAGAGAAATAAAAAAATGAGAATTTCTCAAAATCTGTACCGATGATTTTAATGAAATAAATAGCAAAATGATTGATAAATCGTGCTCTATACGCACAACTACCGTGCATTTGGGGCCATTTTCGAAGAAATTAAATAATAAAGTTTAAAATATGGCTGCCATTTAACAGTATGATATCTAATATGGCCAGCAAGTCTTTTTTTTGCATTAAGATAGGATGTTATGAGAGAAAGAGAAAAATGAGAATTTCTCAAAATCTGTACCGATGATTTTAATGAAATAAATAGCAAAATGATTGATAAATCGTGATCTATATGCACAACTACCGTGCATTTGGGGCCGTTTTCGGAGAAATTAAATAATAAAGTTTAAAATATGGCTGCCATTTAACAGTACGATATCTAATACTGCCAGCATGTTTTATTGCACTAAGATAGGATGTTATGAGAAAAATAGAAAAATGAGAATTTCTCAAAATCTGTACCGATGATTTTAATGAAATAAATAGCAAAATGATTGATAAATCGTGATCTATATGCACAACTACCGTGCATTTGGGGCCATTTTCGGAGAAATTAAATAATAAAGTTTAAAATATGGCTGCCATTTAACAGTATGATATCTAATATTGCCAGCATGTTTTTTTTTTTTGCATTAACATATGATGTTATGAGAGAAATAGAAAAATGAGAATTTCTCAAAATCTGTACCGATGATTTTAATGAAATAAATAGCAAAATGATTGATAAATCGTGCTCTATATGCACAGCTACCGTGCATTTGGGGCCATTTTCGGAGAAATTAAATAATAAAGTTTAAAATATGGCTGCCATTTAACAGTACGATATCTAATATTGCCAGCATGTTTTATTTTGCATTAACATAGGATGTTATAATAGAAATAGAAAAGTGAGAATTTCTCAAAATCTATACCGATGATTTTAATGAAATAAATAGCAAAATGATTGATAAATCGTGCTTTATATGCACAACTACCGTGCATTTGGGCCGTTTTCGGAGAAATTAAATAATAAAGTTTAAAATATGGCTGCCATTTAACAGTACGATATCTAATATTGCCAGCATGTTTTTATTTTGCATTAACATAGGATGTTATAATAGAAATAGAAAAGTGAGAATTTCTCAAAATCTATACCGATGATTTTAATGAAATAAATAGCAAAATGATTGATAAATCGTGCTTTATATGCACAACTACCGTGCATTTGGGGCCGTTTTCGGAGAAATTAAATAATAAAGTTTAAAATATGGCTGCCATTTAACAGTATGATATCTAATATTGCCAGCATGTTTTTTTTTTGCATTAACATAGGATGTTATGAGAGAAATAGAAAAATAAGAATTTCTCAAAATCTGTACCGATGATTTTAATGAAATAAATAGCAAAATGATTGATAAATCGTGCTTTATATGCACAACTACCGTGCATTTGGAGCGTTTTCGGAGAATTAAAAAAATAAAGTTTAAAATATTGTTGCCATTTAACAGTATGATATCTATTTTACCAGCATGTTTTTTGCATTAAGATAGTATGTTATGAGAGAAATAGAAAAATGAGAATTTCTCCAAATCTGTACCGATGATTTTAATGAAATAAATAGCAAAATGATTGACAAATCGTGCTCTTTATGCACAACTACCGTGCATTTGGGGCCGTTTTCGGAAAATTTAATAATTAAGTTTAAAATATGGCTGCCATTTAACAGTATGATATCTAATATTGCCAGCATGTTTTTTTTGCATTAACATAGGATGTTATGAGAGAAATAGAAAATAAGAATTTCTCAAAATCTGTACCGATGATTTTAATGAAATAAATAGCAAAATGATTGATAAATCGTGCTCTATATGCACAACTACCGTGCATTTGGGGCCGTTTTCGGAAAACTTTAATAATAAAGTTTAAAATATGGCTGCCATTTAACAGTATGATATCTAATATTGCCATCATGTTTTTTGTTTTTTTGCATTAACATAGGATGTTATGAGAGAAATAGAAAAATGAGAATTTCTCAAAATCTGTACCGATGATTTTAATGAAATAAATAGCAAAATGATTGATAAATCGTGCTCTATATGCACAACTACCGTGCATTTGGCGCCATTTTCGGAGAAATTAATAATAAAGTTTAAAATATGGCTGCCATTTAACAGTATGATATCTAATATTGCCAGCATGTTTTTTTTTTTTACATTAACATATGATGTTATGAGAGAAATAGAAAAATGAGAATTTCTCAAAATCTGTACCGATGATTTTAATGAAATAAATAGCAAAATGATTGATAAATCGTGCTCTATATGCACAGCTACCGTGCATTTGGGGCCATTTTCGGAGAAATTAAATAATAAAGTTTAAAATATGGCTGCCATTTAACAGTATGATATCTAATATTGCCAACCTTTTTTTTTTGCATTAACATAGAGGTTATGAGAGAAATAGAAAAATGAGAATTTCTCAAAATCTGTACCGATGATTTTAATGAAATAAATAGCAAAATGATTGATAAATCGTGCTTTATATGCACAACTACCGTGCATTTGGAGCCGTTTTCGGAGAAATTAAAAATAAAGTTTAAAATATGGTTGCCATTTAACAGTATGATATCTAATTTTACCAGCATGTTTTTTTGCATTAAGATAGGATGTTATGAGAGAAATAGAAAAATGAGAATTTCTCAAAATCTGTACCGATGATTTTAATGAAATAAATAGCAAAATGATTGATAAATCGTGCTCTATATGCACAACTACCGTGCATTTGGGGCCGTTTTCGGAAACTTTAATAATAAAGTTTAAAATATGGCTGCCATTTAACAGTATGATATCTAATATTGCCAGCATGTTTTTTTTTTGCATTAACATAGGATGTTATGAGAGAAATAGAAAAATGAGAATTTCTCAAAATCTGTACCGATGATTTTAATGAAATAAATAGCAAAATGATTGATAAATCGTGCTCTATATGCACAACTACCGTGCATTTGGGGCCGTTTTCGGAAAACTTTAATAATAAAGTTTAAAATATGCTGCCATTTAACAGTATGATATCTAATATTGCCATCATGTTTTTTGCATTAAGATAGGATGTTATGAGAGAAATAGAAAAATGAGAATTTCTCAAATCTGTACCGATGATTTTAATGAAATAATAGAAAAATGATTGATAAATCGTGCTCTATATGCACAGCTACCGTGCATTTGGGGCCGTTTTCGGAGAAATTTAATAATAAAGTTTGCAATATGGCTGTCATTTAACAGTATGATATCTAATATTGCCAGCATGTTTTTTTTTGCATTAACATAGGATGTTATGAGAGAAATAGAAAAATGAGCATTTCGCAAAATCTGTACCGATGATTTTAATGAAATAAATAGCAAAATGATTGATAAATCGTGCTCTATATGCACAACTACCGTGCATTTGGGGCCGTTTTCGGAGAAATTAAATAATAAAGTTTAAAATATGGCTACCATTTAACAGTATATATCTAATATTGCCAACCTTTTTTATTTTGCATTAACATAGGATGTTATGAGAGAAATAGAAAAATGAGAATTTCTCAAAATCTGTACCGATGATTTTAATGAAATAAATAGCAAAATGATTGATAAATCGTGGTCTATATGCAAACTACCGTGCATTTGGGCCGTTTTCGAGAAATTAAATAATAAAGTTTAAAATATGGCTGCCATTTAACAGTATGATATCTAATATGGCCAGCATGTCTTTTTTTTGCATTAAATAGGATGTTATGAGAGAAGTAGAAAAATGAGAATTTCTCAAAATCTGTACCGATGATTTTAATGAAATAAATAGCAAAATGATTGATAAATCGTGCTCTATATGCACAACTACCGTGCATTTGGGGCCGTTTTCGGAGAAATTAAATAATAAAGTTTAAAATATGGCTGCCATTAACAGTATGATATCTAATATTGCCATCATGTTTTTTGCATTAAGATAGGATGTTATGAGAGAAATAGAAAATGAGAATTTCTCAAAATCTGTACCGATGATTTTAATGAAATAAATAGCAAAATGATTGATAAATCGTGCTCTATATGCACAACTACCGTGCATTTGGGGCCGTTTTCGGAGAAATTAATAATAAAGTTTAAAATATGGCTGCCATTTAACAGTATGATATCTAATACTTGCCAGCATGTTTTATTGCATTAAGATAGGATGTTATGAGAGAAATAGAAAAATGAGAATTTCTCAAAATCTGTACCGATGATTTTAATGAAATAAATAGCAAAATGATTGATAAATCGTGCTCTATATGCACAACTACCGTGCATTTGGGGCCATTTTCGGAGAAATTAAATAATAAAGTTTAAATTATGGCTGCCATTTAATAGTATGATATCTAATATTGCCAGCATGTTTTTTTTTTTTTGCATTAACATAGGATTTATGAGAGAAATAGAAAAATGAGAATTTCTCAAAATCTGTACCAATGATTTTAATGAAATAAATAGCAAAATAATTGATAAATCGTGCTCTATATGCACAACTACCGTGCATTTGGCGCCGTTTTCGGAGAAATTAAATAATAAAGTTTAAAATATGGCTGCCATTTAACATTATGATATCTAATATTGCAGCATGTTTTTTTTTTTGCATTAACATAGGATGTTATGAGAGAAATAGAAAAATGAGAATTTCTCAAAATCTGTACCGATGATTTTAATGAAATAAATAGCAAAATGATTGATAAATCGTGCTTTATATGCACAACTACCGTGCATTTGGGCCGTTTTCGGAGAAATTAAATAATAAAGTTTAAAATATGGCTGCCATTTAACAGTATGATATCTAATATTGCCAGCATGTTTTTTTTTTTGCATTAACATAAGAGGTTATGAGAGAAATAGAAAAATGAGAATTTCTCAAAATCTGTACATGATTTTAATGAAATAAATAGCAAAATGATTGATAAATCGTGCTTATATGCACAACTACCGTGCATTTGGGCCGTTTTGGGAGAAATTAAATAATAAAGTTTAAAATATGGCTGCCATTTAACAGTATGATATCTAATTTGCCAGCATGTTTTTTTGCATTAAGATAGGATGTTATGAGAGAAATAGAAAAATGAGAATTTCTCAAAATCTGTACCGATGATTTAATGAAATAAATAGCAAAATGATTGATAAATCGTGCTCTATATGCACAACTACCGTGCATTTGGGGCGTTTTCGGAGAAATTAAATAATAAAGTTTAAAATATGGCTGCCATTTAACAGTATGATATCTAATATTGCCAGCATGTTTTTTTTTGCATTAACATAGGATGTTATGAGAGAAATAGAAAAAATGAGAATTTCTCAATCTGTACCGATGATTTAATGAAATAAATAGCAAAATGATTGATAAATCGTGCTCTATATGCACAACTACCGTGCATTTGGGCCGTTTTCGGAGAAATTAAATAATAAAGTTTAAAATATGGCTGCCATTTAACAGTATGATATCTAATATTGCCAGCATGTTTTTTTTGTTTTTTGCATTAACATAGGATGTTATGAGAGAAATAGAAAAATGAGAATTTCTCAAAATCTGTACCGATGATTTTAAATAAATAGCAAAATGATTGATAAATCGTGCTCTATATGCACAACTACCGTGCATTTGGGGCCGTTTTCGGAGAAATTAAATAATAAAGTTTAAAATATGGCTGCCATTTAACAGTATGATATCTAATATTGCCAGCATGTTTTTTTGCATTAAGATAGGATGTTATGAGAGAAATAGAAAAATGAGAATTTCTCAAATCTGTACCGATGATTTTAATGAAATAAATAGAAAATGATTGATAAATCGTGCTCTATATGCACAACTACCGTGCATTTGGGGCCGTTTTCGGAGAAATTAATAATAAAGTTTGCAATATGGCTGCCATTTAACAGTATGATATCTAATATTGCCAGCATGTTTTTTTGCATTAAGATAGGATGTTATGAGAGAAATAGAAAAATGAGAATTTCTCAAAATCTGTACCGATGATTTTAATGAAATAAATAGCAAAATGATTGATAAATCGTGCTCTATATGCACAACTACCGTGCATTTGGGCCGTTTTCGGAGAAATTAAATAATAAAGTTTAAAATATGGCTGCCATTTAACAGTATGATATCTAATATTGCCAGCATGTTTTTTGCATTAGATAGGATGTTATGAGAGAAATAGGAAAATGAGAATTTCTCAAAATCTGTACCGATGATTTTAATGAAATAAATAGCAAAATGATTGATAAATCGTGCTCTATATGCACAACTACCGTGCATTTGGGGCCGTTTTCGGAGAAATTAATAATAAAGTTTAAAATATGGCTGCCATTTAACAGTATGATATCTAATATTGCCAGCATGTTTTTTTTTTTGCATTAACATAGGATGTTATGAGAGAAATAGAAAAATGAGAATTTCTCAAAATCTGTACCGATGATTTTAATGAAATAAATAGCAAAATGATTGATAAATCGTGCTCTATATGCACAACTACCGTGCATTTGGGCCGTTTTCGGAGAAATAAATAATAAAGTTTAAATATGGCTGCCATTTAACAGTATGATATATAATATGCCAGCATGTTTTTTTGCATTAAGATAGGATGTTATGAGAGAAATAGAAAAATGAGAATTTCTCAAAATCTGTACCGATGATTTTAATGAAAAAAATAGCAAAATGATTGATAAATCGTGCTCTATATGCACAACTACCGTGCATTTGGGGCCGTTTTCGGAGAAATTAAATAATAAATTTGGCTGCCATTTAACAGTATGATATCTAATATTGCCAGCATGTTTTTTGCATTAAGATAGGATGTTATGAGAGAAATAGAAAAATGAGAATTTCTCAAAATCTGTACCGATGATTTTAATGAAATAAATAGCAAAATGATTGATAAATCGTGCTCTATATGCACAACTACCGTGCATTTGGGGGCGTTTTCGGAAAATTTAATAATAAAGTTTAAAATATGGCTGCCATTTAACAGTATGATATCTAATATTTCCAGCATGTTTTTTTGCATTAACATAGGATGTTATGAGAGAAATAGAAAAATGAGAATTTCTCAATCTGTACCGATGATTTTAATGAAATAAATAGCAAAATGATTGATAAATCGTGCTTTATATGCACAACTACCGTGCATTTGGCGCCGTTTTCGGAGAAATTAAATAATAAAGTTTAAAATATGGCTGCCATTTAACAGTATGATCTAATATTGCCAGCATGTTTTTTTTGCATTAACATAGGATGTTATGAGAAAATAGAAAAATGAGAATTTCTCAAAATCTGTACCGATGATTTTAATGAAATAAATAGCAAAATAATTGATAAATCTGCTCTATATGCACAACTACCGTGCATTTTGGCCTTTTCGGAGAAATTAAATAATAAAGTTTAAATATGGCTGCCATTTAACAGTATGATATCTAATATTGCCAGCTTTTTTTTTGCATTAAGATAGGTTGTATGAGAGAATAGAAAAATGAGAATTTCTCAAAATCTGTACCGATGATTTTAATGAAATAAATAGCAAAATGATTGATAAATCGTGCTCTATATGCACAACTACCGTGCATTTGGGGCCGTTTTCGGAGAAATTAAATAATAAAGTTTAAAATATGGTTGCCATTTAACAGTATGATATCTAATATTGCCAGCATGTTTTTTTTGCATTAAGTAGGATGTTATGAGAGAAAGAAAAATGAGAATTTCTCAAAATCTGTACCGATGATTTTAATGAAATAAATAGCAAAATGATTGATAAATCGTGCTCTATATGCACAACTACCGTGCATTTGGCGCCGTTTTCGGAGAAATTAAATAATAAAGTTTAAAATATGGCTGCCATTTAACAGTATGATATCTATATTGCCAGCATGTTTTTTTTTGCATTAACATAGGATGTTATGAGAGAAATAGAAAAATGAGAATTTCTCAAATCTGTACCGATGATTTTAATGAAATAAATAGCAAAATGATTGATAAATCGTGCTCTATATGCACAACTACCGTGCATTTGGGCCTTTTCGGAGAAATTAAATAATAAAGTTTAAAATATGGCTGCCATTTAACAGTATGATATCTAATATTGCCAGCATGTTTTTTTGCATTAAGATAGGATGTTATGAGAGAAATAGAAAAATGAGAATTTCTCAAAATCTGTACCGATGATTTTAATGAAATAATAGATAAAATGATTGATAAATCGTGCTCTATATGCACAACTACCGTGCATTTGGGGCCGTTTTCGGAGAAATTAAATAATAAAGTTTGCAATATGGCTGCCATTTAACAGTATGATATCTAATTTGCCAGCATGTTTTTTTTTGCATTAAGATAGGATGTTATGAGAGAATAGAAAAATGAGAATTTCTCAAAATCTGTACCGATGATTTTAATGAAATAAATAGCAAAATGATTGATAAATCGTGCTCTAATGCACAACTACCGTGCATTTGGGCCATTTTCGGAGAATTTAAATAATAAAGTTAAAAAATGGCTGCCATTTAACAGTATGATATCTAATATTGCCAGCATGTTTTTTTTGCATTAACATAGGATGTTATGAGAGAAATAGAAAAATGAGAATTTCTTAAATCTGTACCGATGATTTTAATGAAATAAATAGCAAAATGATTGATAAATCGTGCTCTATATGCACAACTACCGTGCATTGGGGCCATTTTCGGAGAAATTAAATAATAAAGTTTAAAATATGGCTGCCATTTAACAGTATGATATCTAATATTGCCAGCATGTTTTTTGCATTAATAGGATGTTATGAGAGAAATAGAAAAATGAGAATTTCTCAAAATCTGTACCGATGATTTTAATGAAATAAATAGCAAAATGATTGATAAATCGTGCTTTATATGCACAACTACCGTGCATTTGGCGCCGTTTTCGGAGAAATTAATATAAAATTTAAAATATGGCTGCCATTTAACAGTATGATATCTATATTGCCAGCATGTTTTTTTTGCATAACATAGGATGTTATGAAGAAAATAGAAAAATGAGAATTTCCAAAATCTGTACCGATGATTTTAATGAAATAAATAGCAAAATGATTGATAAATCGTGCTCTATATGCACAGCTACCGTGCATTTGGGGCCGTTTTCGGAGAAATTAAATAATAAAGTTTAAAATATGGCTGCCATTTATAGTATGATATCTAATATTGCCAGCCTTTCTTTTGCATTAAGATAGGATGTTATGAGAGAAATAGAAAAATGAGAATTTCTCAAAATCTGTACCGATGATTTTAATGAAATAAATAGCAAAATGATTGATAAATCGTGCTCTATATGCACAACTACCGTGCATTTGGGGCCGTTTGCGGAGAAATTAAATAATAAAGTTTAAAAATATGTTGCCATTTAACAGTATGATATCTAATATGCCAGCATGTTTATTTGCATTAAGATAGGATGTTATGAGAGAAATAGAAAAATGAGAATTTCTCAAAATCTGTACCGATGATTTAATGAAATAAATAGCAAAATGATTGATAAATCGTGCTCTATATGCACACCTACCGTGCATTTGGCGCCGTTTCGGAGAAATTTATATAAAGTTTGCAATATGGCTGCTTTAACAGTATAATATCTAATATTGCCAGCATGTTTTTTTGCATTAACATAGGAGGTTATGAGAGATATAGAAAAATGAGAATTTCTCAAAATCTGTACCGATGATTTTAATGAAATAAATAGCAAAATGATTGATAAATCGTGCTCTATATGCACAACTACCGTGCATTTGGGGCCGTTTTCGGAAAATTAATAATAAAGTTTAAAATATGGCTGCCATTTAACAGTATGATATCTAATATTGCCAGCATGTTTTTTTTGCATTAACAGGAGGTTATGAGAGATAAGAAAAATGAGAATTTCTTAAAATCTGTACCGATGATTTTAATGAAATAAATAGCAAAATGATTGATAAATCGTGCTCTATATGCACAACTACCGTGCATTTGGGGCCATTTTCGGAGAAATTAAATAATAAAGTTTAAAATATGGCTGCCATTTAACAGTATGATATCTAATATTGCCAGCTTTTTTTTTGCATTAAGATAGGATGTTGTGAGAGAAATAGAAAAATGAGAATTTCTCAAAATCTGTACCGATGATTTTAATGAAATAATAGCAAAATGATTGATAAATCGTGCTCTATATGCACAACTACCGTGCATTTGGGGGCCGTTTTCGGAGAAATTAAATAATAAAGTTTAAAATATGGCTGCCATTTAACAGTATGATATCTAATATTGCCAGTATTTTTTTGCATTAAGATAGGATGTTATGAGAGAGAAAGAGACAAATGAGAATTCTCAAAATCTGTACCGATGATTTAATGAAATAAATAGCAAAATGATTGATAAATCGTGCTCTATATGCACAACTACCGTGCATTTGGCGCCGTTTCGGAGAAATAAATAATAAAGTTTAAAATATGGCTGCCATTTAACAGTATGATATCTAATATTGCAAGCATGTTTTTTTTTTTTTGCATTAACATAGGTTATGAGAGAAATAGAAAAATGAGAATTTCTCAAAATCTGTACCGATGATTTTAATGAAATAAATAGCAAAATGATTGATAAATCGTGCTCTATATGCACAACTACCGTGCATTTGGGGCCGTTTTCGGAGAAATTAAATAATAAAATTTAAAATATGGCTGCCATTTAACAGTATGATATGTAATAATAGTTTAATATTGCCAGCATGTTTTTTTTTTTTGCATTAACATAGGATGTTATGAGAGAAATAGAAAAATGAGCATTTCTCAAATCTGTACCGATGATTTTAATGAAATAAATAGCAAAATGATTGATAAATCGTGCTATATGCACAACTACCGTGCATTTGGGGCCGTTTTCGGAAAATTTAATAATAAAGTTTAAAATATGGCTGCCATTTAACAGTATGATATCTACTATTGCCAGCATGTTTTTTTTTGTGCATTAACATAGGATGTTATGAGAGAAATAAAAAAATGAGAATTTCTCAAAATCTGTACCGATGATTTTAATGAAATAAATAGCAAAATGATTGATAAATCGTGCTCTATATGCACAAACTACCGTGCATTTGGGGCCATTTTCGGAGAAATTAAATAATAAAGTTTAAAATATGGCTGCCATTTAACAGTATGATATCTAATATTGGCCAGCAAGTTTTTTTGCATTAAGATAGGATGTTATGGAGAGAAAGAGACAAATGAGAATTTCTAAAAATCTGTACCGATGATTTTAATGAAATAAATAGCAAAATGATTGATAAATCGTGCTCTATATGCACAACTACCGTGCATTTGGGCGCCGTTTTCGGAGAAATTAAATAATAAAGTTTAAAATATGGCTGCCATTTAACAGTATGATATCTAATATTGCCAGTTTATTTTTTTTTGCATTAAGATAGGATGTTATGAGAGAAAAGAGACAAAATGAGAATTTCTCAAAATCTGTACCGATGATTTTAATGAAATAAATAGCAAAATGATTGATAAATCGTGCTCTATATGCACAACTACCGTGCATTTGGCGCCGTTTTCGGAGAAATTAAATAATAAAGTTTAAAATATGGCTGCCATTTAACAGTATGATATCTAATATGCCAGCAAGTTTTTTTTTTGCATTAAGATAGGATGTTATGAGAGAAATAGAAAAAATGAGAATTTCTCAAAATCTGTACCGATGATTTTAATGAAATAAATAGCAAAATGATTGATAAATCGTGCTCTATATGCACAACTACCGTGCATTTGGGGCCGTTTTCGGAGAAATTAAATAAATAATAAGTTTAAAATATGGCTGCCATTTAACAGTATGATATCTAATATTGCCATTTTTTTTTTTTGCATTACATAGGATGTTATGAGAGAAATAGAAAAATGAGAATTTCTCAAAATCTGTACCGATGATTTTAATGAAATAAATAGCAAAATGATGATAAATCGTGCTCTATATGCACAACTACCGTGCATTTGGCGCCGTTTTCGGAGAAATTAAATAATAAAGTTTAAAATATGGCTGCCATTTAACAGTATGATATCTAATATGCCAGCATGTTTTTTTTTTTTTTTGCATTAACATAGGATGTTATGAGAGATATAGAAAAATGAGAATTTCTCAAAATCTGTACCGATGATTTTAATGAAATAAATAGCAAAATGATTGATAAATCGTGCTCTATATGCACAACTACCGTGCATTTGGGGCCGTTTTCGGAGAAAGAAATAATAATAAAATTTAAAATATGGCTGCCATTTAACAGTATGATATGATTTAATAATAAGTTAAAATATTGCCAGCATGTTTTTTTTTTTGCATTAAATAGGATGTTATGAGAGAAATAGAAAATGAGCATTTCTCAAAATCTGTACCGATGATTTTAATGAAATAAATAGCAAAATGATTGATAAATCGTGCTCTATATGCACAACTACCGTGCATTTGGGGCCGTTTTCGGAAAAAATTAATAATAAAGTTTAAAATATGGCTGCCATTTAACAGTATGATATCTAATATTGCCAGCATGTTTTTTTTGCATTAACATAGGATGTTATGAGAGAAATAAAAAAATGAGAATTTCTCAAAATCTGTACCGATGATTTTAATGAAATAAATAGCAAAATGATTGATAAATCGTGCTCTATATGCACAACTACCGTGCATTTGGGGCCGTTTTCGGAGAAATTAAATAATAAAGTTTAAAATATGGCTGCCATTTAACAGTATGATATCTAATATGGCCAGCAAGTTTTTTTTTTGCATTAAGATAGGATGTTATGAGAGAGGACAAATGAGAATTTCTCAAAATCTGTACCGATGATTTTAATGAAATAAATAGCAAAATGATTGATAAATCGTGCTCTATATGCACAACTACCGTGCATTTGGGGCCGTTTTCGGAGAAATTAAATATAAAGTTTAAAATATGGCTGCCATTTAACAGTATGATATCTAATATTGCCAGCATGTTTTTTGCATTAAGATAGGATGTTATGAGAGAAAGAGAAAATGAGAATTCTCAAAATCTGTACCGATGATTTTAATGAAATAAATAGCAAAATGATTGATAAATCGTGCTCTATATGCACAACTACCGTGCATTTGGCGCCGTTTTCGGAGAAATAAATAATAAAGTTTAAAATATGGCTGCCATTTAACAGTATGATATCTAATATTGCCAGCAAGTTTTTTTTTTTTGCATTAATAGGATGTTATGAGAGAAATAGAAAAATGAGAATTTCTCAAAATCTGTACCGATGATTTTAATGAAATAAATAGCAAAATGATTGATAAATCGTGCTCTATATGCACAACTACCGTGCATTTGGGGCCGTTTTCGGAGAAATTAAATAATAAAGTTTAAAATATGGCTGCCATTTAACAGTATGATATCTAATATTGCCAGTATGTTTTTGCATTAAGATAGGATGTTATGAGAGAAATAGAAAAATGAGAATTTCTCAAAATCTGTACCGATGATTTTAATGAAATAAATAGCAAAATGATTGATAAATCGTGCTCTATATGCACAACTACCGTGCATTTGGCGCCGTTTTCGGAGAAATTAAATAATAAAGTTTAAAATATGGCTGCCATTTAACAGTATGATATCTAATACTGCAAGCATGTTTTTTTTTTTTTTTTGCATAACATAGGATGTATGAGAGAAATAGAAAAATGAGAATTTCTCAAAATCTGTACCGATGATTTAATGAAATAAATAGCAAAATGATTGATAAATCGTGCTCTATATGCACAACTACCGTGCATTTGGGGCCGTTTTCGGAGAAACTTTAAATAATAAAGTTTAAAATATGGCTGCCATTTAACAGTATGATATCTAATATTGCCAGCATGTTTTTTTTGCATTAACATAGGATGTTATGAGAGAAATAAAAAAATGAGAATTTCTCAAAATCTGTACCGATGATTTTAATGAAATAAATAGCAAAATGATTGATAAATCGTGCTCTATATGCACAACTACCGTGCATTTGGGGCCATTTCGGAGAAATTAAATAATAAAGTTTAAAATATGGCTGCCATTAACAGTATGATATCTAATATGGCCAGCAAGTTTTTTTTTTGCATTAAGATAGGATGTTATGAGAGAAAGAGACAAATGAGAATTTCTCAAAATCTGTACCGATGATTTTAATGAAATAAATAGCAAAATGATTGATAAATCGTGCTTATGCACAACTACCGTGCATTTGGGCCGTTTTCGGAGAAATTAAATAATAAAGTTTAAAATATGGCTGCCATTTAACAGTATGATATCTAATATTGCCAGTATGTTTTTTGCATTAAGATAGGATGTTATGAGAGAAAGAGAAAAATGAGAATTTCTCAAAATCTGTACCGATGATTTTAATGAAATAAATAGCAAAATGATTGATAAATCGTGCTCTATATGCACAACTACCGTGCATTTGGCGCCGTTTTCGGAGAAATTAAATAATAAAGTTTAAAATATGGCTGCCATTTAACAGTATGATATCTAATACTGCAAGCATGTTTTTTTTTTTTTTGCATTAACATAGGATGTTATGAGAGAAATAGAAAAATGAGAATTTCTCAAAATCTGTACCGACGATTTTAATGAAATAAATAGCAAAATGATTGATAAATCGTGCTCTATATGCACAACTACCGTGCATTTGGGGCCGTTTTCGGAGAAATTAAATAATAAAAGTTAAAATATGGCTGCCATTTAACAGTATGATATGATTTAATAATAAAGTTTAAATATTGCCAGCATGTTTTTTTTTGCATTAACATAGGATGTGATGAGAGAAATAGAAAAATGAGCATTTCTCAAAATCTGTACCGATGATTTTAATGAAATAAATAGCAAAATGATTGATAAATCGTGCTCTATATGTACAACTACCGTGCATTTGGGGCCGTTTTCGGAAAATTAATAATAAAGTTTAAAAATGGCTGCCATTTAACAGTATGATATCTAATATTGCCAGCATGTTTTTTTGCATTAACATAGGATGTTATGAGAGAAATAAAAAAATGAGAATTTCTCAAAATCTGTACCCGATGATTTTAATGAAATAAATAGCAAAATGATTGATAAATCGTGCTCTATATGCACAACTACCGTGCATTGGGCCGTTTCAAAGAAATTAAATAAAAAGTTTAAAATATGGCTGCCATTTAACAGTATGATATCTAATATGGCCAGCAAGTCTTTTTTTTGCATTTACATAGGATGTTATGAGAGAAAAAGAGAAAATGAGAATTTCTCAAAATCTGTACCGATGATTTTAATGAAATAAATAGCAAAATGATTGATAAATCGTGCTCTATATGCACAACTACCGTGCATTTGGGGCCGTTTTCGGAGAAATTAAATAATAAAGTTTAAAATATGGCTGCCATTTAACAGTATGATATCTAATATTGCCAGTATTTTTTTTGCATTAAGATAGGATGTTATGAGAGAAATAGAAAAATGAGAATTTCTCAAAATCTGTACCGATGATTTTAATGAAATAAATAGCAAAATGATTGATAAATCGTGCTCTATATGCACAACTACCGTGCATTTGGCGCCGTTTTCGGAGAAATTAAATAATAAAGTTTAAAATATGGCTGCCATTTAACAGTATGATATCTAATATGGCCAGCAAGTCTTTTTTTGCATTAAGATAGGATGTTATGAGAGAAAGAGACAAATGAGAATTTCTCAAAATCTGTACCGATGATTTTAATGAAATAAATAGCAAATGATGATAAATCGTGCTCTATATGCACAACTACCGTGCATTTGGGGCCGTTTTCGGAGAAATTAAATAATAAAGTTTAAAATATGGCTGCCATTTAACAGTATGATATATCTAATATTGCCAGCATGTTTTTTTGCATTAAGATAGGATGATGTATGAGAGAAAGAGAAAATGAGAATTTCTCAAAATCTGTACCGATGATTTAATGAAATAAATAGCAAAATGATTGATAAATCGTGCTCTATATGCACAACTACCGTGCATTTGGCGCCGTTTTCGGAGAAATTAAATAATAAAGTTTAAAATATGGCTGCCATTTAACAGTATGATATCTAATACTGCAAGCATGTTTTTTTTTTTTTTTTGCATTAACATAGGATGTTATGAGAGAAATAGAAAACTGAGAATTTCTCAAAATCTGTACCGACGATTTTAATGAAATAAATAGCAAAATGATTGATAAATCGTGCTCTATATGTACAACTACCGTGCATTTGGGGCCGTTTTCGGAAAAATTTAATAATAAAGTTTAAAATATGGCTGCCATTTAACAGTATGATATCTAATATTGCCAGCATGTTTTTTTTGCATTAACATAGGATGTTATGAGAGAAATAAAAAAATGAGAATTTCTCAAAATCTGTACCGATGATTTTAATGAAATAAATAGCAAAATGATTGATAAATCGTGCTCTATATGCACAACTACCGTGCATTTGGGGCCGTTTTCGGAGAAATTAAATAATAAAGTTTAAAATATGGCTGCCATTTAACAGTATGATATCTAATATGGCCAGCAAGTCTTTTTTTTGCATTAAGATAGGATGTTATGAGAGAAAGAAAAATGAGAATTTCTCAAAATCTGTACCGATGATTTTAATGAAATAAATAGCAAAATGATTGATAAATCGTGCTCTATATGCACAACTACCGTGCATTTGGGGCCGTTTTCGGAGAAATTAAATAATAAAGTTTAAAATATGGCTGCCATTTAACAGTATGATATCTAATATTGCCAGTATGTTTTTTGCATTAAGATAGGATGTTATGAGAGAAAGAGACAAATGAGAATTTCTCAAAATCTGTACCGATGATTTTAATGAAATAAATAGCAAAATGATTGATAAATCGTGCTCTATATGCACAACTACCGTGCATTTGGCGCCGTTTTCGGAGAAATTAAATAATAAAGTTTAAAATATGGCTGCCATTTAACAGTATGATATCTAATATGCAGCATGTTTTTTTTTTTTTTGCATTAACATAGGATGTTATGAGAGAAATAGAAAACTGAGAATTTCTCAAAATCTGTACCGACGATTTTAATGAAATAAATAGCAAAATGATTGATAAATCGTGCTCTATATGCACAACTACCGTGCATTAGGGGCCGTTTTCGGAGAAATTAAATAAAAATTTAAAATATGGCTGCCATTTAACAGTATATAGATTAATAATAAAGTTTAATATTGCCAGCATGTTTTTTTTTTTGCATTAACATAGGATGTGATGAGAGAAATAGAAAAATGAGCATTTCTCAAAATCTGTACCGATGATTTTAATGAAATAAATAGCAAAATGATTGATAAATCGTGCTCTATATGTACAACTACCGTGCATTTGGGGCCGTTTTCGGAAAACTTTAATAATAAAGTTTAAAATATGGCTGCCATTTAACAGTATGATATCTAATATTGCCAGCATGTTTTTTTTGCATTAACATAGGATGTATGAGAGAAATAAAAAAATGAGAATTTCTCAAAATCTGTACCGATGATTTTAATGAAATAAATAGCAAAATGATTGATAAATCGTGCTCTATATGCACAACTACCGTGCATTTGGGGCCATTTTCGGAGAAATTAAATAATAAAGTTTAAAATATGGCTGCCATTTAACAGTATGATATCTAATATGGCCAGCAAGTCTTTTTTTTGCATTAAGATAGGATGTTATGAGAGAAAGAGAAAATGAGAATTTCTCAAAATCTGTACCGATGATTTTAATGAAATAAATAGCAAAATGATTGATAAATCGTGCTCTATATGCACAACTACCGTGCATTTGGGCCGTTTTCGGAGAAATTAAATAATAAAGTTTAAAATATGGCTGCCATTTAACAGTATGATATCTAATATTGCCAGTATGTTTTTTGCATTAAGATAGGATGTTATGAGAGAAAGAGACAAATGAGAATTTCTCAAAATCTGTACCGATGATTTTAATGAAATAAATAGCAAAATGATTGATAAATCGTGCTCTATATGCACAACTACCGTGCATTTGGCGCCGTTTTCGGAGAAAAAATTAAATAAAGTTTAAAATATGGCTGCCATTTAACAGTATGATATCTAATATTGGCCAGCAAGTTTTTTTTTGCATTAAGATAGGATGTTATGAGAGAAATAGACAAAATGAGAATTTCTCAAAATCTGTACCGATGATTTTAATGAAATAAATAGCAAAATGATTGATAAATCGTGCTCTATATGCACAACTACCGTGCATTTGGGGCCGTTTTCGGAGAAATTAAATAATAAAGTTTAAAATATGGCTGCCATTTAACAGTATGATATCTAATATTGCCAGTATGTTTTTTGCATTAAGATAGGATGTTATGAGAGAAAGAGACAAATGAGAATTTCTCAAAATCTGTACCGATGATTTTAATGAAATAAATAGCAAAATGATTGATAAATCGTGCTCTATATGCACAACTACCGTGCATTTGGCGCCGTTTTCGGAGAAATTAAATAATAAAGTTTAAAATATGGCTGCCATTTAACAGTATGATATCTAATACTGCAAGCATGTTTTTTTTTTTTTTTGCATTAACATAGGATGTTATGAGAGAAATAGAAAACTGAGAATTTCTCAAAATCTGTACCGACGATTTTAATGAAATAAATAGCAAAATGATTGATAAATCGTGCTCTATATGCACAACTACCGTGCATTTGGGGCCGTTTTCGGAAAATTTAATAATAAAGTTTAAAATATGGCTGCCATTTAACAGTATGATATCTAATATTGCCAGCATGTTTTTTTGCATTAACATAGGATGTTATGAGAGAAATAAAAAAATGAGAATTTCTCAAAATCTGTACCGATGATTTTAATGAAATAAATAGCAAAATGATTGATAAATCGTGCTCTATATGCACAACTACCGTGCATTTGGGGCCATTTTCGGAGAAATTAAATAATAAAGTTTAAAATATGGCTGCCATTTAACAGTATGATATCTAATATGGCCAGCAAGTTTTTTTTGCATTAAGATAGGATGTTATGAGAGAAAGAGACAAATGAGAATTTCTCAAAATCTGTACCGATGATTTTAATGAAATAAATAGCAAAATGATTGATAAATCGTGCTCTATATGCACAACTACCGTGCATTTGGGGCCGTTTTCGGAGAAATTAAATAATAAAGTTTAAAATATGGCTGCCATTTAACAGTATGATATCTAATATTGCCAGTATGTTTTTGCATTAAGATAGGATGTTATGAGAGAAAGAGACAAAATGAGAATTTCTCAAAATCTGTACCGATGATTTTAATGAAATAAATAGCAAAATGATTGATAAATCGTGCTCTATATGCACAACTACCGTGCATTTGGCGCCGTTTTCGGAGAAATTAAATAATAAAGTTTAAAATATGGCTGCCATTTAACAGTATGATATCTAATATGCAAGCATGTTTTTTTTTTTTTTTGCATTAACATAGGATGTTATGAGAGAAATAGAAAAATGAGAATTTCTCAAAATCTGTACCGACGATTTTAATGAAATAAATAGCAAAATGATTGATAAATCGTGCTCTATATGCACAACTACCGTGCATTAGGGGCCGTTTTCGGAGAAATTAAATAATAAAATTTAAAATATGGCTGCCATTTAACAGTATGATATGATTAATAATAAAGTTTAATAATGCCAGCATGTTTTTTTTTTGCATTAACATAGGATGTGATGAGAGAAATAGAAAAATGAGAATTTCTCAAAATCTGTACCGATGATTTTAATGAAATAAATAGCAAAATGATTGATAAATCGTGCTCTATATGCACAACTACCGTGCATTTGGGGCCGTTTTCGGAAAATTAATAATAAAGTTTAAAATATGGCTGCCATTTAACAGTATGATATCTAATATTGCCAGCATGTTTTTTGCATTAACATAGGATGTTATGAGAGAAATAAAAAATGAGAATTTCTCAAAATCTGTACCGATGATTTTAATGAAATAAATAGCAAAATGATTGATAAATCGTGCTCTATATGCACAACTACCGTGCATTTGGGGCCATTTTCGGAGAAATTAAATAATAAAGTTTAAAATATGGCTGCCATTTAACAGTATGATATCTAATATGGCCAGCATGTCTTTTTTTTGCATTAAGATAGGATGTTATGAGAGAAAGAGAAAAATGAGAATTTCTCAAAATCTGTACCGATGATTTAATGAAATAAATAGCAAAATGATTGATAAATCGTGCTCTATATGCACAACTACCGTGCATTTGGGGCCGTTTTCGGAGAAATTAAATAATAAAGTTTAAAATATGGCTGCCATTTAACAGTATGATATCTAATATTGCCAGTATGTTTTTTGCATTAAGATAGGATGTTATGAGAGAAAGAGAAAATGAGAATTTCTCAAAATCTGTACCGATGATTTTAATGAAATAAATAGCAAAATGATTGATAAATCGTGCTCTATATGCACAACTACCGTGCATTTGGCGCCGTTTTCGGAGAAATTAAATAATAAAGTTTAAAATATGGCTGCCATTTAACAGTATGATATCTAATATTGCCAGCAAGTTTTTTTTTGCATTAAGATAGGATGTTATGAGAGAAAGAGAAAAATGAGAATTTCTCAAAATCTGTACCGATGATTTTAATGAAATAAATAGCAAAATGATTGATAAATCGTGCTCTATATGCACAACTACCGTGCATTTGGGGCCGTTTTCGGAGAAATTAAATAATAAAGTTTAAAATATGGCTGCCATTTAACAGTATGATATCTAATATTGCCAGTATGTTTTTTGCATTAAGATAGGATGTTATGAGAGAAATAGAAAATGAGAATTTCTCAAAATCTGTACCGATGATTTTAATGAAATAAATAGCAAAATGATTGATAAATCGTGCTCTATATGCACAACTACCGTGCATTTGGCGCCGTTTTCGGAGAAATTAAATAATAAAGTTTAAAATATGGCTGCCATTTAACAGTATGATATCTAATACTGCAAGCATGTTTTTTTTTTTTTTGCATTAACATAGGATGTTATGAGAGAAATAGAAAAATGAGAATTTCTCAAAATCTGTACCGATGATTTTAATGAAATAAATAGCAAAATGATTGATAAATCGTGCTCTATATGCACAACTACCGTGCATTTGGGGCCGTTTTCGGAAAATTTAATAAAAAGTTTAAAATATGGCTGCCATTTAACAGTATGATATCTAATATTGCCAGCATGTTTTTTTTGCATTAACATAGGATGTTATGAGAGAAATAAAAAAATGAGAATTTCTCAAAATCTGTACCGATGATTTTAATGAAATAAATAGCAAAATGATTGATAAATCGTGCTCTATATGCACAACTACCGTGCATTTGGGGCCGTTTCGGAGAAATTAAATAATAAAGTTTAAAATATGGCTGCCATTTAACAGTATGATATCTAATATGGCCAGCAAGTTTTTTTGCATTAAGATAGGATGTTATGAGAGAAAGAGAAAAATGAGAATTTCTCAAAATCTGTACCGATGATTTTAATGAAATAAATAGCAAAATGATTGATAAATCGTGCTCTATATGCACAACTACCGTGCATTTGGGGCCGTTTTCGGAGAAATTAAATAATAAAGTTTAAAATATGGCTGCCATTTAACAGTATGATATCTAATATTGCCAGTATGTTTTTTGCATTAAGATAGGATGTTATGAGAGAAATAGAAAAATGAGAATTTCTCAAAATCTGTACCGATGATTTTAATGAAATAAATAGCAAAATGATTGATAAATCGTGCTCTATATGCACAACTACCGTGCATTTGGCGCCGTTTTCGGAGAAATTAAATAATAAAGTTTAAAATATGGCTGCCATTTAACAGTATGATATCTAATATGCAGCATGTTTTTTTTTTTTGCATTAACATAGGATGTTATGAGAGAAATAGAAAAATGAGAATTTCTCAAAATCTGTACCGACGATTTTAATGAAATAAATAGCAAAATGATTGATAAATCGTGCTCTATATGCACAACTACCGTGCATTTGGGGCCGTTTTCGGAGAAATTAAATAATAAAGTTTAAAATATGGCTGCCATTTAACAGTATGATATCTAATATTGCCAGCATGTTTTTTTTGCATTAACATAGGATGTTATGAGAGAAATAAAAAAATGAGAATTTCTCAAAATCTGTACCGATGATTTTAATGAAATAAATAGCAAAATGATTGATAAATCGTGCTCTATATGCACAACTACCGTGCATTTGGGGCCGTTTTCGGAGAAATTAAATAATAAAGTTTAAAATATGGCTGCCATTTAACAGTATGATATCTAATATTGCCAGCAAGTTTTTTTTTTGCATTAAGATAGGATGTTATGAGAGAAATAGAAAAATGAGAATTTCTCAAAATCTGTACCGATGATTTTAATGAAATAAATAGCAAAATGATTGATAAATCGTGCTCTATATGCACAACTACCGTGCATTTGGGGCCGTTTTCGGAAAATTAATAATAAAGTTTAAAATATGGCTGCCATTTAACAGTATGATATCTAATATTGCCAGCATGTTTTTTTGCATTAACATAGGATGTTATGAGAGAAATAGAAAAATGAGAATTTCTCAAAATCTGTACCGATGATTTTAATGAAATAAATAGCAAAATGATTGATAAATCGTGCTCTATATGCACAACTACCGTGCATTTGGGCCGTTTTCGGAGAAATTAAATAATAAAGTTTAAAATATGGCTGCCATTTAACAGTATGATATCTAATATTGCCAGCAAGTTTTTTTTTGCATTAAGATAGGATGTTATGAGAGAAATAGAAAAATGAGAATTTCTCAAAATCTGTACCGATGATTTTAATGAAATAAATAGCAAAATGATTGATAAATCGTGCTCTATATGCACAACTACCGTGCATTTGGGGCCGTTTTCGGAGAAATTAAATAATAAAGTTTAAAATATGGCTGCCATTTAACAGTATGATATCTAATATTGCCAGCATGTTTTTTTGCATTAAGATAGGATGTTATGAGAGAAATAGAAAAATGAGAATTTCTCAAAATCTGTACCGATGATTTTAATGAAATAAATAGCAAAATGATTGATAAATCGTGCTCTATATGCACAACTACCGTGCATTTGGCGCCGTTTTCGGAGAAATTAAATAATAAAGTTTAAAATATGGCTGCCATTTAACAGTATGATATCTAATATTGCCAGCATGTTTTTTTTTTTTTGCATTAACATAGGATGTTATGAGAGAAATAGAAAATGAGAATTTCTCAAAATCTGTACCGATGATTTTAATGAAATAAATAGCAAAATGATTGATAAATCGTGCTCTATATGCACAACTACCGTGCATTTGGGGCCGTTTTCGGAGAAATTAAATAATAAAGTTTAAAATATGGCTGCCATTTAACAGTATGATATCTAATATTGCCAGTATGTTTTTTGCATTAAGATAGGATGTTATGAGAGAAATAGAAAAATGAGAATTTCTCAAAATCTGTACCGATGATTTTAATGAAATAAATAGCAAAATGATTGATAAATCGTGCTCTATATGCACAACTACCGTGCATTTGGCGCCGTTTTCGGAGAAATTAAATAATAAAGTTTAAAATATGGCTGCCATTTAACAGTATGATATCTAATATTGCCAGCATGTTTTTTTTTTTTGCATTAACATAGGATGTTATGAGAGAAATAGAAAAATGAGAATTTCTCAAAATCTGTACCGATGATTTTAATGAAATAAATAGCAAAATGATTGATAAATCGTGCTCTATATGCACAACTACCGTGCATTTGGGGCCGTTTTCGGAGAAATTAAATAATAAAGTTTAAAATATGGCTGCCATTTAACAGTATGATATCTAATATTGCCAGCATGTTTTTTTTTTGCATTAACATAGGATGTTATGAGAGAAATAGAAAAATGAGAATTTCTCAAAATCTGTACCGATGATTTTAATGAAATAAATAGCAAAATGATTGATAAATCGTGCTCTATATGCACAACTACCGTGCATTTGGGGCCGTTTTCGGAGAAATTAAATAATAAAGTTTAAAATATGGCTGCCATTTAACAGTATGATATCTAATATGCCAGCAAGTTTTTTTTTTGCATTAAGATAGGATGTTATGAGAGAAATAGAAAAATGAGAATTTCTCAAAATCTGTACCGATGATTTTAATGAAATAAATAGCAAAATGATTGATAAATCGTGCTCTATATGCACAACTACCGTGCATTTGGGGCCGTTTTCGGAGAAATTAAATAATAAAGTTTAAAATATGGCTGCCATTTAACAGTATGATATCTAATATTGCCAGCATGTTTTTTTGCATTAAGATAGGATGTTATGAGAGAAATAGAAAAATGAGAATTTCTCAAAATCTGTACCGATGATTTTAATGAAATAAATAGCAAAATGATTGATAAATCGTGCTCTATATGCACAACTACCGTGCATTTGGGGCCGTTTTCGGAGAAATTAAATAATAAAGTTTAAAATATGGCTGCCATTTAACAGTATGATATCTAATATTGCCAGCATGTTTTTTTTTGCATTAACATAGGATGTTATGAGAGAAATAGAAAAATGAGAATTTCTCAAAATCTGTACCGATGATTTTAATGAAATAAATAGCAAAATGATTGATAAATCGTGCTTATATGCACAACTACCGTGCATTTGGGGCCGTTTTCGGAGAAATTAAATAATAAAGTTTAAAATATGGCTGCCATTTAACAGTATGATATCTAATATTGCCAGCATGTTTTTTTTTGCATTAACATAGGATGTTATGAGAGAAATAGAAAAATGAGAATTTCTCAAAATCTGTACCGATGATTTTAATGAAATAAATAGCAAAATGATTGATAAATCGTGCTCTATATGCACAACTACCGTGCATTTGGCGCCGTTTTCGGAGAAATTAAATAATAAAGTTTAAAATATGGCTGCCATTTAACAGTATGATATCTAATATTGCCAGCATGTTTTTTTTTTTGCATTAACATAGGATGTTATGAGAGAAATAGAAAAATGAGAATTTCTCAAAATCTGTACCGATGATTTTAATGAAATAAATAGCAAAATGATTGATAAATCGTGCTCTATATGCACAACTACCGTGCATTTGGGGCCGTTTTCGGAGAAATTAAATAATAAAGTTTAAAATATGGCTGCCATTTAACAGTATGATATGATAATAATAATTAAAATTGCCAGCATGTTTTTTTTTTTGCATTAACATAGGATGTTATGAGAGAAATAGAAAAATGAGAATTTCTCAAAATCTGTACCGATGATTTTAATGAAATAAATAGCAAAATGATTGATAAATCGTGCTCTATATGCACAACTACCGTGCATTTGGGGCCGTTTTCGGAAAATTTAATAATAAAGTTTAAAATATGGCTGCCATTTAACAGTATGATATCTAATATTGCCAGCATGTTTTTTTGCATTAACATAGGTGTTATGAGAGAAATAGAAAAATGAGAATTTCTCAAAATCTGTACCGATGATTTTAATGAAATAAATAGCAAAATGATTGATAAATCGTGCTCTATATGCACAACTACCGTGCATTTGGGGCCATTTTCGGAGAAATTAAATAATAAAGTTTAAAATATGGCTGCCATTTAACAGTATGATATCTAATATGGCCAGCAAGTTTTTTTTTTTGCATTAAGATAGGATGTTATGAGAGAAATAGAAAATGAGAATTTCTCAAAATCTGTACCGATGATTTTAATGAAATAAATAGCAAAATGATTGATAAATCGTGCTCTATATGCACAACTACCGTGCATTTGGGGCCGTTTTCGGAGAAATTAAATAATAAAGTTTAAAATATGGCTGCCATTTAACAGTATGATATCTAATATTGCCAGTATTTTTTGCATTAAGATAGGATGTTATGAGAGAAAGAGAAAAATGAGAATTTCTCAAAATCTGTACCGATGATTTTAATGAAATAAATAGCAAAATGATTGATAAATCGTGCTCTATATGCACAACTACCGTGCATTTGGCGCCGTTTTCGGAGAAATTAAATAATAAAGTTTAAAATATGGCTGCCATTTAACAGTATGATATCTAATACTGCAAGCATGTTTTTTTTTTTTTGCATTAACATAGGATGTTATGAGAGAAATAGAAAAATGAGAATTTCTCAAAATCTGTACCGATGATTTTAATGAAATAAATAGCAAAATGATTGATAAATCGTGCTCTATATGCACAACTACCGTGCATTTGGGGCCGTTTTCGGAGAAATTAAATAATAAAGTTTAAAATATGGCTGCCATTTAACAGTATGATATCTAATATTGCCAGCATGTTTTTTGCATTAAGATAGGATGTTATGAGAGAAATAGAAAAATGAGAATTTCTCAAAATCTGTACCGATGATTTTAATGAAATAAATAGCAAAATGATTGATAAATCGTGCTCTATATGCACAACTACCGTGCATTTGGCGCCGTTTTCGGAGAAATTAAATAATAAAGTTTAAAATATGGCTGCCATTTAACAGTATGATATCTAATATTGCCAGTTTTTTTTTTTGCATTAACATAGGATGTTATGAGAGAAATAGAAAAATGAGAATTTCTCAAAATCTGTACCGATGATTTTAATGAAATAAATAGCAAAATGATTGATAAATCGTGCTCTATATGCACAACTACCGTGCATTTGGGGCCGTTTTCGGAGAAATTAAATAATAAAGTTTAAAATATGGCTGCCATTTAACAGTATGATATCTAATATTGCCAGCATGTTTTTTTTTTGCATTAACATAGGATGTTATGAGAGAAATAGAAAAATGAGAATTTCTCAAAATCTGTACCGATGATTTTAATGAAATAAATAGCAAAATGATTGATAAATCGTGCTCTATATGCACAACTACCGTGCATTTGGGGCCGTTTTCGGAGAAATTAAATAATAAAGTTTAAAATATGGCTGCCATTTAACAGTATGATATCTAATATTGCCAGCATGTTTTTTTTTGCATTAACATAGGATGTTATGAGAGAAATAGAAAAATGAGAATTTCTCAAAATCTGTACCGATGATTTTAATGAAATAAATAGCAAAATGATTGATAAATCGTGCTCTATATGCACAACTACCGTGCATTTGGGGCCGTTTTCGGAGAAATTAAATAATAAAGTTTAAAATATGGCTGCCATTTAACAGTATGATATCTAATATTGCCAGCATGTTTTTTTTTGCATTAACATAGGATGTTATGAGAGAAATAGAAAAATGAGAATTTCTCAAAATCTGTACCGATGATTTTAATGAAATAAATAGCAAAATGATTGATAAATCGTGCTCTATATGCACAACTACCGTGCATTTGGGGCCGTTTTCGGAGAAATTAAATAATAAAGTTTAAAATATGGCTGCCATTTAACAGTATGATATCTAATATTGCCAGCATGTTTTTTTTTTTGCATTAACATAGGATGTTATGAGAGAAATAGAAAAATGAGAATTTCTCAAAATCTGTACCGATGATTTTAATGAAATAAATAGCAAAATGATTGATAAATCGTGCTCTATATGCACAACTACCGTGCATTTGGGGCCGTTTTCGGAGAAATTAAATAATAAAGTTTAAAATATGGCTGCCATTTAACAGTATGATATGATAATATAATTTATGCCAGCATGTTTTTTTTTTTGCATTAACATAGGATGTTGAGAGAAATAGAAAAATGAGAATTTCTCAAAATCTGTACCGATGATTTTAATGAAATAAATAGCAAAATGATTGATAAATCGTGCTCTATATGCACAACTACCGTGCATTTGGGGCCGTTTTCGGAAAATTAATAATAAAGTTTAAAATATGGCTGCCATTTAACAGTATGATATCTAATATTGCCAGCATGTTTTTTTTGCATTAACATAGGATGTTATGAGAGAAATAAAAAAATGAGAATTTCTCAAAATCTGTACCGATGATTTTAATGAAATAAATAGCAAAATGATTGATAAATCGTGCTCTATATGCACAACTACCGTGCATTTGGGCCGTTTTCGGAGAAATTAAATAATAAAGTTTAAAATATGGCTGCCATTTAACAGTATGATATCTAATATGGCCAGCAAGTTTTTTTTTTGCATTAAGATAGGATGTTATGAGAGAAATAGAAAAATGAGAATTTCTCAAAATCTGTACCGATGATTTTAATGAAATAAATAGCAAAATGATTGATAAATCGTGCTCTATATGCACAACTACCGTGCATTTGGGGCCGTTTTCGGAGAAATTAAATAATAAAGTTTAAAATATGGCTGCCATTTAACAGTATGATATCTAATATTGCCAGTATGTTTTTTGCATTAAGATAGGATGTTATGAGAGAAATAGAAAAATGAGAATTTCTCAAAATCTGTACCGATGATTTTAATGAAATAAATAGCAAAATGATTGATAAATCGTGCTCTATATGCACAACTACCGTGCATTTGGGGCCGTTTTCGGAGAAATTAAATAATAAAGTTTAAAATATGGCTGCCATTTAACAGTATGATATCTAATATTGCCAGCATGTTTTTTTTTTTTTGCATTAACATAGGATGTTATGAGAGAAATAGAAAAATGAGAATTTCTCAAAATCTGTACCGATGATTTTAATGAAATAAATAGCAAAATGATTGATAAATCGTGCTCTATATGCACAACTACCGTGCATTTGGGGCCGTTTTCGGAGAAATTAAATAATAAAGTTTAAAATATGGCTGCCATTTAACAGTATGATATCTAATATTGCCAGCATGTTTTTTGCATTAAGATAGGATGTTATGAGAGAAATAGAAAAATGAGAATTTCTCAAAATCTGTACCGATGATTTTAATGAAATAAATAGCAAAATGATTGATAAATCGTGCTCTATATGCACAACTACCGTGCATTTGGCGCCGTTTTCGGAGAAATTAAATAATAAAGTTTAAAATATGGCTGCCATTTAACAGTATGATATCTAATATTGCAGCATGTTTTTTTTTTTTTGCATTAACATAGGATGTTATGAGAGAAATAGAAAAATGAGAATTTCTCAAAATCTGTACCGATGATTTTAATGAAATAAATAGCAAAATGATTGATAAATCGTGCTCTATATGCACAACTACCGTGCATTTGGCGCCGTTTTCGGAGAAATTAAATAATAAAGTTTAAAATATGGCTGCCATTTAACAGTATGATATCTAATATTGCCAGCATTTTTTTTTTTTTTGCATTAACATAGGATGTTATGAGAGAAATAGAAAAATGAGAATTTCTCAAAATCTGTACCGATGATTTTAATGAAATAAATAGCAAAATGATTGATAAATCGTGCTCTATATGCACAACTACCGTGCATTTGGGGCCGTTTTCGGAGAAATTAAATAATAAAGTTTAAAATATGGCTGCCATTTAACAGTATGATATCTAATATTGCCAGCAAGTTTTTTTTTGCATTAAGATAGGATGTTATGAGAGAAAGAGAAAAATGAGAATTTCTCAAAATCTGTACCGATGATTTTAATGAAATAAATAGCAAAATGATTGATAAATCGTGCTCTATATGCACAACTACCGTGCATTTGGGGCCGTTTTCGGAGAAATTAAATAATAAAGTTTAAAATATGGCTGCCATTTAACAGTATGATATCTAATATTGCCAGCATGTTTTTTTGCATTAAGATAGGATGTTATGAGAGAAATAGAAAAATGAGAATTTCTCAAAATCTGTACCGATGATTTTAATGAAATAAATAGCAAAATGATTGATAAATCGTGCTCTATATGCACAACTACCGTGCATTTGGGGCCGTTTTCGGAGAAATTAAATAATAAAGTTTAAAATATGGCTGCCATTTAACAGTATGATATCTAATATTGCCAGCATGTTTTTTTTTTTGCATTAACATAGGATGTTATGAGAGAAATAGAAAAATGAGAATTTCTCAAAATCTGTACCGATGATTTTAATGAAATAAATAGCAAAATGATTGATAAATCGTGCTCTATATGCACAACTACCGTGCATTTGGGGCCGTTTTCGGAGAAATTAAATAAAAAGTTTAAAATATGGCTGCCATTTAACAGTATGATATCTAATATTGCCAGCATGTTTTTTTTGCATTAACATAGGATGTTATGAGAGAAATAGAAAAATGAGAATTTCTCAAAATCTGTACCGATGATTTTAATGAAATAAATAGCAAAATGATTGATAAATCGTGCTTATATGCACAACTACCGTGCATTTGGGGCCGTTTTCGGAGAAATTAAATAATAAAGTTTAAAATATGGCTGCCATTTAACAGTATGATATCTAATATTGCCAGCATGTTTTTTTTTGCATTAACATAGGATGTTATGAGAGAAATAGAAAAATGAGAATTTCTCAAAATCTGTACCGATGATTTTAATGAAATAAATAGCAAAATGATTGATAAATCGTGCTCTATATGCACAACTACCGTGCATTTGGGGCCGTTTTCGGAGAAATTAAATAATAAAGTTTAAAATATGGCTGCCATTTAACAGTATGATATCTAATATTGCCAGCATGTTTTTTTTTTGCATTAACATAGGATGTTATGAGAGAAATAGAAAAATGAGAATTTCTCAAAATCTGTACCGATGATTTTAATGAAATAAATAGCAAAATGATTGATAAATCGTGCTCTATATGCACAACTACCGTGCATTTGGGGCCGTTTTCGGAGAAATTAAATAATAAAGTTTAAAATATGGCTGCCATTTAACAGTATGATATGATAATATAATAATATTGCCAGCATGTTTTTTTTTTGCATTAACATAGGATGTTATGAGAGAAATAGAAAAATGAGAATTTCTCAAAATCTGTACCGATGATTTTAATGAAATAAATAGCAAAATGATTGATAAATCGTGCTCTATATGCACAACTACCGTGCATTTGGGGCCGTTTTCGGAAAATTAATAATAAAGTTTAAAATATGGCTGCCATTTAACAGTATGATATCTAATATTGCCAGCATGTTTTTTTGCATTAACATAGGATGTTATGAGAGAAATAAAAAAATGAGAATTTCTCAAAATCTGTACCGATGATTTTAATGAAATAAATAGCAAAATGATTGATAAATCGTGCTCTATATGCACAACTACCGTGCATTTGGGGCCATTTTCGGAGAAATTAAATAATAAAGTTTAAAATATGGCTGCCATTTAACAGTATGATATCTAATATGGCCAGCAAGTCTTTTTTTTGCATTAAGATAGGATGTTATGAGAGAAAGAGAAAAATGAGAATTTCTCAAAATCTGTACCGATGATTTTAATGAAATAAATAGCAAAATGATTGATAAATCGTGCTCTATATGCACAACTACCGTGCATTTGGGGCCGTTTTCGGAGAAATTAAATAATAAAGTTTAAAATATGGCTGCCATTTAACAGTATGATATCTAATATTGCCAGTATGTTTTTTGCATTAAGATAGGATGTTATGAGAGAAATAGAAAATGAGAATTTCTCAAAATCTGTACCGATGATTTTAATGAAATAAATAGCAAAATGATTGATAAATCGTGCTCTATATGCACAACTACCGTGCATTTGGCGCCGTTTTCGGAGAAATTAAATAATAAAGTTTAAAATATGGCTGCCATTTAACAGTATGATATCTAATATTGCAGCATGTTTTTTTTTTTTTGCATTAACATAGGATGTTATGAGAGAAATAGAAAAATGAGAATTTCTCAAAATCTGTACCGATGATTTTAATGAAATAAATAGCAAAATGATTGATAAATCGTGCTCTATATGCACAACTACCGTGCATTTGGGGCCGTTTTCGGAAAATTAATAATAAAGTTTAAAATATGGCTGCCATTTAACAGTATGATATCTAATATTGCCAGCATGTTTTTTTTGCATTAACATAGGATGTTATGAGAGAAATAAAAAATGAGAATTTCTCAAAATCTGTACCGATGATTTTAATGAAATAAATAGCAAAATGATTGATAAATCGTGCTCTATATGCACAACTACCGTGCATTTGGGGCCGTTTTCGGAGAAATTAAATAATAAAGTTTAAAATATGGCTGCCATTTAACAGTATGATATCTAATATTGCCAGCAAGTTTTTTTTTTGCATTAAGATAGGATGTTATGAGAGAAATAGAAAAATGAGAATTTCTCAAAATCTGTACCGATGATTTTAATGAAATAAATAGCAAAATGATTGATAAATCGTGCTCTATATGCACAACTACCGTGCATTTGGGGCCGTTTTCGGAGAAATTAAATAATAAAGTTTAAAATATGGCTGCCATTTAACAGTATGATATCTAATATTGCCAGCATGTTTTTGCATTAAGATAGGATGTTATGAGAGAAATAGAAAAATGAGAATTTCTCAAAATCTGTACCGATGATTTTAATGAAATAAATAGCAAAATGATTGATAAATCGTGCTCTATATGCACAACTACCGTGCATTTGGCGCCGTTTTCGGAGAAATTAAATAATAAAGTTTAAAATATGGCTGCCATTTAACAGTATGATATCTAATATTGCCAGCATGTTTTTTTTTTTTGCATTAACATAGGATGTTATGAGAGAAATAGAAAAATGAGAATTTCTCAAAATCTGTACCGATGATTTTAATGAAATAAATAGCAAAATGATTGATAAATCGTGCTCTATATGCACAACTACCGTGCATTTGGGGCCGTTTTCGGAGAAATTAAATAATAAAGTTTAAAATATGGCTGCCATTTAACAGTATGATATGATATATAATATTGCCAGCATGTTTTTTTTTTGCATTAACATAGGATGTTATGAGAGAAATAGAAAAATGAGAATTTCTCAAAATCTGTACCGATGATTTTAATGAAATAAATAGCAAAATGATTGATAAATCGTGCTCTATATGCACAACTACCGTGCATTTGGGGCCGTTTTCGGAAAATTAATAATAAAGTTTAAAATATGGCTGCCATTTAACAGTATGATATCTAATATTGCCAGCATGTTTTTTTTGCATTAACATAGGATGTTATGAGAGAAATAAAAAATGAGAATTTCTCAAAATCTGTACCGATGATTTTAATGAAATAAATAGCAAAATGATTGATAAATCGTGCTCTATATGCACAACTACCGTGCATTTGGGGCCGTTTTCGGAGAAATTAAATAATAAAGTTTAAAATATGGCTGCCATTTAACAGTATGATATCTAATATTGCCAGCAAGTTTTTTTTTGCATTAAGATAGGATGTTATGAGAGAAAAGAAAAATGAGAATTTCTCAAAATCTGTACCGATGATTTTAATGAAATAAATAGCAAAATGATTGATAAATCGTGCTCTATATGCACAACTACCGTGCATTTGGGGCCGTTTTCGGAGAAATTAAATAATAAAGTTTAAAATATGGCTGCCATTTAACAGTATGATATCTAATATTGCCAGCATGTTTTTTGCATTAAGATAGGATGTTATGAGAGAAATAGAAAAATGAGAATTTCTCAAAATCTGTACCGATGATTTTAATGAAATAAATAGCAAAATGATTGATAAATCGTGCTCTATATGCACAACTACCGTGCATTTGGGGCCGTTTTCGGAGAAATTAAATAATAAAGTTTAAAATATGGCTGCCATTTAACAGTATGATATCTAATATTGCCAGCATGTTTTTTTTTTTTTGCATTAACATAGGATGTTATGAGAGAAATAGAAAATGAGAATTTCTCAAAATCTGTACCGATGATTTTAATGAAATAAATAGCAAAATGATTGATAAATCGTGCTCTATATGCACAACTACCGTGCATTTGGGGCCGTTTTCGGAGAAATTAAATAATAAAGTTTAAAATATGGCTGCCATTTAACAGTATGATATCTAATATTGCCAGTATGTTTTTTGCATTAAGATAGGATGTTATGAGAGAAATAGAAAAATGAGAATTTCTCAAAATCTGTACCGATGATTTTAATGAAATAAATAGCAAAATGATTGATAAATCGTGCTCTATATGCACAACTACCGTGCATTTGGGCCGTTTTCGGAGAAATTAAATAATAAAGTTTAAAATATGGCTGCCATTTAACAGTATGATATCTAATATTGCCAGCATGTTTTTTTTTTTGCATTAACATAGGATGTTATGAGAGAAATAGAAAAATGAGAATTTCTCAAAATCTGTACCGATGATTTTAATGAAATAAATAGCAAAATGATTGATAAATCGTGCTCTATATGCACAACTACCGTGCATTTGGCGCCGTTTTCGGAGAAATTAAATAATAAAGTTTAAAATATGGCTGCCATTTAACAGTATGATATCTAATATTGCCAGCATGTTTTTTTTTTTGCATTAACATAGGATGTTATGAGAGAAATAGAAAAATGAGAATTTCTCAAAATCTGTACCGATGATTTTAATGAAATAAATAGCAAAATGATTGATAAATCGTGCTCTATATGCACAACTACCGTGCATTTGGGGCCGTTTTCGGAGAAATTAAATAATAAAGTTTAAAATATGGCTGCCATTTAACAGTATGATATCTAATATTGCCAGCAAGTTTTTTTTTGCATTAAGATAGGATGTTATGAGAGAAATAGAAAAATGAGAATTTCTCAAAATCTGTACCGATGATTTTAATGAAATAAATAGCAAAATGATTGATAAATCGTGCTCTATATGCACAACTACCGTGCATTTGGGGCCGTTTTCGGAGAAATTAAATAATAAAGTTTAAAATATGGCTGCCATTTAACAGTATGATATCTAATATTGCCAGCATGTTTTTTGCATTAAGATAGGATGTTATGAGAGAAATAGAAAAATGAGAATTTCTCAAAATCTGTACCGATGATTTTAATGAAATAAATAGCAAAATGATTGATAAATCGTGCTCTATATGCACAACTACCGTGCATTTGGCGCCGTTTTCGGAGAAATTAAATAATAAAGTTTAAAATATGGCTGCCATTTAACAGTATGATATCTAATATTGCCAGCATGTTTTTTTTTTTTTTGCATTAACATAGGATGTTATGAGAGAAATAGAAAAATGAGAATTTCTCAAAATCTGTACCGATGATTTTAATGAAATAAATAGCAAAATGATTGATAAATCGTGCTCTATATGCACAACTACCGTGCATTTGGGGCCGTTTTCGGAGAAATTAAATAATAAAGTTTAAAATATGGCTGCCATTTAACAGTATGATATCTAATATTGCCAGCATGTTTTTTTTTTTTGCATTAACATAGGATGTTATGAGAGAAATAGAAAAATGAGAATTTCTCAAAATCTGTACCGATGATTTTAATGAAATAAATAGCAAAATGATTGATAAATCGTGCTCTATATGCACAACTACCGTGCATTGGGGCCGTTTTCGGAGAAATTAAATAATAAAGTTTAAAATATGGCTGCCATTTAACAGTATGATATGATATTAATATTGCCAGCATGTTTTTTTTTTTGCATTAACATAGGATGTTATGAGAGAAATAGAAAAATGAGAATTTCTCAAAATCTGTACCGATGATTTTAATGAAATAAATAGCAAAATGATTGATAAATCGTGCTCTATATGCACAACTACCGTGCATTTGGGGCCGTTTTCGGAAAATTAATAATAAAGTTTAAAATATGGCTGCCATTTAACAGTATGATATCTAATATTGCCAGCATGTTTTTTTTGCATTAACATAGGATGTTATGAGAGAAATAAAAAATGAGAATTTCTCAAAATCTGTACCGATGATTTTAATGAAATAAATAGCAAAATGATTGATAAATCGTGCTCTATATGCACAACTACCGTGCATTTGGGGCCGTTTTCGGAGAAATTAAATAATAAAGTTTAAAATATGGCTGCCATTTAACAGTATGATATCTAATATTGCCAGCATGTTTTTTTTTTTTGCATTAACATAGGATGTTATGAGAGAAATAGAAAAATGAGAATTTCTCAAAATCTGTACCGATGATTTTAATGAAATAAATAGCAAAATGATTGATAAATCGTGCTCTATATGCACAACTACCGTGCATTTGGGGCCGTTTTCGGAAAATTAATAATAAAGTTTAAAATATGGCTGCCATTTAACAGTATGATATCTAATATTGCCAGCATGTTTTTTTTGCATTAACATAGGATGTTATGAGAGAAATAGAAAAATGAGAATTTCTCAAAATCTGTACCGATGATTTTAATGAAATAAATAGCAAAATGATTGATAAATCGTGCTCTATATGCACAACTACCGTGCATTTGGGGCCGTTTTCGGAGAAATTAAATAATAAAGTTTAAAATATGGCTGCCATTTAACAGTATGATATCTAATATGGCCAGCAAGTTTTTTTTTGCATTAAGATAGGATGTTATGAGAGAAAGAGAAAATGAGAATTTCTCAAAATCTGTACCGATGATTTTAATGAAATAAATAGCAAAATGATTGATAAATCGTGCTCTATATGCACAACTACCGTGCATTTGGGGCCGTTTTCGGAGAAATTAAATAATAAAGTTTAAAATATGGCTGCCATTTAACAGTATGATATCTAATATTGCCAGTATGTTTTTTGCATTAAGATAGGATGTTATGAGAGAAAGAGAAAATGAGAATTTCTCAAAATCTGTACCGATGATTTTAATGAAATAAATAGCAAAATGATTGATAAATCGTGCTCTATATGCACAACTACCGTGCATTTGGCGCCGTTTTCGGAGAAATTAAATAATAAAGTTTAAAATATGGCTGCCATTTAACAGTATGATATCTAATACTGCAAGCATGTTTTTTTTTTTTTTGCATTAACATAGGATGTTATGAGAGAAATAGAAAAATGAGAATTTCTCAAAATCTGTACCGACGATTTTAATGAAATAAATAGCAAAATGATTGATAAATCGTGCTCTATATGCACAACTACCGTGCATTTGGGGCCGTTTTCGGAGAAATTAAATAATAAAGTTTAAAATATGGCTGCCATTTAACAGTATGATATGATTAATAATATTTAATATTGCCAGCATGTTTTTTTTTTGCATTAACATAGGATGTTATGAGAGAAATAGAAAAATGAGAATTTCTCAAAATCTGTACCGATGATTTTAATGAAATAAATAGCAAAATGATTGATAAATCGTGCTCTATATGCACAACTACCGTGCATTTGGGGCCGTTTTCGGAGAAATTAATAATAAAGTTTAAAATATGGCTGCCATTTAACAGTATGATATCTAATATTGCCAGCATGTTTTTTTTGCATTAACATAGGATGTTATGAGAGAAATAAAAAATGAGAATTTCTCAAAATCTGTACCGATGATTTTAATGAAATAAATAGCAAAATGATTGATAAATCGTGCTCTATATGCACAACTACCGTGCATTTGGGGCCGTTTTCGGAGAAATTAAATAATAAAGTTTAAAATATGGCTGCCATTTAACAGTATGATATCTAATATGCCAGCATGTTTTTTTTTGCATTAAGATAGGATGTTATGAGAGAAAGAGAAAATGAGAATTTCTCAAAATCTGTACCGATGATTTTAATGAAATAAATAGCAAAATGATTGATAAATCGTGCTCTATATGCACAACTACCGTGCATTTGGGGCCGTTTTCGGAGAAATTAAATAATAAAGTTTAAAATATGGCTGCCATTTAACAGTATGATATCTAATATTGCCAGCATGTTTTTTGCATTAAGATAGGATGTTATGAGAGAAATAGAAAAATGAGAATTTCTCAAAATCTGTACCGATGATTTTAATGAAATAAATAGCAAAATGATTGATAAATCGTGCTCTATATGCACAACTACCGTGCATTTGGGGCCGTTTTCGGAGAAATTAAATAATAAAGTTTAAAATATGGCTGCCATTTAACAGTATGATATCTAATATGCCAGCAAGTTTTTTTTTGCATTAAGATAGGATGTTATGAGAGAAAGAGAAAAATGAGAATTTCTCAAAATCTGTACCGATGATTTTAATGAAATAAATAGCAAAATGATTGATAAATCGTGCTCTATATGCACAACTACCGTGCATTTGGGGCCGTTTTCGGAGAAATTAAATAATAAAGTTTAAAATATGGCTGCCATTTAACAGTATGATATCTAATATTGCCAGCATGTTTTTTGCATTAAGATAGGATGTTATGAGAGAAATAGAAAAATGAGAATTTCTCAAAATCTGTACCGATGATTTTAATGAAATAAATAGCAAAATGATTGATAAATCGTGCTCTATATGCACAACTACCGTGCATTTGGCGCCGTTTTCGGAGAAATTAAATAATAAAGTTTAAAATATGGCTGCCATTTAACAGTATGATATCTAATATGCCAGCATGTTTTTTTTTTTTTTTGCATTAACATAGGATGTTATGAGAGAAATAGAAAAATGAGAATTTCTCAAAATCTGTACCGATGATTTTAATGAAATAAATAGCAAAATGATTGATAAATCGTGCTCTATATGCACAACTACCGTGCATTTGGGGCCGTTTTCGGAAAATTAATAATAAAGTTTAAAATATGGCTGCCATTTAACAGTATGATATCTAATATTGCCAGCATGTTTTTTTGCATTAACATAGGATGTTATGAGAGAAATAAAAAATGAGAATTTCTCAAAATCTGTACCGATGATTTTAATGAAATAAATAGCAAAATGATTGATAAATCGTGCTCTATATGCACAACTACCGTGCATTTGGGGCCATTTTCGGAGAAATTAAATAATAAAGTTTAAAATATGGCTGCCATTTAACAGTATGATATCTAATATGGCCAGCAAGTCTTTTTTTTGCATTAAGATAGGATGTTATGAGAGAAAGAGAAAAATGAGAATTTCTCAAAATCTGTACCGATGATTTTAATGAAATAAATAGCAAAATGATTGATAAATCGTGCTCTATATGCACAACTACCGTGCATTTGGGGCCGTTTTCGGAGAAATTAAATAATAAAGTTTAAAATATGGCTGCCATTTAACAGTATGATATCTAATATTGCCAGTATGTTTTTTGCATTAAGATAGGATGTTATGAGAGAAAGAGAAAAATGAGAATTTCTCAAAATCTGTACCGATGATTTTAATGAAATAAATAGCAAAATGATTGATAAATCGTGCTCTATATGCACAACTACCGTGCATTTGGCGCCGTTTTCGGAGAAATTAAATAATAAAGTTTAAAATATGGCTGCCATTTAACAGTATGATATCTAATATGCAAGCATGTTTTTTTTTTTTTGCATTAACATAGGATGTTATGAGAGAAATAGAAAAATGAGAATTTCTCAAAATCTGTACCGATGATTTTAATGAAATAAATAGCAAAATGATTGATAAATCGTGCTCTATATGCACAACTACCGTGCATTTGGGGCCGTTTTCGGAGAAATTAAATAATAAAGTTTAAAATATGGCTGCCATTTAACAGTATGATATCTAATATTGCCAGCATGTTTTTTTTTTGCATTAAGATAGGATGTTATGAGAGAAATAGAAAAATGAGAATTTCTCAAAATCTGTACCGATGATTTTAATGAAATAAATAGCAAAATGATTGATAAATCGTGCTCTATATGCACAACTACCGTGCATTTGGGGCCGTTTTCGGAGAAATTAAATAATAAAGTTTAAAATATGGCTGCCATTTAACAGTATGATATCTAATATTGCCAACCTTTTTTTTTGCATTAACATAGGATGTTATGAGAGAAATAGAAAAATGAGAATTTCTCAAAATCTGTACCGATGATTTTAATGAAATAAATAGCAAAATGATTGATAAATCGTGCTTATATGCACAACTACCGTGCATTTGGGGCCGTTTTCGGAGAAATTAAATAATAAAGTTTAAAATATGGCTGCCATTTAACAGTATGATATCTAATATTGCCAGCATGTTTTTTTTTGCATTACATAGGAGTTATGAGAGAAATAGAAAAATGAGAATTTCTCAAAATCTGTACCGATGATTTTAATGAAATAAATAGCAAAATGATTGATAAATCGTGCTCTATATGCACAACTACCGTGCATTTGGGGCCGTTTTCGGAGAAATTAAAAATAAAGTTTAAAATATGGCTGCCATTTAACAGTATGATATCTAATATTGCCAGCATGTTTTTTGCATTAAGATAGGATGTTATGAGAGAAATAGAAAAATGAGAATTTCTCAAAATCTGTACCGATGATTTTAATGAAATAAATAGCAAAATGATTGATAAATCGTGCTCTATATGCACAACTACCGTGCATTTGGGGCCGTTTTCGGAGAAATTAATAATAAAGTTTAAAATATGGCTGCCATTTAACAGTATGATATCTAATATTGCCAGCATGTTTTTTTTTTGCATTAACATAGGATGTTATGAGAGAAATAGAAAAATGAGAATTTCTCAAAATCTGTACCGATGATTTTAATGAAATAAATAGCAAAATGATTGATAAATCGTGCTCTATATGCACAACTACCGTGCATTTGGGGCCGTTTTCGGAAAATTTAATAATAAAGTTTAAAATATGGCTGCCATTTAACAGTATGATATCTAATATTGCCAGCATGTTTTTTTGCATTAAGATAGGATGTTATGAGAGAAATAGAAAAATGAGAATTTCTCAAAATCTGTACCGATGATTTTAATGAAATAAATAGCAAAATGATTGATAAATCGTGCTCTATATGCACAACTACCGTGCATTTGGGGCCGTTTTCGGAGAAATTAAATAATAAAGTTTGCAAATCGTGCTCTATATGCACAATACCGTGCATTTGGGCGTTTTCGGAGAAATTAAATAATAAAATTTAAAATATGGCTGCCATTTAACAGTATGATATGATTAATAATAAAGTTTAAATATTGCCAGCATGTTTTTTTTTTGATGAGAGAAATAGAAAAATGAGAATTTCTCAAAATCTGTACCGATGATTTTAATGAAATAAATAGCAAAATGATTGATAAATCGTGCTCTATATGCACAACTACCGTGCATTTGGGGCCGTTTTCGGAAAACTTTAATAATAAAGTTTAAAATATGGCTGCCATTTAACAGTATGATATCTAATATTGCCAGCATTTTTTTTTGCATTAACATAGGATGTTATGAGAGAAATAAAAAAATGAGAATTTCTCAAAATCTGTACCGATGATTTTAATGAAATAAATAGCAAAATGATTGATAAATCGTGCTCTATATGCACAACTACCGTGCATTTGGGGCCATTTTCGGAGAAATTAAATAATAAAGTTTAAAATATGGCTGCCATTTAACAGTATGATATCTAATATGGCCAGCAAGTTTTTTTTGCATTAAGATAGGATGTTATGAGAGAAATAGAAAAATGAGAATTTCTCAAAATCTGTACCGATGATTTTAATGAAATAAATAGCAAAATGATTGATAAATCGTGCTCTATATGCACAACTACCGTGCATTTGGGGCCGTTTTCGGAGAAATTAAATAATAAAGTTTAAAATATGGCTGCCATTTAACAGTATGATATCTAATATTGCCAGCATGTTTTTTGCATTAAGATAGGATGTTATGAGAAAATAGAAAAATGAGAATTTCTCAAAATCTGTACCGATGATTTTAATGAAATAAATAGCAAAATGATTGATAAATCGTGCTCTATATGCACAACTACCGTGCATTTGGGGCCATTTCGGAGAAATTAAATAATAAAGTTTAAAATATGGCTGCCATTTAACAGTATGATATCTAATATTGCCAGCATGTTTTTTTTTTTGCATTAACATAGGATGTTATGAGAGAAATAGAAAAATGAGAATTTCTCAAAATCTGTACCGATGATTTTAATGAAATAAATAGCAAAATGATTGATAAATCGTGCTCTATATGCACAACTACCGTGCATTTGGGGCCGTTTTCGGAGAAATTAAATAATAAAGTTTAAAATATGGCTGCCATTTAACAGTATGATATCTAATATTGCCAGCATGTTTTTTTTTGCATTAACATAGGATGTTATGAGAGAAATAGAAAAATGAGAATTTCTCAAAATCTGTACCGATGATTTTAATGAAATAAATAGCAAAATGATTGATAAATCGTGCTTATATGCACAACTACCGTGCATTTGGGGCCGTTTTCGGAGAAATTAAATAATAAAGTTTAAAATATGGCTGCCATTTAACAGTATGATATCTAATATTGCCAGCATGTTTTTTTTTGCATTAACATAGGATGTTATGAGAGAAATAGAAAAATGAGAATTTCTCAAAATCTGTACCGATGATTTTAATGAAATAAATAGCAAAATGATTGATAAATCGTGCTCTATATGCACAACTACCGTGCATTTGGGGCCGTTTTCGGAGAAATTAAATAATAAAGTTTAAAATATGGCTGCCATTTAACAGTATGATATCTAATATTGCCAGCATGTTTTTTTGCATTAACATAGGATGTTATGAGAGAAATAGAAAAATGAGAATTTCTCAAAATCTGTACCGATGATTTTAATGAAATAAATAGCAAAATGATTGATAAATCGTGCTTATATGCACAACTACCGTGCATTTGGGGCCGTTTTCGGAGAATTAAAAAATAAAGTTTAAAATATGGCTGCCATTTAACAGTATGATATCTAATTTGCCAGCATGTTTTTTGCATTAAGATAGGATGTTATGAGAGAAATAGAAAAATGAGAATTTCTCAAAATCTGTACCGATGATTTTAATGAAATAAATAGCAAAATGATTGATAAATCGTGCTCTATATGCACAACTACCGTGCATTTGGGGCCGTTTTCGGAGAAATTAATAATAAAGTTTAAAATATGGCTGCCATTTAACAGTATGATATCTAATATTGCCAGCATGTTTTTTTTGCATTAACATAGGATGTTATGAGAGAAATAGAAAAATGAGAATTTCTCAAAATCTGTACCGATGATTTTAATGAAATAAATAGCAAAATGATTGATAAATCGTGCTCTATATGCACAACTACCGTGCATTTGGGGCCGTTTTCGGAGAAATTAATAATAAAGTTTAAAATATGGCTGCCATTTAACAGTATGATATCTAATATTGCCAGCATGTTTTTTTTTTTTGCATTAACATAGGATGTTATGAGAGAAATAGAAAAATGAGAATTTCTCAAAATCTGTACCGATGATTTTAATGAAATAAATAGCAAAATGATTGATAAATCGTGCTCTATATGCACAACTACCGTGCATTTGGGGCCGTTTTCGGAGAAATTAAATAATAAAGTTTAAAATATGGCTGCCATTTAACAGTATGATATCTAATATTGCCAGCATGTTTTTTTTTTTTGCATTAACATAGGATGTTATGAGAGAAATAGAAAAATGAGAATTTCTCAAAATCTGTACCGATGATTTTAATGAAATAAATAGCAAAATGATTGATAAATCGTGCTCTATATGCACAACTACCGTGCATTTGGGGCCGTTTTCGGAGAAATTAAATAATAAAGTTTAAAATATGGCTGCCATTTAACAGTATGATATCTAATATTGCCAGCTTTTTTTTTGCATTAACATAGGATGTTATGAGAGAAATAGAAAAATGAGAATTTCTCAAAATCTGTACCGATGATTTTAATGAAATAAATAGCAAAATGATTGATAAATCGTGCTCTATATGCACAACTACCGTGCATTTGGGGCCGTTTTCGGAAAATTAATAATAAAGTTTAAAATATGGCTGCCATTTAACAGTATGATATCTAATATTGCCAGCATGTTTTTTTGCATTAACATAGGATGTTATGAGAGAAATAGAAAAATGAGAATTTCTCAAAATCTGTACCGATGATTTTAATGAAATAAATAGCAAAATGATTGATAAATCGTGCTCTATATGCACAACTACCGTGCATTTGGGGCCGTTTTCGGAGAAATTAAATAATAAAGTTTAAAATATGGCTGCCATTTAACAGTATGATATCTAATATTGCCAGCATGTTTTTTTTTTGCATTAAGATAGGATGTTATGAGAGAAATAGAAAAATGAGAATTTCTCAAAATCTGTACCGATGATTTTAATGAAATAAATAGCAAAATGATTGATAAATCGTGCTCTATATGCACAACTACCGTGCATTTGGGGCCGTTTTCGGAGAAATTAAATAATAAAGTTTAAAATATGGCTGCCATTTAACAGTATGATATCTAATATTGCCAGCATGTTTTTTGCATTAAGATAGGATGTTATGAGAGAAATAGAAAAATGAGAATTTCTCAAAATCTGTACCGATGATTTTAATGAAATAAATAGCAAAATGATTGATAAATCGTGCTCTATATGCACAACTACCGTGCATTTGGGGCCGTTTTCGGAGAAATTAAATAATAAAGTTTAAAATATGGCTGCCATTTAACAGTATGATATCTAATATTGCCAGCATGTTTTTTTTTGCATTAAGATAGGATGTTATGAGAGAAATAGAAAAATGAGAATTTCTCAAAATCTGTACCGATGATTTTAATGAAATAAATAGCAAAATGATTGATAAATCGTGCTCTATATGCACAACTACCGTGCATTTGGGGCCGTTTTCGGAGAAATTAAATAATAAAGTTTAAAATATGGCTGCCATTTAACAGTATGATATCTAATATTGCCAGCATGTTTTTTTGCATTAAGATAGGATGTTATGAGAGAAATAGAAAAATGAGAATTTCTCAAAATCTGTACCGATGATTTTAATGAAATAAATAGCAAAATGATTGATAAATCGTGCTCTATATGCACAACTACCGTGCATTTGGGGCCGTTTTCGGAGAAATTAAATAATAAAGTTTAAAATATGGCTGCCATTTAACAGTATGATATCTAATATTGCCAGCATGTTTTTTTTTTGCATTAACATAGGATGTTATGAGAGAAATAGAAAAATGAGAATTTCTCAAAATCTGTACCGATGATTTTAATGAAATAAATAGCAAAATGATTGATAAATCGTGCTCTATATGCACAACTACCGTGCATTTGGGGCCGTTTTCGGAGAAATTAAATAATAAAGTTTAAAATATGGCTGCCATTTAACAGTATGATATCTAATATTGCCAGCATGTTTTTTTTTGCATTAACATAGGATGTTATGAGAGAAATAGAAAAATGAGAATTTCTCAAAATCTGTACCGATGATTTTAATGAAATAAATAGCAAAATGATTGATAAATCGTGCTCTATATGCACAACTACCGTGCATTTGGGGCCGTTTTCGGAGAATTAAATAATAAAGTTTAAAATATGGCTGCCATTTAACAGTATGATATCTAATATTGCCAGCATGTTTTTTGCATTAAGATAGGATGTTATGAGAGAAATAGAAAAATGAGAATTTCTCAAAATCTGTACCGATGATTTTAATGAAATAAATAGCAAAATGATTGATAAATCGTGCTCTATATGCACAACTACCGTGCATTTGGGGCCGTTTTCGGAGAAATTAAATAATAAAGTTTAAAATATGGCTGCCATTTAACAGTATGATATCTAATATTGCCAGCATTTTTTTTTTGCATTAACATAGGATGTTATGAGAGAAATAGAAAAATGAGAATTTCTCAAAATCTGTACCGATGATTTTAATGAAATAAATAGCAAAATGATTGATAAATCGTGCTCTATATGCACAACTACCGTGCATTTGGGGCCGTTTTCGGAGAAATTAAATAATAAAGTTTAAAATATGGCTGCCATTTAACAGTATGATATCTAATATTGCCAGCATGTTTTTTTTTTGCATTAACATAGGATGTTATGAGAGAAATAGAAAAATGAGAATTTCTCAAAATCTGTACCGATGATTTTAATGAAATAAATAGCAAAATGATTGATAAATCGTGCTCTATATGCACAACTACCGTGCATTTGGGGCCGTTTTCGGAGAAATTAAATAATAAAGTTTAAAATATGGCTGCCATTTAACAGTATGATATCTAATATTGCCAGCATGTTTTTTTGCATTAACATAGGATGTTATGAGAGAAATAGAAAAATGAGAATTTCTCAAAATCTGTACCGATGATTTTAATGAAATAAATAGCAAAATGATTGATAAATCGTGCTCTATATGCACAACTACCGTGCATTTGGGGCCGTTTTCGGAGAAATTAAATAATAAAGTTTAAAATATGGCTGCCATTTAACAGTATGATATCTAATATTGCCAGCATGTTTTTTTTTGCATTAACATAGGATGTTATGAGAGAAATAGAAAAATGAGAATTTCTCAAAATCTGTACCGATGATTTTAATGAAATAAATAGCAAAATGATTGATAAATCGTGCTCTATATGCACAACTACCGTGCATTTGGGGCCGTTTTCGGAGAAATTAAATAATAAAGTTTAAAATATGGCTGCCATTTAACAGTATGATATCTAATATTGCCAGCATGTTTTTTGCATTAAGATAGGATGTTATGAGAGAAATAGAAAAATGAGAATTTCTCAAAATCTGTACCGATGATTTTAATGAAATAAATAGCAAAATGATTGATAAATCGTGCTCTATATGCACAACTACCGTGCATTTGGGGCCGTTTTCGGAGAAATTAATAATAAAGTTTAAAATATGGCTGCCATTTAACAGTATGATATCTAATATTGCCAGCATGTTTTTTTTGCATTAACATAGGATGTTATGAGAGAAATAGAAAAATGAGAATTTCTCAAAATCTGTACCGATGATTTTAATGAAATAAATAGCAAAATGATTGATAAATCGTGCTCTATATGCACAACTACCGTGCATTTGGGGCCGTTTTCGGAGAAATTAAATAATAAAGTTTAAAATATGGCTGCCATTTAACAGTATGATATCTAATATTGCCAGCTTTTTTTTTGCATTAACATAGGATGTTATGAGAGAAATAGAAAAATGAGAATTTCTCAAAATCTGTACCGATGATTTTAATGAAATAAATAGCAAAATGATTGATAAATCGTGCTCTATATGCACAACTACCGTGCATTTGGGCCGTTTTCGGAGAAATTAAATAATAAAGTTTAAAATATGGCTGCCATTTAACAGTATGATATCTAATATTGCCAGCATGTTTTTTTGCATTAAGATAGGATGTTATGAGAGAAATAGAAAAATGAGAATTTCTCAAAATCTGTACCGATGATTTTAATGAAATAAATAGCAAAATGATTGATAAATCGTGCTCTATATGCACAACTACCGTGCATTTGGGGCCGTTTTCGGAGAAATTAAATAATAAAGTTTAAAATATGGCTGCCATTTAACAGTATGATATCTAATATTGCCAGCATGTTTTTTGCATTAACATAGGATGTTATGAGAGAAATAGAAAAATGAGAATTTCTCAAAATCTGTACCGATGATTTTAATGAAATAAATAGCAAAATGATTGATAAATCGTGCTCTATATGCACAACTACCGTGCATTTGGGGCCGTTTTCGGAGAAATTAAATAATAAAGTTTAAAATATGGCTGCCATTTAACAGTATGATATCTAATATTGCCAGCATGTTTTTTTGCATTAAGATAGGATGTTATGAGAGAAATAGAAAAATGAGAATTTCTCAAAATCTGTACCGATGATTTTAATGAAATAAATAGCAAAATGATTGATAAATCGTGCTCTATATGCACAACTACCGTGCATTTGGGGCCGTTTTCGGAGAAATTAAATAATAAAGTTTAAAATATGGCTGCCATTTAACAGTATGATATCTAATATTGCCAGCATGTTTTTTTTTGCATTAACATAGGATGTTATGAGAGAAATAGAAAAATGAGAATTTCTCAAAATCTGTACCGATGATTTTAATGAAATAAATAGCAAAATGATTGATAAATCGTGCTCTATATGCACAACTACCGTGCATTTGGGGCCGTTTCGGAGAAATTAAATAATAAAGTTTAAAATATGGCTGCCATTTAACAGTATGATATCTAATATTGCCAGCATGTTTTTTGCATTAAGATAGGATGTTATGAGAGAAATAGAAAAATGAGAATTTCTCAAAATCTGTACCGATGATTTTAATGAAATAAATAGCAAAATGATTGATAAATCGTGCTCTATATGCACAACTACCGTGCATTTGGGGCGTTTTCGGAGAAATTAAATAATAAAGTTTAAAATATGGCTGCCATTTAACAGTATGATATCTAATATTGCCAGCATGTTTTTTGCATTAAGATAGGATGTTATGAGAGAAATAGAAAAATGAGAATTTCTCAAAATCTGTACCGATGATTTTAATGAAATAAATAGCAAAATGATTGATAAATCGTGCTCTATATGCACAACTACCGTGCATTTGGGGCCGTTTTCGGAGAAATTAAATAATAAAGTTTAAAATATGGCTGCCATTTAACAGTATGATATCTAATATTGCCAGCATGTTTTTTTTTGCATTAACATAGGATGTTATGAGAGAAATAGAAAAATGAGAATTTCTCAAAATCTGTACCGATGATTTTAATGAAATAAATAGCAAAATGATTGATAAATCGTGCTCTATATGCACAACTACCGTGCATTTGGGGCCGTTTTCGGAGAAATTAATAATAAAGTTTAAAATATGGCTGCCATTTAACAGTATGATATCTAATATTGCCAGCATGTTTTTTTGCATTAAGATAGGATGTTATGAGAGAAATAGAAAAATGAGAATTTCTCAAAATCTGTACCGATGATTTTAATGAAATAAATAGCAAAATGATTGATAAATCGTGCTCTATATGCACAACTACCGTGCATTTGGGGCCGTTTTCGGAGAAATTAAATAATAAAGTTTAAAATATGGCTGCCATTTAACAGTATGATATCTAATATTGCCAGCATGTTTTTTTGCATTAAGATAGGATGTTATGAGAGAAATAGAAAAATGAGAATTTCTCAAAATCTGTACCGATGATTTTAATGAAATAAATAGCAAAATGATTGATAAATCGTGCTCTATATGCACAACTACCGTGCATTTGGGGCCGTTTTCGGAGAAATTAAATAATAAAGTTTAAAATATGGCTGCCATTTAACAGTATGATATCTAATATTGCCAGCATGTTTTTTTGCATTAACATAGGATGTTATGAGAGAAATAGAAAAATGAGAATTTCTCAAAATCTGTACCGATGATTTTAATGAAATAAATAGCAAAATGATTGATAAATCGTGCTCTATATGCACAACTACCGTGCATTTGGGGCCGTTTTCGGAGAAATTAAATAATAAAGTTTAAAATATGGCTGCCATTTAACAGTATGATATCTAATATTGCCAGCATGTTTTTTTGCATTAACATAGGATGTTATGAGAGAAATAGAAAAATGAGAATTTCTCAAAATCTGTACCGATGATTTTAATGAAATAAATAGCAAAATGATTGATAAATCGTGCTCTATATGCACAACTACCGTGCATTTGGGGCCGTTTTCGGAGAAATTAAATAATAAAGTTTAAAATATGGCTGCCATTTAACAGTATGATATCTAATATTGCCAGCATGTTTTTTTGCATTAAGATAGGATGTTATGAGAGAAATAGAAAAATGAGAATTTCTCAAAATCTGTACCGATGATTTTAATGAAATAAATAGCAAAATGATTGATAAATCGTGCTCTATATGCACAACTACCGTGCATTTGGGGCCGTTTTCGGAGAAATAAATAATAAAATATGGCTGCCATTTAACAGTATGATATCTAATATTGCCAGCATGTTTTTTTGCATTAACATAGGATGTTATGAGAGAAATAGAAAAATGAGAATTTCTCAAAATCTGTACCGATGATTTTAATGAAATAAATAGCAAAATGATTGATAAATCGTGCTCTATATGCACAACTACCGTGCATTTGGGGCCGTTTTCGGAGAAATTAAATAATAAAGTTTAAAATATGGCTGCCATTTAACAGTATGATATCTAATATTGCCAGCATGTTTTTTTGCATTAACATAGGATGTTATGAGAGAAATAGAAAAATGAGAATTTCTCAAAATCTGTACCGATGATTTTAATGAAATAAATAGCAAAATGATTGATAAATCGTGCTTTATATGCACAACTACCGTGCATTTGGGGCCGTTTTCGGAGAAATTAAATAATAAAGTTTAAAATATGGCTGCCATTTAACAGTATGATATCTAATATTGCCAGCATGTTTTTTTTGCATTAACATAGGATGTTATGAGAGAAATAGAAAAATGAGAATTTCTCAAAATCTGTACCGATGATTTTAATGAAATAAATAGCAAAATGATTGATAAATCGTGCTCTATATGCACAACTACCGTGCATTTGGGCCGTTTTCGGAGAAATTAAATAATAAAGTTTAAAATATGGCTGCCATTTAACAGTATGATATCTAATATTGCCAACCTTTTTTTTTGCATTAAGATAGGATGTTATGAGAGAAATAGAAAAATGAGAATTTCTCAAAATCTGTACCGATGATTTTAATGAAATAAATAGCAAAATGATTGATAAATCGTGCTCTATATGCACAACTACCGTGCATTTGGGGCCTTTTCGGAGAAATTAAATAATAAAGTTTAAAATATGGCTGCCATTTAACAGTATGATATCTAATATTGCCAGCATGTTTTTTGCATTAACATAGGATGTTATGAGAGAAATAGAAAAATGAGAATTTCTCAAAATCTGTACCGATGATTTTAATGAAATAAATAGCAAAATGATTGATAAATCGTGCTCTATATGCACAACTACCGTGCATTTGGGCCGTTTTCGGAGAAATTAATAATAAAGTTTAAAATATGGCTGCCATTTAACAGTATGATATCTAATATTGCCAGCATGTTTTTTTGCATTAACATAGGAGTTATGAGAGAAATAGAAAAATGAGAATTTCTCAAAATCTGTACCGATGATTTTAATGAAATAAATAGCAAAATGATTGATAAATCGTGCTCTATATGCACAACTACCGTGCATTTGGGGCCGTTTTCGGAGAAATTAAATAATAAAGTTTAAAATATGGCTGCCATTTAACAGTATGATATCTAATATTGCCAGCATGTTTTTTTGCATTAACATAGGATGTTATGAGAGAAATAGAAAAATGAGAATTTTCAAAATCTGTACCGATGATTTTAATGAAATAAATAGCAAAATGATTGATAAATCGTGCTCTATATGCACAACTACCGTGCATTTGGGGCCGTTTTCGGAGAAATTAAATAATAAAGTTTAAAATATGGCTGCCATTTAACAGTATGATATCTAATATTGCCAGCATGTTTTTTGCATTAAGATAGGATGTTATGAGAGAAATAGAAAAATGAGAATTTCTCAAAATCTGTACCGATGATTTTAATGAAATAAATAGCAAAATGATTGATAAATCGTGCTCTATATGCACAACTACCGTGCATTTGGGGCCGTTTTCGGAGAAATTAAATAATAAAGTTTAAAATATGGCTGCCATTTAACAGTATGATATCTAATATTGCCAGCATGTTTTTTTGCATTAACATAGGATGTTATGAGAGAAATAGAAAAATGAGAATTTCTCAAAATCTGTACCGATGATTTTAATGAAATAAATAGCAAAATGATTGATAAATCGTGCTCTATATGCACAACTACCGTGCATTTGGGGCCGTTTTCGGAGAAATTAAATAATAAAGTTTAAAATATGGCTGCCATTTAACAGTATGATATCTAATATTGCCAGCATGTTTTTTTTGCATTAACATAGGATGTTATGAGAGAAATAGAAAAATGAGAATTTCTCAAAATCTGTACCGATGATTTTAATGAAATAAATAGCAAAATGATTGATAAATCGTGCTCTATATGCACAACTACCGTGCATTTGGGGCCGTTTTCGGAGAAATTAAATAATAAAGTTTAAAATATGGCTGCCATTTAACAGTATGATATCTAATATTGCCAGCATGTTTTTTTGCATTAACATAGGATGTTATGAGAGAAATAGAAAAATGAGAATTTCTCAAAATCTGTACCGATGATTTTAATGAAATAAATAGCAAAATGATTGATAAATCGTGCTCTATATGCACAACTACCGTGCATTTGGGGCCGTTTTCGGAGAAATTAAATAATAAAGTTTAAAATATGGCTGCCATTTAACAGTATGATATCTAATATTGCCAGCATGTTTTTTTTGCATTAACATAGGATGTTATGAGAGAAATAGAAAAATGAGAATTTCTCAAAATCTGTACCGATGATTTTAATGAAATAAATAGCAAAATGATTGATAAATCGTGCTCTATATGCACAACTACCGTGCATTTGGGGCCGTTTTCGGAGAAATTAAATAATAAAGTTTAAAATATGGCTGCCATTTAACAGTATGATATCTAATATTGCCAGCTTTTTTGCATTAAGATAGGATGTTATGAGAGAAATAGAAAAATGAGAATTTCTCAAAATCTGTACCGATGATTTTAATGAAATAAATAGCAAAATGATTGATAAATCGTGCTCTATATGCACAACTACCGTGCATTTGGGGCCGTTTTCGGAGAAATTAAATAATAAAGTTTAAAATATGGCTGCCATTTAACAGTATGATATCTAATATTGCCAGCATGTTTTTTGCATTAACATAGGATGTTATGAGAGAAATAGAAAAATGAGAATTTCTCAAAATCTGTACCGATGATTTTAATGAAATAAATAGCAAAATGATTGATAAATCGTGCTCTATATGCACAACTACCGTGCATTTGGGGCCGTTTTCGGAGAAATTAATAATAAAGTTTAAAATATGGCTGCCATTTAACAGTATGATATCTAATATTGCCAGCATGTTTTTTGCATTAACATAGGATGTTATGAGAGAAATAGAAAAATGAGAATTTCTCAAAATCTGTACCGATGATTTTAATGAAATAAATAGCAAAATGATTGATAAATCGTGCTCTATATGCACAACTACCGTGCATTTGGGGCCGTTTTCGGAGAAATTAATAATAAAGTTTAAAATATGGCTGCCATTTAACAGTATGATATCTAATATTGCCAGCATGTTTTTTTGCATTAACATAGGAGGTTATGAGAGAAATAGAAAAATGAGAATTTCTCAAAATCTGTACCGATGATTTTAATGAAATAAATAGCAAAATGATTGATAAATCGTGCTCTATATGCACAACTACCGTGCATTTGGGGCCGTTTTCGGAGAAATTAAATAATAAAGTTTAAAATATGGCTGCCATTTAACAGTATGATATCTAATATTGCCAGCTTTTTTTTTGCATTAAGATAGGATGTTATGAGAGAAATAGAAAAATGAGAATTTCTCAAAATCTGTACCGATGATTTTAATGAAATAAATAGCAAAATGATTGATAAATCGTGCTCTATATGCACAACTACCGTGCATTTGGGGCCGTTTTCGGAGAAATTAAATAATAAAGTTTAAAATATGGCTGCCATTTAACAGTATGATATCTAATATTGCCAGCATGTTTTTTTGCATTAACATAGGATGTTATGAGAGAAATAGAAAAATGAGAATTTCTCAAAATCTGTACCGATGATTTTAATGAAATAAATAGCAAAATGATTGATAAATCGTGCTCTATATGCACAACTACCGTGCATTTGGGGCCGTTTCGGAGAAATTAAATAATAAAGTTTAAAATATGGCTGCCATTTAACAGTATGATATCTAATATTGCCAGCATGTTTTTTGCATTAAGATAGGATGTTATGAGAGAAATAGAAAAATGAGAATTTCTAAAAATCTGATGATGATAAATAATAAATAGCAAAATGATTGATAAATCGTGCTCTATATGCACAACTACCGTGCATTTGGGGCCGTTTTCGGAGAAATTAAATAATAAAGTTTAAAATATGGCTGCCATTTAACAGTATGATATCTAATATTGCCAGCATTTTTTTTTTGCATTAACATAGGATGTTATGAGAGAAATAGAAAAATGAGAATTTCTCAAAATCTGTACCGATGATTTTAATGAAATAAATAGCAAAATGATTGATAAATCGTGCTCTATATGCACAACTACCGTGCATTTGGGGCCGTTTTCGGAGAAATTAAATAATAAAGTTTAAAATATGGCTGCCATTTAACAGTATGATATCTAATATTGCCAGCATGTTTTTTTTTTGCATTAACATAGGATGTTATGAGAGAAATAGAAAAATGAGAATTTCTCAAAATCTGTACCGATGATTTTAATGAAATAAATAGCAAAATGATTGATAAATCGTGCTCTATATGCACAACTACCGTGCATTTGGGGCCGTTTTCGGAGAAATTAAATAATAAAGTTTAAAATATGGCTGCCATTTAACAGTATGATATCTAATATTGCCAGCATGTTTTTTTTGCATTAAGATAGGATGTTATGAGAGAAATAGAAAAATGAGAATTTCTCAAATCTGTACCGATGATTTTAATGAAATAAATAGCAAAATGATTGATAAATCGTGCTCTATATGCACAACTACCGTGCATTTGGCGCCGTTTTCGGAGAAATTAAATAATAAAGTTTAAAATATGGCTGCCATTTAACAGTATGATATCTAATATTGCCAGCATGTTTTTTTGCATTAACATAGGATGTTATGAGAGAAATAGAAAAATGAGAATTTCTCAAAATCTGTACCGATGATTTTAATGAAATAAATAGCAAAATGATTGATAAATCGTGCTCTATATGCACAACTACCGTGCATTTTGGCCGTTTTCGGAGAAATTAAATAATAAAGTTTAAAATATGGCTGCCATTTAACAGTATGATATCTAATATTGCCAGCATGTTTTTTTGCATTAACATAGGATGTTATGAGAGAAATAGAAAAATGAGAATTTCTCAAAATCTGTACCGATGATTTTAATGAAATAAATAGCAAAATGATTGATAAATCGTGCTCTATATGCACAACTACCGTGCATTTGGGGCCGTTTTCGGAGAAATTAATAATAAAGTTTAAAATATGGCTGCCATTTAACAGTATGATATCTAATATTGCCAGCATGTTTTTTTGCATTAACATAGGAGGTTATGAGAGAAATAGAAAAATGAGAATTTCTCAAAATCTGTACCGATGATTTTAATGAAATAAATAGCAAATGATGATAAATCGTGCTCTATATGCACAACTACCGTGCATTTGGGGCCGTTTTCGGAAAATTAATAATAAAGTTTAAAATATGGCTGCCATTTAACAGTATGATATCTAATATTGCCAGCATGTTTTTTGCATTAACATAGGAGGTTATGAGAGAAATAGAAAAATGAGAATTTCTCAAAATCTGTACCGATGATTTTAATGAAATAAATAGCAAAATGATTGATAAATCGTGCTTATATGCACAACTACCGTGCATTTGGGGCCGTTTTCGGAGAAATTAATAATAAAGTTTAAAATATGGCTGCCATTTAACAGTATGATATCTAATATTGCCAGCTTTTTTTTTTTGCATTAAGATAGGATGTTATGAGAGAAATAGAAAAATGAGAATTTCTCAAAATCTGTACCGATGATTTTAATGAAATAAATAGCAAAATGATTGATAAATCGTGCTCTATATGCACAACTACCGTGCATTTGGGGCCGTTTTCGGAGAAATTAAATAATAAAGTTTAAAATATGGCTGCCATTTAACAGTATGATATCTAATATTGCCAGCATGTTTTTTGCATTAACATAGGATGTTATGAGAGAAATAGAAAAATGAGAATTTCTCAAAATCTGTACCGATGATTTTAATGAAATAAATAGCAAAATGATTGATAAATCGTGCTCTATATGCACAACTACCGTGCATTTGGGGCCGTTTTCGGAGAAATTAAATAATAAAGTTTAAAATATGGCTGCCATTTAACAGTATGATATCTAATATTGCCAGCATGTTTTTTGCATTAACATAGGATGGTTATGAGAGAAATAGAAAAATGAGAATTTCTCAAAATCTGTACCGATGATTTTAATGAAATAAATAGCAAAATAAATCGTGCTCTATATGCACAACTACCGTGCATTTGGGGCGTTTTCGGAAAATTAATAATAAAGTTTAAAATATGGCTGCCATTTAACAGTATGATATCTAATATTGCCAGCATGTTTTTTTGCATTAACATAGGATGTTATGAGAGAAATAGAAAAATGAGAATTTCTCAAAATCTGTACCGATGATTTTAATGAAATAAATAGCAAAATGATTGATAAATCGTGCTCTATATGCACAACTACCGTGCATTTGGGGCCGTTTTCGGAAAATTTAATAATAAAGTTTAAAATATGGCTGCCATTTAACAGTATGATATCTAATATTGCCAGCATGTTTTTTTTGCATTAACATAGGATGTTATGAGAGAAATAGAAAAATGAGAATTTCTCAAAATCTGTACCGATGATTTTAATGAAATAAATAGCAAAATGATTGATAAATCGTGCTCTATATGCACAACTACCGTGCATTTGGGGCCGTTTTCGGAGAAATTAAATAATAAAGTTTAAAATATGGCTGCCATTTAACAGTATGATATCTAATATTGCCAGCATGTTTTTTTGCATTAACATAGGATGTTATGAGAGATAGAAAAATGAGAATTTCTCAAAATCTGTACCGATGATTTTAATGAAATAAATAGCAAAATAAATCGTGCTCTATATGCACAACTACCGTGCATTTGGGGCCGTTTTCGGAGAAATTAAATAATAAAGTTTAAAATATGGCTGCCATTTAACAGTATGATATCTAATATTGCCAGCATGTTTTTTTGCATTAACATAGGATGTATGAGAGAAATAGAAAAATGAGAATTTCTCAAAATCTGTACCGATGATTTTAATGAAATAAATAGCAAAATGATTGATAAATCGTGCTTATATGCACAACTACCGTGCATTTGGGGCCGTTTTCGGAGAAATTAAATAATAAAGTTTAAAATATGGCTGCCATTTAACAGTATGATATCTTATTGCCAGCATGTTTTTTTTGCATTAACATAGGATGTTATGAGAGAAATAGAAAAATGAGAATTTCTCAAAATCTGTACCGATGATTTTAATGAAATAAATAGCAAAATGATTGATAAATCGTGCTTTATATGCACAACTACCGTGCATTTGGGCCGTTTTCGGAGAAATTAAATAATAAAGTTTAAAATATGGCTGCCATTTAACAGTATGATATCTAATATTGCCAGCATGTTTTTTTTTGCATTAACATAGGATGTTATGAGAGAAATAGAAAAATGAGAATTTCTCAAAATCTGTACCGATGATTTTAATGAAATAAATAGCAAAATGATTGATAAATCGTGCTCTATATGCACAACTACCGTGCATTTGGGGCCGTTTTCGGAGAAATTAAATAATAAAGTTTAAAATATGGCTGCCATTTAACAGTATGATATCTAATATTGCCAGCATGTTTTTTTTGCATTAAGATAGGATGTTATGAGAGAAATAGAAAAATGAGAATTTCTCAAAATCTGTACCGATGATTTTAATGAAATAAATAGCAAAATGATTGATAAATCGTGCTCTATATGCACAACTACCGTGCATTTGGGGCCGTTTTCGGAGAAATTAAATAATAAAGTTTAAAATATGGCTGCCATTTAACAGTATGATATCTAATATTGCCAGCATGTTTTTTTGCATTAACATAGGATGTTATGAGAGAAATAGAAAAATGAGAATTTCTCAAAATCTGTACCGATGATTTTAATGAAATAAATAGCAAAATGATTGATAAATCGTGCTCTATATGCACAACTACCGTGCATTTGGGGCCGTTTTCGGAGAAATTAAATAATAAAGTTTAAAATATGGCTGCCATTTAACAGTATGATATCTAATATTGCCAGCATGTTTTTTTTTGCATTAACATAGGATGTTATGAGAGAAATAGAAAAATGAGAATTTCTCAAAATCTGTACCGATGATTTTAATGAAATAAATAGCAAAATGATTGATAAATCGTGCTCTATATGCACAACTACCGTGCATTTGGGGCCGTTTTCGGAGAAATTAAATAATAAAGTTTAAAATATGGCTGCCATTTAACAGTATGATATCTAATATTGCCAGCATGTTTTTTTTGCATTAACATAGGATGTTATGAGAGAAATAGAAAAATGAGAATTTCTCAAAATCTGTACCGATGATTTTAATGAAATAAATAGCAAAATGATTGATAAATCGTGCTCTATATGCACAACTACCGTGCATTTGGGGCCGTTTTCGGAGAAATTAAATAATAAAGTTTAAAATATGGCTGCCATTAACAGTATGATATCTAATATTGCCAACCTTTTTTTTTGCATTAACATAGGATGTTATGAGAGAAATAGAAAAATGAGAATTTCTCAAAATCTGTACCGATGATTTTAATGAAATAAATAGCAAAATGATTGATAAATCGTGCTCTATATGCACAACTACCGTGCATTTGGGGCCGTTTTCGGAGAAATTAAATAATAAAGTTTAAAATATGGCTGCCATTTAACAGTATGATATCTAATATTGCCAGCATGTTTTTTTTTGCATTAACATAGGATGTTATGAGAGAAATAGAAAAATGAGAATTTCTCAAAATCTGTACCGATGATTTTAATGAAATAAATAGCAAAATGATTGATAAATCGTGCTCTATATGCACAACTACCGTGCATTTTGGGCCGTTTCGGAGAAATTAAATAATAAAGTTTAAAATATGGCTGCCATTTAACAGTATGATATCTAATATTGCCAGCATGTTTTTTTGCATTAACATAGGATGTTATGAGAGAAATAGAAAAATGAGAATTTCTCAAAATCTGTACCGATGATTTTAATGAAATAAATAGCAAAATGATTGATAAATCGTGCTCTATATGCACAACTACCGTGCATTTGGGCCGTTTTCGGAGAAATTTAATAATAAAGTTTAAAATATGGCTGCCATTTAACAGTATGATATCTAATATTGCCAGCATGTTTTTTGCATTAACATAGGATGTTATGAGAGAAATAGAAAAATGAGAATTTCTCAAAATCTGTACCGATGATTTTAATGAAATAAATAGCAAAATGATTGATAAATCGTGCTCTATATGCACAACTACCGTGCATTTGGGGCCGTTTTCGGAGAAATTAATAATAAAGTTTAAAATATGGCTGCCATTTAACAGTATGATATCTAATATTGCCAGCATGTTTTTTGCATTAACATAGGAGTTATGAGAGAAATAGAAAAATGAGAATTTCTCAAAATCTGTACCGATGATTTTAATGAAATAAATAGCAAATGATTGATAAATCGTGCTTATATGCACAACTACCGTGCATTTGGGCCGTTTTCGGAGAAATTAAATAATAAAGTTTTAAATATGGCTGCCATTTAACAGTATGATATCTAATATGCCAACCTTTTTTTTGCATTAAGATAGGATGTTATGAGAGAAATAGAAAAATGAGAATTTCTCAAAATCTGTACCGATGATTTAATGAAATAAATAGCAAAATGATTGATAAATCGTGCTTTATATGCACAACTACCGTGCATTTGGGGCCGTTTCGGAGAAATTAAATAATAAAGTTTAAAATATGGCTGCCATTTAACAGTATGATATCTAATATTGCCAGCATGTTTTTTTTTGCATTAACATAGGATGTTATGAGAGAATAGAAAAATGAGAATTTCTCAAAATCTGTACCGATGATTTAATGAAATAAATAGCAAAATGATTGATAAATCGTGCTCTATATGCACAACTACCGTGCATTTGGGGCCGTTTTCGGAGAAATTAAATAATAAAGTTTAAAATATGGCTGCCATTTAACAGTATGATATCTAATATTGCCAGCATGTTTTTTGCATTAACATAGGATGTTTGAGAGAAATAGAAAAATGAGAATTTCTCAAAATCTGTACCGATGATTTTAATGAAATAAATAGCAAAATGATTGATAAATCGTGCTTTATATGCACAACTACCGTGCATTTGGGGCCGTTTTCGGAGAAATTAAATAATAAAGTTTAAAATATGGCTGCCATTTAACAGTATGATATCTAATATTGCCAGCATGTTTTTTTTGCATTAACATAGGATGTTATGAGAGAAATAGAAAAATGAGAATTTCTCAAAATCTGTACCGATGATTTTAATGAAATAAATAGCAAAATGATTGATAAATCGTGCTCTATATGCACAACTACCGTGCATTTGGGGCCGTTTTCGGAGAAATTAAATAATAAAGTTTAAAATATGGCTGCCATTTAACAGTATGATATCTAATATTGCCAGCATGTTGTTTTTTGCATTAACATAGGATGTTATGAGAGAAATAGAAAAATGAGAATTTCTCAAAATCTGTACCGATGATTTTAATGAAATAAATAGCAAAATGATTGATAAATCGTGCTCTATATGCACAACTACCGTGCATTTGGGGCCGTTTTCGGGAAATTAAATATAAAGTTTAAAATATGGCTGCCATTTAACAGTATGATATCTAATATTGCCAGCTTTTTTTTTTGCATTAACATAGGATGTTATGAGAGAAATAGAAAAATGAGAATTTCTCAAAATCTGTACCGATGATTTTAATGAAATAAATAGCAAAATGATTGATAAATCGTGCTCTATATGCACAACTACCGTGCATTTGGGGCGTTTTCGGAGAAATTAAAATAAAAGTTTAAAATATGGTTGCCATTTAACAGTATGATATCTAATATTGCCAGCATGTTTTTTTTGCATTAACATAGGATGTTATGAGAGAAATAGAAAAATGAGAATTTCTCAAAATCTGTACCGATGATTTTAATGAAATAAATAGCAAAATGATTGATAAATCGTGCTTCTATATGCACAACTACCGTGCATTTGGGGCCGTTTTCGGAGAAATTAAATAATAAAGTTTAAAATATGGCTGCCATTTAACAGTATGATATCTAATATTGCCAGCATGTTTTTTGCATTAACATAGGATGTTATGAGAGAAATAGAAAAATGAGAATTTCTCAAATCTGTACCGATGATTTTAATGAAATAAATAGCAAAATGATTGATAAATCGTGCTATATATGCACAACTACCGTGCATTTGGGGCGTTTTCGGAGAAATTAAATAATAAAGTTTAAAATATGGCTGCCATTTAACAGTATGATATCTAATATTGCCAGCATGTTGTTTTTTTGCATTAACATAGGAGGTTATGAGAGAAATAGAAAAATGAGAATTTCTCAAAATCTGTACCGATGATTTTAATGAAATAAATAGCAAAATGATTGATAAATCGTGCTTATATGCACAACTACCGTGCATTTGGGGCCGTTTTCGGAGAAATTAAATAATAAAGTTTAAAATATGGCTGCCATTTAACAGTATGATATCTAATATTGCCAGCATGTTTTTTTTTTGCATTAACATAGGATGTTATGAGAGAAATAGAAAAATGAGAATTTCTCAAAATCTGTACCGATGATTTTAATGAAATAAATAGCAAAATGATTGATAAATCGTGCTCTATATGCACAACTACCGTGCATTTGGAGCCGTTTCGGAGAAATTAAATAATAAAGTTTAAAATATGGCTGCCATTTAACAGTATGATATCTAATATTGCCAGCATGTTTTTTTTGCATTAACATAGGATGTTATGAGAGAAATAGAAAAATGAGAATTTCTCAAAATCTGTACCGATGATTTTAATGAAATAAATAGCAAAATGATTGATAAATCGTGCTTTATATGCACACTACCGTGCATTTGGGGCCGTTTTCGGAGAAATTAAATAATAAAGTTTAAAATATGGCTGCCATTTAACAGTATGATATCTATATTGCCAGCATGTTTTTTTTTTGCATTAACATAGGATGTTATGAGAGAAATAGAAAAATGAGAATTTCTCAAATCTGTACCGATGATTTTAATGAAATAAATAGCAAAATGATTGATAAATCGTGCTCTATATGCACAACTACCGTGCATTTGGGGCCGTTTCGGAGAAATTAAATAATAAAGTTTAAAATATGGCTGCCATTTAACAGTATGATATCTAATATTGCCAGCATGTTTTTTTTTGCATTAACATAGGATGTTATGAGAGAATAGAAAAAAATGAGAATTTCTCAAAATCTGTACCGATGATTTAATGAAATAAATAGCAAAATGATTGATAAATCGTGCTCTATATGCACAATACCGTGCATTTGGGGCCGTTTTCGGAGAAATTAAATAATAAAGTTTAAAATATGGCTGCCATTAACAGTATGATATCTAATATTGCCAGCATGTTTTTTTGCATTAACATAGGATGTTATGAGAGAAATAGAAAAATGAGAATTTCTCAAATCTGTACCGATGATTTTAATGAAATAAATAGCAAAATGATTGATAAATCGTGCTTTATATGCACAACTACCGTGCATTTGGGGCCGTTTTCGAAGAAATTAAATAATAAAGTTTAAAATATGGCTGCCATTTAACAGTATGATATCTAATATTGCCAGCATGTTTTTTTGCATTAACATAGGATGTATGAGAGAAATAGAAAAATGAGAATTTCTCAAAATCTGTACCGATGATTTTAATGAAATAAATAGCAAATGATTGATAAATCGTGCTCTATATGCACAACTACCGTGCATTTGGGGCCGTTTTCGGAGAAATTAAATAATAAAGTTAAAATATGGCTGCCATTTAACAGTATGATATCTAATATTGCCAGCATGTTTTTTTTGCATTAAATAGGATGTTATGAGAGAAATAGAAAAATGAGAATTTCTCAAAATCTGTACCGATGATTTTAATGAAATAAATAGCAAAATGATTGATAAATCGTGCTCTATATGCACAACTACCGTGCATTTGGGGCCGTTTTCGGAGAAATTAAATAATAAAGTTTAAAATATGGCTGCCATTTAACAGTATGATATCTAATATTGCCAGCATTTTTTTTTGCATTAACATAGGATGTTATGAGAGAAATAGAAAAATGAGAATTTCTCAAAATCTGTACCGATGATTTTAATGAAATAAATAGCAAAATGATTGATAAATCGTGCTTATATGCACAACTACCGTGCATTTGGGGCCGTTTTCGGAGAAATTAAATAATAAAGTTTAAAATATGGCTGCCATTTAACAGTATGATATCTAATATTGCCAGCTTTTTTTTGCATTAACATAGGATGTTATGAGAGAAATAGAAAAATGAGAATTTCTCAAAATCTGTACCGATGATTTTAATGAAATAAATAGCAAAATGATTGATAAATCGTGCTCTATATGCACAACTACCGTGCATTTGGGGCCGTTTCGGAGAAAAAATAATAAAGTTTAAAATATGGTTGCCATTTAACAGTATGATATCTAATATTGCCAGCATGTTTTTTTTGCATTAACATAGGATGTTATGAGAGAAATAGAAAAATGAGAATTTCTCAAAATCTGTACCGATGATTTTAATGAAATAAATAGCAAAATGATTGATAATCGTGCTCTATATGCACACTACCGTGCATTTGGCGCCGTTTCGGAGAAATTAAATAATAAAGTTTAAAATATGGCTGCCATTTAACAGTATGATATCTAATATTGCCAGCATGTTTTTTTGCATTAACATAGGATGTTATGAGAGAAATAGAAAAATGAGAATTTCTCAAAATCTGTACCGATGATTTTAATGAAATAAATAGCAAAATGATTGATAAATCGTGCTTATATGCACAACTACCGTGCATTTGGGCCGTTTTCGGAAAAATTAAATAATAAAGTTTAAAATATGGCTGCCATTTAACAGTATGATATCTAATATTGCCAGCATGTTTTTTTGCATTAACATAGGATGTTATGAGAGAAATAGAAAAATGAGAATTTCTCAAAATCTGTACCGATGATTTTAATGAAATAAATAGCAAAATGATTGATAAATCGTGCTTATATGCACAACTACCGTGCATTTGGGGCCGTTTTCGGAAAATAAATAATAAAGTTTAAAATATGGCTGCCATTTAACAGTATGATATCTAATATTGCCAGCATGTTTTTTTTGCATTAGATAGGATGTTATGAGAGAAATAGAAAAATGAGAATTTCTCAAAATCTGTACCGATGATTTAATGAAATAAATAGCAAAATGATTGATAAATCGTGCTCTATATGCACAACTACCGTGCATTTGGGGCCGTTTTCGGAGAAATTAAATAATAAAGTTTAAAATATGGCTGCCATTTAACAGTATGATATCTAATATGCCAGCATGTTTTTTTGCATTAACATAGGATGTTATGAGAGAAATAGAAAAATGAGAATTTCTCAAAATCTGTACCGATGATTTTAATGAAATAAATAGCAAAATGATTGATAAATCGTGCTTTATATGCACAACTACCGTGCATTTGGGGCCGTTTTCGGAGAAATTAAATAATAAAGTTTAAAATATGGCTGCCATTTAACAGTATGATATCTATATTGCCAGCATGTTTTTTTTGCATTAAGATAGGATGTTATGAGAGAAAATGAGAAAATGATTGATAAATCGTGCTCTATATGCACAACTACCGTGCATTTGGGGCCGTTTTCGGAGAAATTAAATAATAAAGTTTAAATATGGCTGCCATTTAACAGTATGATATCTAATATTGCCAGCATGTTTTTTTGCATTAACATAGGATGTTATGAGAGAAATAGAAAAATGAGAATTTCTCAAAATCTGTACCGATGATTTTAATGAAATAAATAGCAAAATGATTGATAAATCGTGCTCTATATGCACAACTACCGTGCATTTGGGCCGTTTTCGGAGAAATAAATAATAAAGTTTAAAATATGGCTGCCATTTAACAGTATGATATCTAATATTGCCAGCATGTTTTTTTTGCATTAAATAGGATGTTATGAGAGAAATAGAAAAATGAGAATTTCTCAAAATCTGTACCGATGATTTTAATGAAATAAATAGCAAAATGATTGATAAATCGTGCTCTATATGCACAAATACCGTGCATTTGGGGCCGTTTTCGGAGAAATTAAATAATAAAGTTTAAAATATGGCTGCCATTTAACAGTATGATATCTAATATTGCCAGCATTTTTTTTTGCGTTAAGACAGGATGTTATGAGAGAAAAGAAAAATGAGAATTTCTCAAAATCTATACCGATGATTTAAAATGAAATAATGATTGATAAATCGTGCTCTATATGCACAACTACCGTGCATTTGGGGGCGTTTTCGGAGAAATTAAATAATAAATTTAAATATGGCTGCCATTTAACAGTATGATATCTAATATTGCCAGCATGTTTTTTTGCATTAACATAGGAGGTATGAGAGAAATAGAAAAATGAGAATTTCTCAAAATCTGTACCGATGATTTTATGAATAAATAGCAAATGATTGACAAATCGTGCTTTATATGCACAACTACCGTGCATTTGGAGCCGTTTTCGGAGAAATTAAATAATAATTTTAAAATATGGCTGCCATTTAACAGTATGATATCTAATATTGCCAGCATGTTTTTTTGCATTAAGATAGGGTGTTATGAGAGAAAATGAGAAAATGATTGATAAATCGTGCTCTATATTCACAACTACCGTCCATTTGGGCGCGTTTTCGGAGAAATTAAATAATAAAGTTTAAATATGGCTGCCATTTAACAGTATGATATCTAATATTGCCAGCATGTTTTTTTTTGCATTAACATAGGATGTTATTAGAGAAATAGAAAATGAGAATTTCTCAAAATCTGTACCGATGATTTTAATGAAATAAATAGCAAAATGATTGATAAATCGTGCTCTATATGCACAACTACCGTGCATTTGATGGCGTTTTCGGAGAAATTAAATAATAAAGTTTAAAATATGGCTGCCATTTAACAGTATGATGTCTAATATTGCCAGCATGTTTTTTTTTGCATTAACATAGGAGGTTGTGAGAGAAATAGAAAAATGAGCATTTCTCAAAATCTGTACCGATGATTTAATGAAATAAATAGCAAAATGATTGATAAATCGTGCTCTTTATGCACAACTACCGTGCATTTGGGGCCGTTTTCGGAGAAATTAAATAATAAAGTTTAAAATATGGCTGCCATTTAACAGTATGATATCTAATATTGCCAGCATGTTTTTTTTGCATTAACATAGGATGTTATGAGAGATATAGAAAAATGAGAATTTCTCAAAATCTGTACCGATGATTTTAATGAAATAAATAGCAAAATGATTGATAAATCGTGCTTTATATGCACAACTACCGTGCATTTGGGGCCGTTTTCGGAGAAATTAAATAATAAAGTTTAAAATATGGCTGCCATTTAACAGTATGATATCTAATATTGCCAGCATGTTTTTTTGCATTAAGATAGGATGTTATGAGAGAAATAGAAAAATGAGAATTTCTCAAATCTGTACCGATGATTTTAATGAAATAAATAGCAAAATGATTGATAAATCGTGCTTATATGCACAACTACCGTGCATTTGGGGCCGTTTTCGGAGAAATTAAATAATAAAGTTAAAATATGGTTGCCATTTAACAGTATGATATCTAATATTGCCAGCATGTTTTTTGCATTAACATAGGATGTTATGAGAGAAATAGAAAAATGAGAATTTCTCAAATCTGTACCGATGATTTAATGAAATAAATAGCAAAATGATTGATAAATCGTGCTTTATATGCACAACTACCGTGCATTTGGGGCGTTTCGGAGAAATTAATAATAAAGTTAAAATATGGCTGCCATTTAACAGTATGATATCTAATATTGCCAGCATGTTTTTTTTTTTGCATTACATAGGATGTTATGAGAGAAATAGAAAAATGAGAATTTCTCAAAATCTGTACCGATGATTTTAATGAAATAAATAGCAAAATGATTGATAAATCGTGCTCTATATGCACAACTACCGTGCATTTGGGGCCGTTTTCGGAAAACTTTAATAATAAAGTTAAAAATATGGTTGCCATTTAACAGTATGATATCTAATATTGCCAGCATGTTTTTTGCATTAACATAGGAGTTATGAGAGAAATAGAAAAATGAGAATTTCTCAAAATCTGTACCGATGATTTTAATGAAATAAATAGCAAAATGATTGATAAATCGTGCTCTATATGCACAACTAGCTTGCATTTGGGGCCGTTTTCGGAGAAATTAAATAATAAAGTTTAAAATATGGCTGCCATTTAACAGTATGATATCTAATATTGCCAGCATGTTTTTTTTCATTAACATAAGAGGTTATGAGAGACATAGAAAAATGAGAATTTCTCAAAATCTGTACCGATGATTTTTAATGAAATAAATAGCAAAATTATTAATAAATCGTGCTTTATATGCACAACTACCGTGCATTTGGGGCCATTTTCGCAGAAATTAAATAATAAAGTTTAAAATATGGCTGCCATTTAACAGTATGATATCTAATATTGCCAGCATTTTGTTTGCATTAACATAGGATGTTATGAGAGAAATAAAAAATGAGAATTTCTCAAAATCTGTACCGATGATTTTAATGAAATAAATAGCAAAATGATTGATAAATCGTGCTCTATAGCACAACTACAGTGCATTGGGGCCATTTTCGGAGAAATTAAATAATAAAGTTTAAAATATGGCTGCCATTTAACAGTATGATATCTAATATTGCCAGCATGTTTTTTTTTTGCATTAACATAGGATGTTAAGAGAGAAATAGAAAAATGAGAATTCCTCAAAATCTGTACCGATGATTTTAATGAAATAAATAGCAAAATGATTGATAAATCGTGCTCTATATGCACAACTACCGTGCATTTGGGGGCGTTTTCGGAGAAATTAAATAACAAAGTTTAAAATATGGCTGCAATTTAACAGTATGATATCTAATATTGCCAGCATGTTTTTTTTTTTGCATTAACATAGGATGTTATAATAGAAATAGAAAAATGAGAATTTCTCAAAATCTGTACCGATATTTTATTGAAATAAATAGCAAAATGATTGATAAATCGTGCTCTATATGCACAACTACCGTGCATTTGGGGCCGTTTTCGGAGAAATTTAATAATAAAGTTTCAAATATGATGCCATTTAACAGTATGATATCTAATATTGCCAGCATGTTTTTTTGCATTAAGATAGGATGTTATGACAGATATAGAAGAATGAGAATTTCTCAAAATCTGTACCGATGATTTTAATGAAATAAATAGCAAAATGATTGATAAATCGTGCTTTATATGCACAACTACCGTGCATTTGGAGCCGTTTTCGCAGAAATTAAATAATAAAGTTTAAAATATGGCTGCCATTTAACAGTATGATATCTTATATTGCCAGCATGTTTTTTTGCATTAACATAGGAGGTTATGAGAGAAATAGAAAAATGAGCATTTCTCAAAATCTGTACCGATGATTTTAATGAAATAAATAGCAAAATGATTGATAAATCGTGCTTTATATGCACAACTACCGTGCATTTGGAGCCGTTTTCAGAGAAATTAAATAATAAAGTTTTAAATATGGTTGCCATTTACAGTATGATATCTAATATTGCCAGCATGTTTTTTTGCATTAAGATAGGGTGTTATGAGAGAAATAGAAAATGATTGATAAATCGTGCTCTATATTCAAACTACCGTCCATTGGGGGCGTTTTCGGAGAAATTAATAATAAAGTTTAAAATATGGTTGCCATTTAACAGTATGATATCTAATATTGCCAGCATGGTTTTTTGCATTAACATAGGAGGTTATGAGAGAAATAGAAAAATGAGAATTTCTCAAAATCTGTACCGATGATTTTAATGAAATAAATAGCAAAATGATTGATAAATCGTGCTCTATATGCACAACTACCGTGCATTTGGGGCCGTTTTCGGAAAACTTTAATAATAAAGTTAAAAATATGGCTGCCATTTAACAGTATGATATCTAATATTGCCAGCATGTTTTTTTGCATTAACATAGGATGTTATGAGAGAAATAGAAAAATGAGAATTTCTCAAAATCTGTACCGATGATTTTAATGAAATAAATAGCAAAATGATTGATAAATCGTGCTCTATATGCACAACTACCGTCCATTTGGGGCGTTTTCGGAGAAATTAATAATAAAGTTTAAATATGGCTGCCATTTAACAGTATGATATCTAATATTGCCAGCATGTTTTTTTTTTTTTGCATTAACATAGGATCTTATGAGAGAAATAGAAAAATGAGAATTTCTCGAAATCTGTACCGATGATTTTAATGAAATAAATAGCAAAATGATTGATAAATCGTGCTCTATATGCACAACTACCTTGCATTTGGGGGCGTTTACGGAGAAATTTAATAATAAAGTTTAAAATATGGCTGCCATTTAACAGTATGATATCTAATATTGCCAGCATGTTTTTTTTTTGCATTAACATTGGATGTTATATAGAAATAGAAAAATGAGAATTTCTCAAAATCTGTACCGATGATTTTAATGAAATAAATAGCAAAATGATTGATAAATCGTGCTTTATATGCACAACTACCGTGCATTTGGGGCCGTTTTCGGAGAAATTAAAAAATAAAGTTTAAAATATGGCTGCCATTTAACAGTATGATATCTAATATTGCCAGCATGTTTTTTGCATATGTTAATAGGAGGTTATGAGAGAAATAGAAAAATGAGAATTTCTCAAATCTGTACCGATGATTTTAATGAAAAAATAGCAAAATGATTGGAGCCGTTTTCGGAGAAATTAAATAATAAAGTTTAAAATATGGTTGCCATTTAACAGTATGATATCTAATATTGCCAGCATGTTTTTTTGCATTAACATAGGAGGTTATGAGAGAAATAGAAAAATGAGATTTCTCAAAATCTGTACCGATGATTTTAATGAAATAAATAGCAAAATGATTGATAAATCGTGCTCTATATGTACAACTACCGTGCATTTGGGGGCGTTTTCGGAGAAATTAAATAATAAAGTTTAAAACATGGCTGCATTTAACAGTATGATATCTAATATTGCCAGCATGTTTTTTTTTTGCATTAACATAGGATGTTATGAGAGAAATAGAAAAATGAGAATTTCTCAAAATCTGTACCGATGATTTTAATGAAATAAATAGCAAAATGATTGATAAATCGTGCTCTATATGCACAACTACCGTGCATTTGGGGCCGTTTTCGGGAAAACTTTAAATAATAAGTTTAAAATATGGCTGCCATTTAACAGTATGATATCTAATATTGCCCATGTTTTTTTTTTTTGCATTAACATAGGATGTTATGAGAGAAATAGAAAAAATGAGAATTTCTCAAAATCTGTACCGATGATTTAATGAAATAAATAGCAAAATGATTGATAAATCGTGCTTTATATGCACAACTACGGGGCATTTGGGCCGTTTTCGGAGAAATTAAATAATAAAGTTTAAAATATGGCTGCCATTTAACAGTATGATATCTAATATTGCCAGCATGCTTTTTGCATTAAGATAGGATGTTATGAGAGAAATAGAAAAATGAGAATTTCGCAAAATCTGTACCGATGATTTTAATGAAATAAATAGCAAAATGATTGATAAATCGTGCTCTATATGCACAACTACCGTGCATTTGGGGCCGTTTTCGGAAAAATTTAATAATAAAGCTTTAAAATATGGCTGCCATTTAACAGTATGATATCTAATATTGCCAGCATGTTTTTTTCCATTAACATAAGAGGTTATGAGAGAAATAGAAAAATGAGAATTTCTCAAAATCTGTACCGATGGTTTTAATGAAATAAATAGCAAAATGATCAATAACTCGTGCTTTATATGCACAACTACCGTGTATTTGGAGCCATTTTCGCAGAAATAAATAATAAAGTTTAAAATATGGCTGCCATTTAACAGTATGATATCTAATATTGCCAGCATGTTTTTTTTTTTTGCATAAACATAGGATGTTATAATAGAAATAGAAAAATGAGAATTTCTCAAAATCTGTACCGATGATTTTAATGAAATAAATAGCAAAATGATTGATAAATCGTGCTTTATATGCACAACTACGGGGCATTTGGGGCCGTTTTCGGAAAATTAAATAATAAAGTTTAAAATATGGCTGCCATTTAACAGTATGATATCTAATATTGCCAGCATGTTTTTTTTGCATTAAATAGGATGTTATGAGAGAAATAGAAAAATGAGAATTTCTCAAAATCTGTACCGATGATTTTAATGAATAATGATTGATAAAATCGTGCTCTATATGCACAACTACCGTGCATTTGGGGGCGTTTTCGGAGAAATTAAATAATAAAGTTTAAAATATGGTTGCCATTTAAAAGTATGATATCTAATATTACCAGCATGTTTTTTTTGCATTAACATAGGAGGTTATGAGAGAAATAGAAAAATGAGAATTTCTCCAAATCTGTACCGATGATTTTAATGAAATAAATAGCAAAATGATTGATAAATCGTGCTTTATATGCACAACTACCGTGCATTTGGAGCCGTTTTCGGAGAAATTAATAATAAAGTTTAAAATATGGTTGCCATTTAACAGTATGATATCTAATATTGCCAGCATGTTTTTTTTGCATTAAGATAGGGTGTTATGAGAGAAATGAGAAAATGATTGATAAATCGTGCTCTATATTCACAACTACCGTCCATTTGGGGGCGTTTTTCGGAGAATTTAATAATAAAGTTTAAAATTGGGCTGAAATTTAACAGTATGATATCTAATATTGCCAGCATTTTTTTTATTGGCATTAACATAGGATGTTATAATAGAAATAGAAAAATGAGAATTTCTCAAAATCTGTACCGATAATTTTAATGAAATAAATAGCAAAATGATTGATAAATCGTGCTCTATATGCACAACTACCGTGCATTTTGGGCCGTTTTCGGAAAAATTTAATAATAAAGCTTAAAATATGGCTGCCATTTAACAGTATGATATCTAACAACATTGCCAGCAAGTTTTTTGCATTAACATAGGATGTTATGAGAGAAATAGAAAAATGAGAATTTCTCAAAATCTGTACCGATGATTTTAATGAAATAAATAGCAAAATGATTGATAAATCGTGCTCTATATGCACAACTACCGTGCATTTGGGGCCATTTTCGGAGAAATTAAATAATAAAGTTTAAAATATGGCTGCCATTTAACAGTATGATATCTAATATTGCCAGCATGTTTTATTTTTGCATTAAGATAGGATGTTATGAGAGAAATAGAAAAATGAGAATTTCTCAAAATCTGTACCGATGATTTTAATGAAATAAATAGCAAATGATTGATAAATCGTGCTTTATATGCACAACTACGGGGCATTTGGCCGTTTTCGGAGAAATTAAATAATAAAGTTTAAAATATGGCTGCCATTTAACAGTATGATATCTAATATTGCCAGCATGCTTTTTTGCATTAAGATAGGATGTTATGAGAGAAATAGAAAAATGAGAATTTCGCAAAATCTGTACCGATGATTTTAATGAAATAAATAGCAAATGATTGATAAATCGTGCTCTATATGCACAACTACCGTGCATTTGGGGCCGTTTTCGGAAAAATTTAATAATAAAGCTTTAAATATGGCTGCCATTTAACAGTATGATATCTAATATTGCCAGCATGTTTTTTTCCATTAACATAAGAGGTTAGAGAAAATAGAAAATGAGAATTTCTCAAAATCTGTACCGATGTTTTAATGAAATAATAGCAAAATGATCAATAACTCGTGCTTTATATGCACAACTACCGTGTATTTGGAGCCATTTTCGCAGAAATAAAATAATAAAGTTTAAAATATGGCTGCCATTTAACAGTATGATATCTAATATTGCCAGCATGTTTTTTTTTTTGCATAAACATAGGATGTTATAATAGAAATAGAAAATGAGAATTTCTCAAATCTGTACCGATGATTTTAATGAAATAAATAGCAAAATGATTGATAAATCGTGCTTTATATGCACAACTACGGGCATTTGGGGCCGTTTTCGGAAAAATTAAATAATAAAGTTTAAAATATGGCTGCCATTTAACAGTATGATATCTAATATTGCCAGCAGTTTTTTTTGCATTAAGATAGGATGTTATGAGAGAAATAGAAAAATGAGAATTTCTCAAAATCTGTACCGATGATTTTAATGAATATAGTGATAAATCGTGCTCTATATGCACAACTACCGTGCATTTGGGGGCGTTTTCGGAGAAATTAAATAATAAAGTTTAAAATAGGTCCATTTAAAGTATGATATCTAATATTACCAGCATGTTTTTTTTGCATTAACATAGGAGCTTATGAGAGAAATAGAAAAATGAGAATTTCTCCAAATCTGTACCGATGATTTTAATGAAATAAATAGCAAAATGATTGATAAATCGTGCTTTATATGCACAACTACCGTGCATTTGGAGCCGTTTTCGGAGAAATTAAATAATAAAGTTTAAAATATGGTTGCCATTTAACAGTATGATATCTAATATTGCCAGCATGTTTTTTTGCATTAAGATAGGTGTTTATGAGAGAAAATGAGAAAATGATTGATAAATCGTGCTCTATATTCACAACTACCGTCCATTTGGGGGCGTTTTCGGAGAAATTTAATAATAAAGTTTAAAATATGGCTGAAATTTAACAGTATGATATCTAATATTGCCAGCATGTTTTTTTATTGGCATTAACATAGGATGTTATAATAGAAATAGAAAAATGAGAATTTCTCAAAATCTGTACCGATAATTTTAATGAAATAAATAGCAAAATGATTGATAAATCGTGCTCTATATGCACAACTACCGTGCATTTTGGGCCGTTTTCGGAAAAATTTAATAATAAAGCTTAAAATATGGCTGCCATTTAACAGTATGATATCTAATATTGCCAGCAAGTTTTTTTGATTAACATAGGATGTTATGAGAGAAATAGAAAAATGAGAATTTCTCAAAATCTGTACCGATGATTTTAATGAAATAAATAGCAAAATGATTGATAAATCGTGCTCTATATGCACAACTACCGTGCATTTGGGCCGTTTTCGGAGAAATTAAATAATAAAGTTTAAAATATGGCTGCCATTTAACAGTATGATATCTAATATTGCCAGCATGTTTTTTTTTTGCATTAAGATAGGATGTTATGAGAGAAATAGAAAAATGAGAATTTCTCAAAATCTGTACCGATGATTTTAATGAAATAAATAGCAAAATGATTGATAAATCGTGCTTTATATGCACAACTACCGTGCATTTGGGGCCGTTTTCGGAGAAATTAAATAATAAAGTTTAAAATATGGCTGCCATTTAACAGTATAATATCTAATATTGCCAGCATGTTTTTTTGCATTAAGATAGGATGTTATGAGAGAAATAGAAAAATGAGAATTTCTCAAAATCTGTACCGATAATTTTAATGAAATAAATAGCAAAATGATTGATAAATCGTACTCTATATGCACAACTACCGTGCATTTGGGGCCGTTTTCGGAGAAATTAAATAATAAAGTTTAAAATATGGCTGCCATTTAACAGTATGATATCTAATATTGCCAGCATGTTTTTTTTTTTGCATTAAGATATGTTATGAGAGAAATAGAAAAATGAGAATTTCTCAAAATCTGTACCGATGATTTTAATGAAATAATGATTGATAAATCGTGCTCTATATGCACAACTACCGTGCATTTGGGGGCGTTTTCGGAGAAATTAAATAATAAAGTTTAAAATATGGTTGCCATTTAAAAGTATGATATCTAATATTGCCAGCATGTTTTTTTTGCATTAACATAGGAGGTTATGAGAGAAATAGAAAAATGAGAATTTCTCCAAATCTGTACCGATGATTTTAATGAAATAAATAGCAAAATGATTGATAAATCGTGCTTTATATGCACAACTACCGTGCATTTGGAGCCGTTTTCGGAGAAATTAAATAATAAAGTTTAAAATATGGTTGCCATTTAACAGTATGATATCTAATATTGCCAGCATGTTTTTTTGCATTAAGATAGGGTGTTATGAGAGAAAATGAGAAAATGATTGATAAATCGTGCTCTATATTCACAACTACCGTCCATTTGGGGCGTTTTCGGAGAAATTAAATAATAAAGTTTAAAATATGGTGCCATTTAAAAGTATGATATCTAATATTGCCAGCATGTTTTTTTGCATTAACATAGGAGGTTATGAGAGAAATAGAAAAATGAGAATTTCTCCAAATCTGTACCGATGATTTTAATGAAATAAATAGAAAAATGATTGATAAATCGTGCTCTATATGCACAACTACCGTGCATTTGGGGCCGTTTTCGGAAAACTTTAATAATAAAGCTATAAATATGGCTGCCATTTAACAGTATGATATCTAATATTGCCAGCATGTTTTTTTGCATTAACATAGGATGTTATGAGAGAAATAGAAAAATGAGAATTTCTCAAAATCTGTACCGATGATTTTAATGAAATAAATAGCAAAATGATTGATAAATCGTGCTCTATATGCACAACTACCTTGCATTTGGGGCGTTTTCGGAGAAATTAATAATAAAGTTTAAAATATGGCTGCCATTTAACAGTATGATATCTAATATTGCCAGCATGTTTTTTTTGCATTAACATAGGATGTTATAATAGAAATAGAAAAATGAGAATTTCTCAAAATCTGTACCGATGATTTTAATGAAATAAATAGAAAATGATTGATAAATCGTGCTCTATATGCACAACTACCGTGCATTTGGGCCGTTTTCGGAAAAATTTAATAATAAAGCTTAAAATATGGCTGCCATTTAACAGTATGATATCTAATATTGCCAGCAAGTTTTTTGCATTAACATAGGATGTTATGAGAGAAATAGAAAAATGAGAATTTCTCAAAATCTGTACCGATGATTTTAATGAAATAATGATTGATAAATCGTGCTCTATATGCACAACTACCGTGCATTTGGGGGCGTTTTCGGAGAAATTAAATAATAAAGTTTAAAATATGGTTGCCATTTAAAAGTATGATATCTAATATTGCCAGCATGTTTTTTTGCATTAACATAGGAGGTTATGAGAGAAATAGAAAAATGAGAATTTCTCCAAATCTGTACCGATGATTTTAATGAAATAAATAGCAAAATGATTGATAAATCGTGCTTTATATGCACAACTACCGTGCATTTGGAGCCGTTTTCGGAGAAATTAAATAATAAAGTTTAAAATATGGTTGCCATTTAACAGTATGATATCTAATATTGCCAGCATGTTTTTTTTGCATTAAGATAGGTGTTATGAGAGAAAATGAGAAAATGATTGATAAATCGTGCTCTATATTCACAACTACCGTCCATTTGGGGGCGTTTTCGGAGAAATTAAATAATAAAGTTAATATATGGTTGCCATTTAAAGTATGATATCTAATATTGCCAGCATGTTTTTTTTGCATTAACATAGGAGGTTATGAGAGAAATAGAAAATGAGAATTTCTCCAAATCTGTACCGATGATTTTAATGAAATAAATAGAAAAATGATTGATCTACCGTGCATTTGGGGCCGTTTTCGGAAAACTTTAATAATAAAGTTATAAATATGGCTGCCATTTAACAGTATGATATCTAATATTGCCAGCATGTTTTTTGCATTAACATAGGATGTTATGAGAGAAATAGAAAAATGAGAATTTCTCAAAATCTGTACCGATGATTTTAATGAAATAAATAGCAAAATGATTGATAAATCGTGCTCTATATGCACAACTACCTTGCATTTGGGGGCGTTTTCGGAAAATTTAATAATAAAGTTTAAAATATGGCTGCCATTTAACAGTATGATATCTAATATTGCCAGCATGTTTTTTTTGCATTAACATAGGATGTTATAATAAAATAGAAAAATGAGAATTTCTCAAAATCTGTACCGATGATTTTAATGAAATAAATAGCAAAATGATTGATAAATCGTGCTCTATATGCACAACTACCGTGCATTTTGGGCCGTTTTCGGAAAAATTTAATAATAAAGCTTAAAATATGGCTGCCATTTAACAGTATGATATCTAATATTGCCAGCAAGTTTTTTTGCATTAACATAGGATGTTATAGAGAAATAGAAAAATGAGAATTTCTCAAAATCTATACCGATGATTTTAATGAAATAAATAGCAAAATGATTGATAAATCGTGCTCTATATGCACAACTACCGTGCATTTGGGGCCATTTTCGGAGAAATTAATAATAAAGTTAAAATATGGCTGCCATTTAACAGTATGATATCTAATATTGCCAGCATGTTTTTTTTTGCATTAAGATAGGATGTTATGAGAGAAATAGAAAAATGAGAATTTCTCAAAATCTGTACCGATGATTTTAATGAAATAAATAGCAAAATGATTGATAAATCGTGCTTTATATGCACAACTACCGTGCATTTGGGGGCGTTTTCGGAGAAATTAAATAATAAAGTTTAAAATATGGCTGCCATTTAACAGTATAATATCTAATATTGCCAGCATTTTTTTTTGCATTAACATAGGAGGTTATGAGAGAAATAGAAAAATGAGAATTTCTCAAATCTGTACCGATGATTTTAATGAAATAAATAGCAAAATGATTGATAAATCGTGCTTTATATGCACAACTACCGTGCATTTGGAGCCGTTTTCGGAGAAATTAAATAATAAAGTTTAAAATAAGGTTGCCATTTAACAGTATGATATCTAATATTGCCAGCATGTTTTTTTTGCATTAAGATAGGGTGTTATGAGAGAAAATGAGAAAATGATTGATAAATCGTGCTCTATATTCACAACTACCGTCCATTTGGGGCGTTTTCGGAGAAATTTAATAATAAAGTTTAAAATATGGCTGAAATTTAACAGTATGATATCTAATATTGCCAGCATGTTTTTTTTGCATTAACATAGGATGTCATAATAGAAATAGAAAAATGAGAATTTCTCAAAATCTGTACCGATGATTTTAATGAAATAAATAGCAAAATGATTGATAAATCGTGCTCTATATGCACAACTACCGTGCATTTGGGGCCGTTTTCGGAGAAATTAAATAATAAAGTTTAAAATATGGCTGCCACTTAACAGTATGATATCTAATATTGCCAGCATGTTTTTTTTTTTGCATTAAGATAGGATGTTATGAGAGAAATAGAAAAATGAGAATTTCTCCAAATCTGTACAGATGATTTTAATGAAATAAATAGCAAAATGATTGATAAATCGTGCTTTATATGCACAACTACCGTGCATTTGGGGCGTTTTCGGAGAAATTAAAAATAAAGTTTTAAATATGGCTGCCATTTAACAGTATATATCTTATATTGCCAGCATGTTTTTTTTGCATTAAGATAGGATGTTATGATAGAAATAGAAAAATGAGAATTTCTCAAAATCTGTACCGATAATTTTAATGAAATAAATAGCAAAATGATTGATAAATCGTGCTCTATATGCACAACTACCGTGCATTTGGGGGCGTTTTCGGAGAAATTAAATAATAAAGTTTAAAATATGGTTGCCATTTAAAAGTATGATATCTAATATTGCCAGCATGTTTTTTTGCATTAACATAGGAGGTTATGAGAGAAATAGAAAAATGAGAATTTCTCCAAATCTGTACCGATGATTTTAATGAAATAAATAGCAAAATGATTGATAAATCGTGCTTTATATGCACAACTACCGTGCATTTGGAGCCGTTTTCGGAGAAATTAAATAATAAAGTTTAAAATATGGTTGCCATTTAACAGTATGATATCTAATATGGCCAGCATGTTTTTTTGCATTAAGATAGGGTGTTATGAGAGAAAATGAGAAAATGATTGATAAATCGTGCTCTATATTCACAACTACCGTCCATTTGGGGGCGTTTTCGGAGAAATTAAATAATAAACTTTAAAATATGGTTGCCATTTAAAAGTATGATATCTAATATTGCCAGCATATTTTTTTGCATTAACATAGGAGGTTATGAGAGAAATAGAAAAATGAGAATTTCTCAAATCTGTACCGATGATTTTAATGAAATAAATAGCAAAATGATTGATAAATCGTGCTCTATATGCACAACTACCGTGCATTTGGGCCGTTTTCGGAGAAATTTAAATAATAAAGTTTAAATATGGCTGCCATTTAACAGTATGATATCTAATATTGCCAGCATGTTTTTTTGCATTAACATAGGATGTTATGAGAGAATAGAAAAATGAGAATTTCTCAAAATCTGTACCGATGATTTAATGAATAAATAGCAAAATGATTGATAAATCGTGCTCTATATGCACAACTACCGTGCATTTGGGGCGTTTTCGGAGAAATTTAATAATAAAGTTTAAAATATGGCTGCCATTTAACAGTATGATATCTAATATTGCCAGCATGTTTTTTTTGCATTAACATAGGATGTTATAATAGAAATAGAAAAATGAGAATTTCTCAAAATCTGTACCGATGATTTTAATGAAATAAATAGCAAAATGATTGATAAATCGTGCTCTATATGCACAACTACCGTGCATTTGGGGCGTTTTCGGAGAAATTTAATAATAAAGTTTAAAATATGGCTGCCATTTAACAGTATGATATCTAATATTGCCAGCATGTTTTTTTTGCATTAACATAGGATGTTATGAGAGAAATAGAAAAATGAGAATTTCTCCAAATCTGTACCGATGATTTTAATGAAATAAATAGCAAAATGATTGATAAATCGTGCTCTATATGCACAACTACCGTGCATTTGGGCCGTTTTCGGAAAATTTAAAATAAAGTTTAAAATATGGCTGCCATTTAACAGTATGATATCTAATATTGCCAGCATGTTTTTTGCATTAACATAGGATGTTATGAGAGAAATAGAAAAATGAGAATTTCTCAAAATCTATACCGATGATTTTAATGAAATAAATAGCAAAATGATTGATAAATCGTGCTCTATATGCACAACTACCGTGCATTTGGGGCCATTTTCGGAGAAATTAAATAATAAAGTTTAAAATATGGTTGCCATTTAACAGTATGATATCTAATATTGCCAGCATGTTTTTTTTTTGCATTAAGATAGGATGTTATGAGAGAAATAGAAAAATGAGAATTTCTCAAAATCTGTACCGATGATTTTAATGAAATAAATAGCAAAATGATTGATAAATCGTGCTTATATGCACAACTACCGTGCATTTGGGGCCGTTTTCGGAGAAATTAAATAATAAAGTTTAAAATATGGCTGCCATTTAACAGTATGATATCTAATATTGCCAGCATGTTTTTTTGCATTAACATAGGAGGTTATGAGAGAAATAGAAAAATGAGAATTTCTCAAAATCTGTACCGATGATTTTAATGAAATAATGATGATAAATCGTGCTCTATATGCACAACTACCGTGCATTTGGGGCGTTTTCGGAGAAATTAAATAATAAAGTTTAAAATATGGTTGCCATTTAAAAGTATGATATCTAAATGAGAAAATGATTGATAAATCGTGCTCTATATCACAACTACCGTGCATTTGTGGGCGTTTTCGGAGAAATTTAATAATAAAGTTTAAAATATGGCTGCCATTTAACAGTATGATATCTAATATTGCCAGCATGTTTTTTTTTTTTGCATTAACATAGGATGTTATAATAGAAATAGAAAAATGAGAATTTCTCAAAATCTGTACCGATGATTTTAATGAAATAAATAGCAAAATGATTGATAAATCGTGCTCTATATGCACAACTACCGTGCATTTTGGGCCGTTTTCGGAGAAATTAAATAATAAAGTTTAAAATATGGCTGCCATTTAACAGTATGATATCTAATATTGCCAGCATGTTTTTTTGCATTAAGATAGGATGTTATGAGAGAAATAGAAAAATGAGAATTTCTCAAAATCTGTACCGATGATTTTAATGAAATAAATAGCAAAATGATTGATAAATCGTGCTTATATGCACAACTACCGTGCATTTGGGGCCGTTTTCGGAGAAATTAAATAATAAAGTTTAAAATATGGTTGCCATTTAACAGTATGATATCTTATATTGCCAGCATGTTTTTTTGCATTAAGATAGGATGTTATGAGAGAAATAGAAAAATGAGAATTTCTCAAAATCTGTACCGATGATTTTAATGAAATAAATAGCAAAATGATTGATAAATCGTGCTCTATATGCACAACTACCGTGCATTTGGGGACGTTTTCGGAGAAATTAAATAATAAAGTTTAAAATATGGCTGCCATTTAACAGTATGATATCTAATATTGCCAGCATTTTTTTTGCATTAAGATACGATGTTATGATAGAAATAGAAAAATGAGAATTTCTCAAAATCTGTACCGATGATTTTAATGAAATAAATAGCAAAATGATTGATAAATCGTGCTCTATATGCACAACTACCGTGCATTTGGGGCCGTTTTCGGAGAAATTAAATAATAAAGTTTAAAATATGGCTGCCATTTAACAGTATGATATCTAATATTGCCAGCATGTTTTTTTTGCATTAACATAGGATGTTATGAAGAAATAGAAAAATGAGAATTTCTAAAATCTGTACCGATGATTTTAATGAAATAAATAGCAAAATGATTGATAAATCGTGCTTTATATGCACAACTACCGTGCATTTGGGGCCGTTTTCGGAGAAATTAAATAATAAAGTTTAAAATTGGCTGCCATTTAACAGTATGATATCTAATATTGCCAGCATGTTTTTTTGCATTAACATAGGATGTTATGAGAGAAATAGAAAAAGGAGAATTTCTCAAAATCTGTACCGATGATTTTAATGAAATAAATAGCAAAATGATTGATAAATCGTGCTTTATATGCACAACTACCGTACATTTGGGGCCGTTTTCGGAGAAATTAAATAATAAAGTTTAAAATATGGTTGCCATTTAACAGTATGATATCTAATATTGCCAACCTTTTTTTTTGCATTAACATAGGATGTTATGAGAGAAATAGAAAAATGAGAATTTCTCAAAATCAGTACCGATGATTTTAATGAAATAAATAGCAAAATGATTGATAAAACGTGCTCTATATGTACAACTACCGTGCATTTGGGGCCGTTTTCGGAGAAATTAAATAATAAAGTTTAAAATATGGTTGCCATTTAACAGTATGATATCTAATATTGCCAGCATGTTTTTTTTGCATTAAGATAGGATGTTATGAGAGAAATAGAAAAATGAAAATTTCTCAAAATCTGTATCGATGATTTTAATGAAATAATTAGTAAAATGTTTGATAAATTGTGCTCTATATGCACAACTACCGTGCATTTGGGGCCGTTTTCGGAGAAATTTAATAATAAAGTTTAAAATATGGCTGCCATTTAATAGTATGATATTTAATATTGCCAGCATGTTTTTTTTTTTGCATTTACATAGGATGTTATGATAGAAATAGAAAAATGAGAATTTCTCAAAATCTGTACCGATGATTTTAATGAAATAAATAAAATGATTGATAAATCGTGCTCTATATGCACAACTACCGTGCATTTGGGGCCGTTTTCGGAGAAAATTAATAAAAGTTTAAAATATGGCTGCCATTTAACAGTATGATATCTAATATTGCCAACCTGTTTTTTTGCATTAACATAGGATGTTATGAGAGAAATAGAAAAATGAGAATTTCTCAAAATCTGTACCGATGATTTTAATGAAATAAATAGCAAAATGATTGATAAATCGTGCTCTATATATGCACAACTACCGTGCATTTGGGGCCGTTTTCGGAGAAATTAAAAATAAAGTTTAAAATATGGCTGCCATTTAACAGTATGATATCTAATATTGCCAACCTTTTTTTTTGCATTAACATAGGATGTTATGAGAGAAATAGAAAAATGAGAATTTCTCAAAATCAGTACCGATGATTTTAATGAAATAAATAGCAAAATGATTGATAAGACGTGCTCTATATGTACAACTACCGTGCATTTGGGGCCGTTTTCGGAGAAATTAAAAAATAAAGTTTAAAATATGGTTGCCATTTAACAGTATGATATCTAATATTGCCAACCTTTTTTTTTGCATTAACATAGGATGTTATGAGAGAAATAGAAAAATGAGAATTTCTCAAAATCAGTACCGATGATTTTAATGAAATAAATAGCAAAATGATTGATAAGACGTGCTCTATATGTACAACTACCGTGCATTTGGGGCCGTTTTCGGAGAAATTAAATAATAAAGTTTAAAATATGGTTGCCCCTTAACAGTATGATATCTAATATTGCCAGCATGTTTTTTTGCATTAAGATAGGATGTTATGAGAGAAATAGAAAAATGAAAATTTCTCAAAATCTGTATCGATGATTTTAATGAAATAATTAGTAAAATGTTTGATAAATTGTGCTCTATATGCACAACTACCGTGCATTTGGGGCCGTTTTCGGAGAAATTTAATAATAAAGTTTAAAATATGGCTGCCATTTAATAGTATGATATTTAATATTGCCAGCATGTTTTTTTTTTGCATTTACATAGGATGTTATAATAGAAATAGAAAAATGAGAATTTCTCAAAATCTGTACCAATGATGTGTACCGATGATTTTAATGAAATAAATGGCAAAATGATTGATAAATCGTGCTTTATATGCACAACTACCGTACATTTGGGGCCGTTTTCGGAATAATTAAATAATAAAGTTTAAAATATGGCTGCCATTTAACAGTATGATATCTAATATTGCCAACCTTTTTTTTGCATTAACATAGGATGTTATGAGAGAAATAGAAAAATGAGAATTTCTCAAAATCAGTACCGATGATTTAAATGAAATAAATAGCAAAATGATTGATAAGACGTGCTCTATATGTACAACTACCGTGCATTTGGGGCCGTTTTCGGACAAATTTAATAATAAAGTTTAAAATATGGCTGCCATTTAACAATATGATATCTAATATTGCCAGCATGTTTTTTTTGCATTAACATAGGATGTTATGAGAGAAATAGAAAAATGAGAATTTCTCAAAATCAGTACCGATGATTTTAATGAAATAAATAGCAAAGTGATTGATAAGACGTGCTCTATATGTACAACTACCGTGCATTTGGGGCCGTTTTCGGAGAAATTAAATAATAAAGTTTAAAATATGGCTGCCATTTAACAGTATAATATCTTATATTGCCAGCATGTTTTTTTGCATTAAGATAGGATGTTATGAGAGAAATAGAAAAATGAGAATTTCTCAAAATCTGTACCGATAATTTTAATGAAATAAATAGCAAAATGATTGATAAATCGTGCTCTATATGCACAACTACCGTGCATTTGGGGCCGTTTTCGGAGAAATTAAATAATAAAGTTTAAAATATGGCTGCCATTTAACAGTATTGATATCTAATATTGCCAGCATGTTTTTTTGCATTAAGATAGGATGTTATGAGAGAAATAGAAAAGGAGAATTTCTCAAAATCTGTACCGATGATTTTAATGAAATAAATAGCAAAATGATTGATAAATCGTGTTTTATATGCACAACTACCGTGCATTTGGGGCCGTTTTCGGAGAAATTAAATAATAAATTTTTAAAATTTGGCTGCCATTTAACAGTATGATATCTAATATTGCCAGCATGTTTTTTTGCATTAAGATAGGATGTTATGAGAGAAATAGAAAAAGGAGAATTTCTCAAAATCTGTACCGATGATTTTAATGAAATAAGTAGCAAAAAGATTGATAAATCGTGCTTTATATGCACAACTACCGTACATTTGGGGCCGTTTTCGGAGAAATTAAATAATAAAGTTTAAAATATGGCTGCCATTTAACAGTATGATATCTAATATTGCCAACCTTTTTTTTTGCATTAACATAGGATGTTGTGAGAGAAATAGAAAAATGAGAATTTCTCAAAATCAGTACCGATGATTTTAATGAAATAAATAGCAAAATGATTGATAAAACGTGCTCTATATGTACAACTACCGTGCATTTGGGACCGTTTTCGGAGAAATTAAATAATAAAGTTTAAAATATGGTTGCCATTTAACAGTATGATATCTAATATTGCCAGCATGTTTTTTTGCATTAAGATAGGATGTTATGAGAGAAATAGAAAAATGAAAATTTCTCAAAATCTGTACCGATGATTTTAATGAAATAATTAGTAAAATGTTTGATAAATTGTCCTCTATATGCACAACTACCGTGCATTTGGGGCCGTTTTCGGAGAAATTTAATAATAAAGTTTAAAATATGGCTGCCATTTAATAGTATGATATTTAATATTGCCAGCATGTTTTTTTTTTTGCATTTACATAGGATGTTATGAGTGAAATAGAAAAATGAGAATTTCTCAAAATCTGTACCGATGATTTTAATGAAATAAATAGTAAAATGATTGATAAATCGTGCTCTATATGCACAACTACCGTGCATTTGGGGCCGTTTTCGGAGAAAATTAATAATAAAGTTTAAAATATGGCTGCCATTTAACAGTATGATATCTAATATTGCCAGCATGTTTTATTTTGCTTTAACATAGGATGTTATAATAGAAATAGAAAAATGAGAATTTCTCAAAATCTGTACCGATGATGTGTACCGATGATTTTAATGAAATAAATGGCAAAATGATTGATAAATCGTGCTCTATATGTACAACTACCGTGCATTTGGGGCCGTTTTCGGAGAAATTAAAAATAAAGTTTAAAATATGGTTGCCATTTAACAGTATGATATCTAATATTGCCAACCTTTTTTTTTGCATTAACATAGGATGTTATGAGAGAAATAGAAAATTAGAATTTCTCAAAATCAGTACCGATGATTTTAATGAAATAAATAGCAAAATGATTGATAAGACGTGCTCTATATGTACAACTACCGTGCATTTGGGGCCGTTTTCGGAGAAATTAAATAATAAAGTGTAAAATATGGTTGCCATTTAACAGTATGATATCTAATATTGCCAGCATGTTTTTTGCATTAAGATAGGATGTTATGAGAGAAATAGAAAAATGAGAATTTCTCAAAATCTATACCGATGATGTGTACCGATGATTTTAATGAAATAAATAGCAAAATGATTGATAAGACGTGCTCTATATGTACAACTACCGTGCATTTGGGGCCGTTTTCGGAGAAATTAAATAATAAAGTTTAAAATATGGTTGCCATTTAACAGTATGATATCTAATATTGCCAGCATGTTTTTTTGCATTAAGATTGGATGTTATGAGAGAAATAGAAAAATGAAAATTTCTCAAAATCTGTATCGATGATTTTAATGAAATAATTAGTAAAATGTTTGATAAATTGTGCTCTATATGCACAACTACCGTGCATTTGGGGCCGTTTTCGGAGAAATTAAATAATAAAGTTTAAAATATGGCTGCCATTTAACAGTATGATATCTAATATTACCAGCATGTTTTTTTTTGCATTAACATGGGATGTAATGAAAAAAATGGAAAAATGCAATTTTTCCATAAACTTTGCTATTAAGTATGAGTTAATACTTCACATATAATTTGCTGTGACTTATTAATTTTATTAACTGTGAATGGAATGGAAAGGACCCATTTTTTCATGATTACATATAATTCAAATTGAATTGGTTCCCGCCCAATTCCGTACAAAATTGTTCAACACTGATGGCAGGCAGTGATTCAGTTCATGTAGGAACTAGCAGTTCGATAGACTTTATGAATGAACTATATGAGGTTGGCTTACAATTAATTAATTTTCTCGAAATCTGTACCGTATGTTTACTTAAAATTAGTGCCTGAAGTTTCTTAAAATATGTATCTACAAGAGGGTATACCGCGGATTGAGGGCCATTGTCTCTGAGTTAAGAAATAAGGGCTCGAAAACAAGGTTGATTTTTTGCGGTCATTTTATATGGCGCTGACTTGGGGTTGCTGCACTCTTTTCCAAATATCTTAAAAATGGTACCGACGATTTTAATCAAATTTTTACAGTTGGCTAGGTGAAACTATAGGCTTTAATCGTGTATATGCGGTTTTCGGGGCCATCATCCCTAAATTTAGATATTTATGGAATGGTGGAAACCTAATATTTCAACCTCTTGGTTTACCCATATTACAAATTAAAATTCAAAATCAAATGAAACAAGGCAGCAAATAATTTAATTTTTTACAATTCTGCATTTAAAATTATTAGGTTCTGTGCTTAAAACATAAATAAATGCATTTAAAAGTGACCGATTCCTTTTCCGATACCAAGTACCAAAAATCGATGCTAAGTCACTGCCGCTAACTTGACGCATATCGAGGGTACCCTCGACGCTAACTCACCGCCGCTATTTTGACGCACATCGAGGGTACCCTTGTGGTCGCCTCGTTTCCATTTTTTTTTTTCGACAACAAGGGCCATTTCGTATGTCTATACATTATTAAAATGAGTATCGACAAGTTTGGACATTACTCCTCAGCTAAAAAGAGAGATTCTGTTGACAATAAACTTTATGTTCACAATATATTATACAAATCAAAAGAAGATTTGGAGCTTCTCATACATAATAAAGTTGATGAAGTAGATAAATCTATAAACGAATGTTTAAATAAGTTAATATTGAAATTCCAAAACTGATAAGTGATATTAATTTATATAATAATTTGGAATTTTGGAAAACATGAAGAGAATAATATAAGTTTTGAGAAAATTCATACGGACGAAGGGACGGACGCACAGACAGACGGACATGGCTATTAATGCTGATCAAGAATATATATACTTTATGGAGTCGGAGATGCTTCCTTCTGCCTGTTACATACATTTGGATTTTGCACAAATACAATATACTCTTATACCCATTTTTAATGGGTTCAGGGTATAAAAAGTATCCTTGGCAGGGTTCGAACTCGCAACTAATCGTATTACGTGGTGACGACTCTACTCAGTAGACAAATCAGTAAACGCTTGGAAACGGAGTAAGCTATCGATTATCGGAAACAAACTCGATCTGCGCAGACACTAGGAGCACCAACATTTAAAATTTCAAGTCTCTAGCTCTTATAGGTTCTGAGATCCTTGCGTTCATACATGCGGACAGACGGACTGATGGACGGACGGACAGACAGACAGGAGGACATGGCTAGATCGACTCGGCTATTGGTGCTGATCAAGAATAAATATACTTTATGGAGTCGGAGATGTTTCCTTCTGCCTGTTACATACATTTGGATTTTGCACAAATACAATAAACCCTTATACCCATTTTTTATGGGTATAACAAGCAAGAGGTAACAAGCAAGAGTTTCTAGTCGGGAGCACCCGACTAGGGAATACCCTGAACCCTCTTATTCCAACTCCAAAAGGCAGTTCGCGCAACGCGCTCGTATGAAGTAATTAAGGTAAATTAAAAAAAAAAGCAAGTAAGAGGTTCTAGTCGGGAGCTCCCGACTAGGGGATACCCTGAACCCTCTTATTCCAAAACCAAATAAATTAATAAAAAAAAGTTCCCTTGGCAGGGCGCGAACTCGCGACAGACCGCACCATTTGCTATGCCTCTACTCAGCAGCCACACCAACAATTAAGTTCCTATGATAAAAAAGGAACTATAATAACATTACAAAAAAAAGATGCAATTAAAATGCTATTAGAATGCGAAGCAGACGCGCATGAATGTGTGTGTGTACATGTATACAGAAATTCTTAAAGCTGCTGCCCCATTCAATTGCGCAGATGCATATAACTTTGGTTTTTCTTAACCGATCTTTAAGAAATTTTTTTCAGTATATCTTATTGTACCATAGAATATTTGTGTATTCTGAAAAAGTCAATTGCATTTAAGTTGTGGTTCAAATTGGTTGGCAATAAAATTTGGGTTTTTAACTTGATTTATAGCTCTGGGGTGGTAGCGGGGAGGTGGCGATAGGTATGAAATGAAAGATACTTGAAATATTTATAATATTCCAGAAGAAACATATCATGTTTGGTGGCTTATTTACCCAATTTGTTAAAAAAAAAACAGGATGTCGATATCGACTTTTATCGATTGCTTGGAATCGGAGTAAGTTATCGATTATCGGAAACAAACTCGATCTGCGCGGGAACTAGGAGCATCTACATCTAAAATTTCAGTCTCTAGCTTTTATAGGTTCTGATGTCCTTGCGTTCATACATACGGACGGACGGACATGGCTAGATCTTCTCGGCTATTGATGCTGATCAAGAATATATATACTTTATGGGGTCGGAGTAGCTTCCTTCTGCCTGTTACATACATTTGGATTTTGCACAAATACAATATAGCCTTATACCCATTTTTAATGGGTTCAGGGTATAAAAAGTTCCCTTGGCAGAGCTCGAACTCGTAAGTAACCGTATTACTTAGTGACGACTCTACTCAACAGACAAACCAGCAAAAAAAAAAAAAATAGTTTCCGAGGTAGGGCTCGAACTCACGACAGATCGCAACACTTGCTATGGCGCCACTTAACAGCCACACCAATAATTAAGTATTATCGAGAAAAAAAAGCCAACTAAAATGCTGTTAGAATGCAAAGCAGACTCGCATGAATGTGTGTGTGTGCATGTATACACAAATTCTTGATGTTTTCGCTAACTGCCCCATCCAATTGAGCAGTTACGTATTACTTTGGTTTTCGCTTAACAGATCTTAATGAAATTTTCTACGGTATATCTTATTGTACCATACAATATTTGTGTATTCTCCAAAAGTCAATTGCATTAAAATTGTGGCTTAGATTGGTTGGCAATATAAGTTGAACTATTAACTTGATTTATAGCTCTGCGATGTAAGCGGGGAGGTGGCGATATGTATGAAATGATAGATACTTGATTATAGCTCTTAATGACTCTAGCTCTTAATGTTTACCAAAATTGCTAAATAAAACAGGATGTCGAAATCGAATTTTATTGATTGCTTGGAGACGGAGTAAGTTATCGAATTTCGGAAACCAACTCGATCTTCTCAGGCACTAGGAGGACCTACAGCTTAGTCTCTTCTTAAAGTCTCTATCTCTTATAGGTTCTGATATCCTCGCGTTCATACATACGGACAGACGGACGGACGGACAGACGGACAGACAGACAGACATGGCTAGATCGACTCGGCTATTGATGCTGATCAAAAATATACATACTCTTAGGGGGTCGGAGATGCTTCCTTTTGCCTGTTACATACATTTGCATTTTGCACAAATACAATATACCCTTCTTACCCATTTTTAATGGGTTCAAGGTATAATTATTGAATATCTTTTTTTTGTTAAATAAAGTTAAATAATCGATAAAAAAATGCATTTAAACTCTTCTGCAAGCAAGTTGTTTTCGTTATCAAAGAATATTTTAGCCTCTGTACGAAGACATAATTGGTACACTGTATATACTACGACAACGCTTCCATCCAAAGCGTTCCCAAGATCCCATACGACTGAGATATATATCGTAAATTTATTTTTTATGAAGAACTAAAGTGTTAATAGGAGGAACTAAGGTAAAATAGCGACAAATCTTTAAGACTTAACTTCACGAGCGCTTATCGCGCCTATATTCTAAAACGTATTCGACGTAAATTTGAGAAATTATAGTTTATGAAATTAGAAACTGCGTTAAATAGCTAGTGCATTGAATTGAATTAAAATATAAAGTCTATAGAAGCGCATATGCCCTGCTAATTCAAAATGATTAATCTATCGAGTATCCATGTCAATGTAAAATGTGGTAACCATTTTAGAGGGTCAATCAAGAGACAATGTAACAATGAAAGCATTGTACAGATGGGCTGGGTAAAGAAAGGAGACAAAATACATCTGCGTTTCCTGAACAGTCGAAGCATCTCTGAATGTTTTATTAAGTGTGTCGGCTCTAATTTAGACGTAACGCTATCATGTATTTAACCATTTGATTTTTTAATTAATTCCCCGTGCATCCATTAAATGTGTCAAAATACATCCGGTATATTGGTTGAGCTTAGCAGTAGTCTCCAGTCTAAGATCAGGGCATGTAGATTTCCGCAACGTGCCTTCCTGTCTGGATATAAGCAGTCTGGGAATAGAAACAAAAAGCAAATTCCCTAATCTGTTTTTGCAATTGAAACGGCACTTCTACAAGTGTCTGTCGCTTTATAGTTGAATCCTGTTGATATTGTTTAAGAATTATAACAAGCATATTCCCTCAGTGGTGCCAGTATTATTGAAAATTTGCACTATAAGCAAATTTATGATCGAAGAGAGTGCGAAAAGAACGTGCTGGAAAGTGTAAAGGCAAAGATGGAATTAATACGAGCTAGCAACAGAGAAAATTACAAAAGTAAGTGTGATTGCCAAAATATATTTACTAATATATTTATTTTTAGAGGCGAATGCAACTAGACAGCATTCGGAATTCGATTCAAGTGAGCATATAAGTTCGCAGGACGATAATATTAGCGTATCATCTCAAAACCCAATAAAAACTATAAAGTCAAAATCTATAAGCTTAACACACCCATCACCACCTAAAAGAAGAGACTTACGTCTTCACCCGCATGCTGTGCGTACAGGAGACTACTATATGTTTGAGGAATATAATGATATTGATGAACCTATTTTGTACGAAGAGCATGACTTTCTGGAAAAAGAGGACACACGTCAAATGCTTATTTATGTAAAATCGGAGTATTTTTAATAAAATCTAAGCGCAACTGTTTTTATTCACAGTCTAAAAAAAAATTTGATCACGGAACGTCCCACGGCAGTAGCGGTAATATAAACGACTATAGCTCGGATTCTGAAATTGACTTCGAAACGCATCCAATAATTAAACTAACTGCTGAACTTATTATGTTAGTGACGTTTCGGTTAAACCGGCTATCCCGTAACTATCGTTTTGTGCACAAGGTACTGTCGGCAGAGAAAAAGACGTTACAAGACATTAGTACAATGAACCGGCTTGGACTAGTCAATACTGCAGCGATGTTCAGCTTTTTAAATCAATCCCTTTACGAGTGAGTGTGCATTGACTTGGATACACATAAGTCTCATTCGATTTCGTTTCCTCTTAATCTTCACAATTGAATATTCTTTATCTGTATGATAACTACTGAAACAGTACCAGTGTTGTACATTTGTTGACTTAGCGCTGCCGCAAATAGCTTAACTTAAAAATCCACTTATTTCTGCCTGAATTTTTCTTTAATATAGCAAACAGTTGGATGCTATTAATCCTCCCCCAAAAGAGTCGACGCCTGATTTGATATCAAAGAGCGAGGATTTTACGACACTCAATCATAATAATTTTGTACAAATGTTAATTTCTTTGTGGTATGCAATTATTGCCAATACGGAAGTGGTCAGCTATTTGGCAGTATTCGTCAACCAGGCTGCAAACTCTTCAATAATTTCGTTGCCAATGCCTTTTCTGGTCCTTTACTGGGGTGCCCTTACATTACCGCGTCCAACAAAGAATTTCTGGGTAACGCTTATCACATACACGTTGGCAATGATTTTTTTAAAGTGCATAATGCATCAAAAAATCGTTCTTGACCCTAAGCTTATAAAACTGGCCAAGACAACAGATTTTGAGCTTTTTACAAAGCATGGCAAAGCGGTATATGATCTTTTGCTCTTGGTTGTACTATTCTGGCACCGTTATATGCTGAAAAAACAAGGAATTTGGAATATACCAAGGTCGGAAACGGACCCAGTACAACTTAACCAAACCAGTAAGTCTCTTGTGAAATTTATATTTAGTTCTAGTACATATATTAACACAAAATCTTAAGATAGCAAAACTTTTAGCAAGGAACGACCAACAGATATTTTAAAGCGACTCAGGTATGTTTATTTAACCTTTTACCTTAATACCTGATTAAATTGTAGCTATTTAAGGGAAGAGTCAGGAAGTGAGCCTAAGGAAACTACTGTCAATCGCTCTAATACAAGTGAATTGGAACGGGATATTGATGACTTATTACGACCAGGAATGGAAAATAAATATGTTTATCATAACATCGAATCAGAGAACTATCGCGTTGCCATGAAAAATTTAGAGTAAGCAAAACAAAAAAAACTTTAACTTCGGGGTTCCGAACAAAAAAAATTACAGCCACATTATACAACATTATTAATCCCTAATTATTTATATACACTCTTTCCTTTTTATACCCCGAACCCATTAAAAATGGGTATAAGGGTATATTGTATTTGTGCGAAAGCCAAATGTGTGTAACAGGCAGAAGGAAGCATCTCCGACCCCATAAAGTATATTTATTCTTGATCAGCATAAATAGCCTAGTCGATCTAGCCATGTCCGTCTGTCTGTCCGTCCGTCCGTCCGTCCGGACGGACAGATACTGATCAAGAATATATATACTTTATGGGGTCGAAGATGCTTCCTTCTGCCTGTTACACACATTTACATTTTGCACAAATGCAAAATACCCGTTTTACCCATTTTTAATCGGTTCAGGGTATAAGATTGCGATTATATTGATGATGGGCTGTGCGAATATGCTGTTATTTTAATTCAGTTTTGATTGCATAATAAGTCAATTTAGGATTGGCTGTAAGGTATATTGCGATGGCAAGTAGTTCGGACAGCCGAAGGTTGTTGCGAGCTCAACCTCAGCGGAGGGAAAAAACTCTTTTTTCGTCAAATTTATTTTTATTATGTAAAATAAAATTGAAATTGTAAGCAAGCGCGCAGCGCTAAATGGGTGGTGTTAGAAATAGGTTCAGAATATCCCTGACTAGACCTTATTTATTTAAAGATGACTTTATATATATTACATATGTTATAACACTTTTAAGAAGAATGTTACCTTCAAAGTCTATAAGTTCATTCAGCTATTATTTGTATAACTTCATGAGAGACTCTTTGCAACCAATGATATAACATGGTTTTTCATTTGGAATAGGTTTATCTCCACAAGTATATCTATTAAGCTTATCGTTAGATTTCGATAATTTCGTTAACATTTTATTAAACTGAAAATTAAAACAAATAATATAACATCCAACCCACAGACATAAAGGTGGTCCTTCGTCTGCAATAAATAAATTTTTTCTTGCTCTACTTCACAAGGCACGTTTATCTACCGATGTATATACGTTACTGTTCTTATGTGATTTCATAAATTTCTTTGTCTTGTTATTTGGATTCCCAAAGTTTGTGGTAAGTTGTACAATTGTTTCTCTTGTAAGTCTTACTATTTTTAATTATATATGAATCTTTTGTAATGCCCCCTCCAGGAATATTAATAATATAAATTCTTATTGCTACTTGTACAACATAAAATCCAATTCATTAACAGACTTGTTATATGCTACCACTAACCAAGCAACATATAAACTGGACAACCCGTGGAAGACACTGGGGCCTCTCGTTTTATATGCGGCTGGTCCAAACTCGCCTTCGTTATTGTTCGGGTTCGACATACGCTCGCACGCTCAGACAGCAAGAGAGTAAGAAATACATATGACTTGAGTGATAGAACGGCATTGCTGCTTTTTTTTTCGCTCACACTACAGGAAAATGCTTCGGCTTACTCTCAGAGCTCTTTCAATTTTTTTATTTACCGTTGTACTGTCTGTGTGTGTACCTGTAAATTTTTATCAAAAGTCAGTGGCTTTCTTTCCTTTTGAAAGGACGAGTAATATGAAATAATGAAAGGGTTTGCCACGTCGTTGCGAAATTCTAGCATTTTAGCTCGTTATCGTTGGAAAGGGTACCTAAACGGTGTCATGTGTGCATTTAAAAAATTTTGGGCTCGCTTTTCACGTATACTTGCATATTTTGTATATGAATAGAAGAGTTTTGACGCTTGTGTGCATGTTGGTTGAATGCCTGTCCCTTGCAAATTTGATAAGACGAAGTTTTTGTGATTTTTGTATTTCGGGAGCTAAACACACACACAAATGTGTGTGGGGCAAATCATGGGCGCAAAAGAAATAGCATTATTGGCGCGTGCTACCAGTATCGTCAATGCGATAAGGTGGTACATGTATATATGTATATTGATTTGATGTAGAATAAAATAAGAATTTAATAATCACTGCAACGTTTTCTTTGAATGTTCCAAACTGAACTGAATATCTATTTATTCTTCGAGCTTCATTAAAGCTAAATGTATACAATGGTTTTCTTAAAAGCTAGCAACATGTATCTCACAAATTGCCGTTGCAGCAGTTCAAGTGTCTTGCAGGAGAACTGTCGCAACCAACATCCTGTTATAGTGCTGGATCAGCATTGCAACATAGTGTCACAATGCTCTGCTGCTGCCGCCGTTTCTCGGCGGCTTGGCGGGTGGGACCGAATCATATATACCCTGTATGGTATAGTCGGTAACTCCTCCCCCCTGGAATGGAGTGACGGCCACATCGATGGAATGGCCGTGAAGATGATGTTTCTTCTTTTGAGTGTCCAGATGCATACAGTAGATATTGTCAGTATGGTTAGCAGTATATAAGTGTGAAAAGGTGGTTGGTGGCTGTCGTCGTTATGACAATTAGGTCGTTTCGGCTTGATAATGTCTGTAGATGGAGTTTTTCCATATTTAAATTTTCGAATGTGTTGTGTATGTTCATTTGCTTGAACGATTCTATGGAACTTTCTGTCCTTTGTTCAAACTTTATTACAGTATCATCGTATGGTAAGCCGTTGATATGACCGTACAATTGTCAAATGTTACAATAGCTGACCCGTTTATTATGAAGGGTCTGTGACATGAAGACGTGACATTGTTGTTTATAGTGTTAAAGACGAAGATATGTCAACGATCCACTTCTCTGATGACCTCTTGACGGCCGATATCCTTGATGTCGCAGTTTGCCGTTTGGTCAAAGGGAATGCCCTTAAGGCAGTGGATATTGACTAAATTCGTTTGTGTAGATGCGTTTTCACATATAAATGTCTGATGGATTTTGGGACATTTGCTTTCAAGGTACAAGATTTGACCGTTTTGGGCGTACAAGATGTACTTTGGTACTATCAGGAATTTAGTGTGGTCTAACGGTAGGATTTTTACATGGAATGCTATATTAAAGTTATTTATGTAAGTTTCTAATGTTAACAATCATATAGGTGTTCATCGGATCCTACTAAGACATTTTGGCTTGAAATGAATTCGTTTATAAATTATATTATATTCAATTTGGTTAGCTGAATAATTTATGCTATATTATCTATGTGGTTGTATAATACATCTATATTAAAATTTATTCTTGTTATATACTGAAGTAGGTGAATTTCATTATGGTCTACGTTTACTGTTTTGTAAATGTTATTTTTATAATTTTTAATGAAATTATTAATTATACCCTGTTCTTGGTTAATATGATCGGTAATGTTTTGATATCTTAAAATAGTTAATTGATTAAATATTATTTGTTTGTTGACATTTTCAGAATTTTGGCTTCTTTTTCTTTAATAACATTGAATTTATCGGCAATAGATTGGGCGTCTTTTGTGTCCATATTTCCTGTTACTACTTTTATTACACTACCAAGATCATTTATCAGACCTCTCTTTTCCCTTTTTTTGGGTAGTAATGCGTTTATTTTGATTTTTAGCTGGTCTATTTTTGCTTTTAGACTGTATAATTTCTCCTGAAAACTTTACTTGTCTTAGGTCATTTAGTGCTATTTCGAATTTTTCTGTGTTTTCTGTGTAAAAGGTTTTATATGATGTTATAACTCTTGCGTTCCCCAAGTTTATTTTTGTGAGTCTGTCATGCTCCTCCAGCTGTTGTACTTTAATAATCTGTGCTGTCCCACAGCAGAATCTGTAAAATATGACTGTTATTACTATTTTGTCCTTTTTTATACCCTGAACCCATTAAAAATGGGTATAAGGGCTTATTGTATTTGTGAAGTTTCAAATGCTTTAGTGTATTCCTCACTTATTTTTACTGTGGCTTTGCTTTTAAATTGTTTAGTTATTGCTGCGAAATCTTTTGTGAACTTTCTATAGTAACCGAGCAGTCCTAGGATTTGATTTGTCCACTGGTTTTTAGCATGGGGAATGCTTTGCAATTAGCTTGCTGGGGTTAGGTTTTATAACGAAATCGGTTACTACGTGTTCTAGGTATTCGATTTGCTTTCTGGTTGAAGCTTTAAATTGCTCTATTTAACCTGTCAAATACTAACTTTTGGTCATTGACGTGTTCTTGGAGTGAAGATGAAAAGACTATAGTGTCGTCAAGATAGATTAAACAACAATTGCCGTTGTCCATCACCTTTTGGAAGGTGGCTGGGGCGTTGGAAAGCCCGAATGCCATTCGTACAAATTTAAAATGTCTTCCTATTGCCGAAAGGCTGTTTTGCTAATATCCCGTGAATCCATCTCAACTATGTGGTATCCACTAGCTAGATCTAAAGCCGTAAAATATTTGGCTCTACCTATCCTGTCAAGAACTTATCTTTCACGGTTTTTTCGTTTAGTTTTCTATAGACTATCACTAGTCTCCATTTCTTATTATTTGAAGAGTCGGGTTTCTTTGAAACTGGGAAAATTGCTGCGCTCCATGGGGAATGACTGTGTCTGATTATGTTTTTTTCTAACAGTTTTGAGATTTGTCTCTAAATTTCTAGTCTTTCTACAAGGCTGTATCGGAATGGTTTTGTATGCAATGGAATTACGTCTGTAGACCGTATTCTATGTTTGACTAAGTTAGTGAAGGTGATGCTGTCTCCCTCCCGATGAAAAAGTTTAGGGAATTTTTGCAATGGTCTTTTAGCGCTGTAAACTCTTCAGCGTTTAGATGGTCTGTCCGCAGTTGGGTAAGATTGTTGATACCGTCCTTTGGTTTATTATTATTAGTTTCGGACATGGCATTTATTTCAATGTAACCGTTCTCGATGTATTTATTGACTTGTAATTCTGAGTCGAGGCATAATTTCCGTTTGTCTTGTGAGTAATTCATTGCTTCCATAAGACTAAAATTGTTTTTGGCTTGATACAGTCCTCCAGATATGAGGTCATCTTCGAAAATCTTTGTGGTTTCGCACCAAAATGCGCCGTTAGCGATGCTGACGGGTAGTTTTACTATGTTCTTGGACAAATCGTCCAAAATATGAAGTTCTGAAGTTGTATTGTTTTCTATGTGCATCTTAATTTTGAAACGTTGAGTCTCTAGTGTTTATTTGGAGATATTGACTACCGCTTTTACCTGTTGTAAAATATCGAGTCCAATTAATCCGTCGAAGTATGGGTGGAATTGAAATAAGATTAGTTATACCCTGAACCCATTAAAAATGGGTATATTGTATTTGTGCAAAATGAAAATGTATGTAACAGGCAGAAGCAAGCTTCTTCGACCCCATAAAATACATATATTCTTGATCAGCATCAATAGCCGAGTTGGTCTAGCCATGTCCTTCTGTCTGTCCGTCCGTATGTATGAACGCAAGGATCTCAGAACCTATAAAAGCTAGATGTAGATGCTCCCAGTTCCCGCGCAGATCGAGTTTGTTTCCAATAATCGATAACTTACTCCGTTTCCAAGCAATCGATAAAAATCGATATCGATATTCTGTTTTTTGGGCAATTTTGGTAAATAAGAGCTAGAGTCACGAAACTTGGACATATAGCTTCTAACTCTACTTGTTTTTCTTATGTATTTTGTAACAATATTTATAAGTTCTGTTTCGGCTGTTGTACAATATGAAATAGCATCGTTTGTATTGTAGTGTGTATGCGTTTAAAGAACACCCTATATACAAACACAAAGTATGCGGCACTTTGTCGCATACAATAACAATTATACATTAAACAAGCCCAGAGTAACTTTATATATTGGCTCCAGCTCATGTTACGCAGCGCAGTTCACTAGCCTCTCTAGCTGGCCGTTTATGCTTACACTGCACTTCCCACGCTCCCTCTGAGCGCATTCAATGAGCAACATATTTGCTCACTAACACAGGCATATGCAAGCTACTCACTCTCCCTCTCTTTGTAGCTGTTAACCAATAACAGCATAAGTATACATGTGTCCATATGCTAACCGCAATATTTTACTTTAAATAAAATCATTCTAAAAACCCAAGCCAACCAGCACTAACGTGCTTTTGTAAAATTATTATTAAATCCAAACATTACATGGCGACCGTAACATGGTCACGAATCCCTGCCTGGAGGCAGTAGACCAAGTGAAAGAGGAACTTCATGGCCAACAAAGAGGCCATGTATCATATACAATTTGAAAAGGAACTTCATGGCCAACAAAGGGCCATAACATACAATTTGAAAAGGAACTTCATGGCCAACAAAGAGGTCATCTATAATATCCAAGTGAAAAAGGAACTTCCTGATCAACGAGCGGCCATTTATAACACCTGCCGTCGTAACTTGGACATTGAGCATCCCGTATTCTGAGTGAGTAGGGAGTGAGTGTTATGGTTCATAAACGCGGTGGCTTAAAAAAATAAAATTAATAAAAGAATAGCGCACCTAAGGTGGCTGCTATACACAAAACAGCCAACAGCATGGTCGACAGCTCAGAAGTTACAAAATGAGCTCGACTATCTGCAAAATGAAATTAAGCAGAGAAAACCAAACACCACTACTCACTCAAATATAAAAGCTATAATAAACCAAGCAACTAAAAACGTTACACCCATTGCCGCAACCAGCCTGCCAAAAGTAAAACGAATGTGCCCACAGGATTGCGAAGGCCCACTCGACAGCCCCTTCTGCGAATATACGTGCAGACACTGCACAGCCGGCACCTCCAACAAATAAACACCTGTGCGAAGACCAGCACCGGTACCGCCAGCGCAACAAGCTGTGCCATCGGAATAAGTGCGAGAGGCACACCGCCACTTGCGCATACGAGGGAGCATCAGCGTGCCACATCCGGCGACGCGAAGCTGATACAACGATGAACAACAGTTGCAGTTATATCCTTAATTACTTTAAATTATAAAAAAAAAAAATTTTTTTTCTAATTGAGCGATAAACACCTCCGTCCGATTACCAACATAGCCCGTGAAGCTATGCGAAATGCTAGGTAGTATTTTGTGTTATTAGCAATATTGAAACCTTGAAAAACATTAACATTACAACTAAAAACACTATATGTTACACAAAAACATTATATGAATTTAATAACATTATATCAATTTTTGTAAAAAATTTTAATTAAAATGGGTTCGAACGAATCCCAGGTTGAAAAATCAGCCGCAAATGTTATAAATAACATAAAAGTAATTGACCATATAGAACATTAAGAAAATATTAATATTTTGCTAATTATAATTACTACAGCATCTCTTGTATCACTAGCATTGACAGTGTATGCAATGCATTCAAAGAAATTAAGAAGCGCTATAGCAGTAGAGCAGACGGACTAGATAAGGTATGAATATATTTAAATATGTCAGATATAGAGGCAATCATTAGGTTTACGTATAGAGATGAGCCAGACTTTTGTACTCGTGCACTAAACGTACTGCGGTCACATAGAGATTTTATAAAAATGTGTGATTTCGAATACACGGACATGTTCAATGCTCATATGGGTCCATTGATACATGTTCAAAAATCGAAAAGGGAATCATACTAAGTACGTTGCAATATGTCTCAGTAAAACTAGTAACTGAAGAACACCCAATTTTGGGACCAGCAACGATACTAATGGTGCGACTGCATCGATAGATATCTATTATAATAACATGGAATGGAGTATATCAGTGAAAATATCAATGACTTCAAAAACTAATTTGACAAGTCATATAAATGCATCAATAAAGGCATACCTATAAGGTAGAAACACTAATATACCATGTTCAAATATTGATAAATCAATTAACAAAATAGTACATGCATTAGATTCCATTAAAGAAGAAGATCCAGAAGATCTATTTCTAGCAGCAAAGTTTGAACCAAACCAGCTGCAAGATCTGAATGAGTCGAAGCCAATTACCGATATAAATATCGATATCGACATTGAAACACTGGACGATATAGAATCAAACATGCAAGACCAGGTAGCCTTAGAAAGGGAATATGTAAGACAAATTTCGTCTACAGTCCCTGAATTCGACGGTAAAAAACTGTCATTAAATCGTTTTTAACAGCCTTAAGGCTTTTTGAACGAACAAAGGGCAACCAAAAGGATTTGGCTGTAGAAGTTATAAAATCAAAACTATTGGCACAATACTATACAAATGCCAAGACGAGACTACGATTAATGGCATTATTAATAAAATAAAAAGTAGCGTCAAAGGTGAATCCATTGACGTGATTAAGACAAAGCTGTTAAACGCCCAACAAAAAGGCAAAACAACAGCTCAATATACAGCTGAATCGATAACTTGCGTAAGCAACTCGAGGCAGCTTATATTGACGATGGCCTAGACTTGGATAATGCAGAGAAATTCTTTTCTATAGAGTCAATATCTGCAATAACCAAAAATTGTGAATATGAAAAACTTCGCATTATACTAAAAGCTGGAAACTTCAGCACATATAATGATGCAATGGTGGAAGTGGAAGTGAGTGCCAGACAGTATTATATCAGCGCGGCAGACTTAATAGTGGCAATGATTATCGCAATTACCAAAGAGGTATAGGCAATGGGCGCGGTAATCATAACGATCATAATAATCATTCGAGTTACTCAGACTAACTCGGGAAAATCAACAAAACCCTTAAGATAGCACCAACACACCCCAAAGTACACACAGTCAATCTAAACCTCAGTATCTTCATTAAATAAAAAACGAAAAAACAGGTAAAGCATTTTCCTAATGCTAGATACTGGTGCAGACATATCACTATTAAAAGAACATGTTGATATTTTGAAAACATTAATTCAAACATATCAACTCAAATATCTGGAATCGGTGAAGGTTCAGTTTTATACCATGAACCCATTAAAAATGGGTATAAGGTGATATTGTATTTGTGCAAAATCCAAATGTATGTCACAGGCAGAAGGAAGCATCTCCGACCCCATAAAGTATATATATTCTGATCAGCACCCAATAGCCTAGTCGATCTAGCCATGTCCGTCTGTCTGTCCACCGTCCGTCCGTCCGTCGTATGTATGAACGCAAGGATCTCGCACCTATAAGAACTAGAGACTTTAAATTTTTTGTTGTTTCTGAAACCGATAACTTACTCTGTTTCCAAGCAATCGATAAAAATCGATATCGATATCCTGTTTTTGGGCAGTTTTGGTAAATAATAAGAACTAGAGTCACCAATTTGACATATAGTTTCTAAAATAAAATATATATATATGCATTTGATGTTGGAAGAAGGGGTTCAGGGTGTCCCTAGTCGGGAGCTCCGACTAGAACCTCTTACTTGTTTCTAAAGGTTTAGCGTTCGTCGTAGAATTATCTACCGAAAATATGTCATCCACACGACTTTCACATAGTCGGACACGATTTTACAATACCCAGTGATGGCATTATTGGTATAGACTTCTTTAAAAGTACAATGGCCAATTAGATTTGACTTGTGATAATAATGCCACAATACTTCCAGCTTGTTCTGAAATAGTCCGTCAAATCA